>JAQGDQ010001241.1:21699-41699 GCA_030141605.1 Tubiluchus corallicola | reverse complement strand
TACCGTTGCGTTACATCAATAAACTTAGCAACAGTGGAAACCCTGACTTGCTTTTCGAATAAAAATGAACTCATAAAAGCTAAAATATTTTATAAAACAATGACGATTTCTTAAAATTCGAATCATTGTTTGGTAGTATGTGTTGAACCGGAGGTTAGGGTAGTTTTTATCCTTATTTATTTTATACTCTATTAACGTATAGCAATATAGGTGAAATTTGCCATTTTATTTTTTTCCACAATATTTCGTATTCTTAATACGCTACAATATATATATATATAGTACGACGAATAAAATCAAACATGAAAAAACTATGATTTAATTAATATGGCCGTGGATATATGAATTCTGAATTAGTGTGTATGTTGTCGTACTGGTGTGATGGTATTTCATATCCGGTTAATATTAGTGATTTTAATTTTGTTTTAAATGCTGATAGGGACTTGATTTGTTTAACCTGTAATGGTAGAGAATTCCAAAGTAGAATTGCAGTAGTTTGAATACAGAATTCGTTCCATAGTGGGTATTTGTCCTAATTTGTTTTAGATTGCTTGTTCTGGAATACAAAGACTGTAAGGTCTTATTAATCATACCCTCGAAACGGCAGAGAGGAACCCCGCTTCTAGGCTTTATATATAGGTGATTATGTATTGATATTACAGTAAAGTTTTTAACAGGAGTGACATTCTTTAGTAGAAGGCGAACTCCAATCAAGCCGAATTTCGAACCCAAATCGAGTCCGGATTCAGTTTTAACGGTTTTCGAATCACGAATAAAAAGCAGTCTCACAAAGGTCATGTTTATTTTTTTAGTTTATTATTATTATTATCACATTCAGTACAATATTATGACATTAAGCACACAGTGACATCAAAATTATTACATCATACTGTATTAAATTGTTATGTTTCATACACTATCGTTATCATAAAAGAATAATTGTACTGCAGTGGGCTAGAGAAGCAAAGGCTTGTGTAACCCCACTGTCATGTGAACCCGATAAAAAAAGAATGGATGAGTGAACAAAAAAAAAGAACTGGGAGAAAGGTTAGATCACACAGGAAGAGTAGAAGAATGTGTTAGTGGAAATGGTAGGAAGAAAGATAATAGATTGCGCTATGAAATCTAGTATAGTACTTAATTTTATTCTGCAGTAAAAACACTAATAATTTGTTTAAAAGTTGTGCTCAGTAACTGCAGCTATATTGTGTTGATTGCATGATGTTTCAAGTGTTTTAATGAAAAAAAACGTATGTTAACGAAATACTGAATTATTCGAACCTATAATTTTCAGTTCGACTCGAACTCGAACGTTCGATGCTCATCCCTAGTTTCAACCTGATTCATAGCTTAATTTAAATAAATGAATTCAACGCGTCTCGACCCAGAACAATAAATTATGATGTTATTATAGTAACAGCGCAACAAAATTCTTCCTGGCGGTACGGGAAGCCACGCTGCCTGCTTCATATACAGTCTGAATAAATGGCTTCTGTTTATTGATCGCCTGGCTACACCAGCCTCTGACTCACCGATATCGACATTTAAACGGTAAAATAGATAAAAATCTGTTTAGCTTTTCTGGGATTTCACTTTGGCTGTAGCCGCCCTTGGTTGTTTGTAATAAACATAGGTCACATTACAGGTAAGTATAGGCCTATGAGTCACTAGATTAAGTATATACGAATTTTGCTCAGTCGCAGACCCTCCCTAAATTTTGGGCACTTTTACAGTTATGGAAAATCTCAATATTGTACAAATGCAGGGCCAGATTATGATCATTTGGGGCCCCTCAGACTGAGCCTCCCCAAAGCCTATTTTAGCCTAAGCAAGGCCCGGGGAAGTGGGGCATGTGAGGCGAATTTTGAACTGCTAGAACGCCGGGGAAACATTTTCGAAGAGAAAATATGGAGTTATACAGTTGATAAAGGAAAGAACAATTGAAAGAAAAACTGCTTTATTCTCAAGACCAGTCCTTAATACTTGTCAATACTGGCAAACGGCGCGCGTGCGGCAAGAGAGAGAGAGGGGGGGGGGAGGCAGTATGTTCGCATAAAGCAAATAAAAATGTTACCTTGGCGCGAGGCCCCACTGGGGGTGAGGCCCCGGGGAAGTACCCCCCCGCGCGCTGAAATAGGCCCTGAGCCTCCCTGTAACTCGTCCGCGCCTGTCTTGAACATATTTCTTACTCCTGATATATTTTATCGACATTTACACATAGCTTGAAGTAAACTTATTGCAAACTTTTTCAAAATAAACTAGCACAGCTATTATTTGTTCGTCAGTAAAAATATTTTCAAAGAAATGCCTCTATTTTACTATTTATTGCAAACCAGATTAGCTGTCGAACATGTGCAGTACGTCACAAACAACAGTTCTGAACTGAGAGGTGCGGCACCTGTTTTTTGTGAACGTGAAATTGTGTTTGTGTGATAATAATTCTTTCACATACGTCATTTTCGAAATAACAGTACATTTTCTTTCAATATTTTAAAGAGTTGACTGTATTGACCTACAGTTTAAGATTCAGTCCGGTTTTCCTTTAACACCGAAATAATGAAACATTGGTTATATTAACCAGGTTAGCACGTATTTCAACACAATCGTAATGAGAAACGGATTTTTTTATCATTGAATGTTACGAAAGCTTGAGGGTCCTAGACTGCAGCCTATACTAGCCTATAGGTTTAATCCAACCCTGTTCATACGTACTAATTACGTTATTTAAATTGGAACATATTTCTGTAAAAAATCAATACAATAAAAGGATAATTGAGACTGTCTAGACAAATGTATAACAATCATGGTTAAATTTAAGTTATATATAAGCGTATGGTGGCGCTACCTATTGAAAGAAAAAACAATAATTATTACGATAAATATTATAATTTGAATAATTTATTTATTTTTTATTATTTTTTATTTTACGTTTATTTCAATACATAAAAAGTACCATAGAATAACAAAGAAAGTTTAGCTAATAATTATAACTAAAAATATTACTACAAGACAAATAAATAAATATTGATATAAAAGACAGAGGATTAGTAAGCTAAATATTTTATTAGTAATGTTGGCTTTGTTTTTGTGTAAGACTAGCTATGGTGATTGAATTTGTTTCATAAAGGCTGATGTTCACTCTGTAGTTAAAAAATCTCCACTAAACGAATAGGATTTTGAAAAGGAAGATTATGTAGATTAGCATGACCTTTATTGTAACGCACAAAGACAGTTAAAATAGACCCAAACTTCCTTTGTGGATCAAACTGACTGGTTGAAAGGACCTATACCTATATTCTAGCAGGTTCCGGATGGCTACGTAGGGACCCCTATGGTCATACAGTGTCGCAGATGCGAGCATTTAATTTACACTTTATTAATAATTTTGATTTGCAGTTTTAAACTTTTTGTTTTTCACTACCACTAAGTCAGTGCTGACATCTGTTTGTACACTTGGAAGTTTCTAATATATGTATGTACTTGCTACTGCTATATGTTTGTATGGAACTGGGTCACTTGGCTTCTCTGTGAATATCTACTACTCTTTACTTGGTAGCAAGATTAGAGGACGAGCAACAGGCTTAAACAGTAGTTTTGTTATTCTAACGTTGAGACTCAGGTGCCATGATATATTGGCTGATGTATTTACTATAACATTTGTACTATTGTTGATTATGTTTACAATTTTGGTGTATATGTGGATGGACAGTGAGACCATGATTTCGAATACAATACAGATCGCAAAGTTAAACCAGGTTTTCATCCATTGATTTCATCTGTTTAACACAAACATCGCAACTACAAAAACAGTCTGATAAACCTACCAATGTCGGTTGTTGGCTCTCCCCAAAACACCCCAGCGACAACTTTAGCGTCACGACATACAGAGCCTCTACAGCCACGCAGGAACCTCTGTAGGTCTACTTCATGTAATCATTCTGTTCAAAAATACCGAAAACAAGAACTTCCAAATGTTTTCTGGGTTTCCAGTTTTATACATGACATGTTTACGGCAACTAAAGCACAACAGCTGTTTGGACTCAAAGCAGTTAGTGCCCGAATGACGGCGCTTGTAAACAAAATACATTGAATTAATTTGAAAAAGTAAAATTTAATGGCGCGCCCAACACGTGGTCGTGTTTTGCAATTCTTGAAAAAGCAGAAAAAGTTTGGTAATCGATCTGCGCTGTAGTTGGCTAATAAATCCAGTAAACAGGAGAGTGAACGGATTATCAGCTTTTCCCGGTTTGCTTGGCTGTCTACATGTGGCTGTCTGACATTAAGAGAAATCTGTGTAAAAACGTCTTGATTACAAAAACTCGGGCAGCGCAGATTCTAAAGAAAAGTGAGAAGCGAGGCTACAAGATGGAAATCTGGGTAACAGTTCAGCTTCCTTGATTTAATGCACAAGGAAACGCAGTTCGTAACTAAAGCTTAAAATTCCTCTTAATATTTTCTGTCGAGAACTACGCCATTATGGCACATCTCGAGTTAAAGTGTTTTCTACCTTGTTTGCATGGATTTGCCTTTGAAAGTGATTCTTGAATGTAAAGGTAGTGTTAAATTTGCATCGTAATCAAATAATATAATCAATAACCCGTGTAATTGTCATTCAAGTCTATAGTATGGCTTGCATTGTGCCCAACTGACCATGTAATTAGCTGAATTAGGCTTTTTCATAAATCTATATACATATAATAATTTTTCTGTTCCAAAAGTGTAGCTAGCCAGGAGTCACATAGCGCTGACAATCGCTGTGTTGCTCCTTTATTATCGAGGTTGACCATGGACACAGTATAATAGGTATGTCTAAAGTTGCCATGTCGTGGCATTCTTAAAAGCCATGGAATTGACTGAGTATAATATTTCTCATTTTACTAGAAAAACAGCAGTGCCTTTTTTAATTTTGTAACACTTCAGATTAAACTTTTCTCCGGGTGTGCGAAATAAATGGTCTATATCTATATATCTGGTGTAAAACAAACACACTGTCACTGAAATAACCCACCGAAGATATATTTTTAACGATATTTATGATGACGTTGGTGATTATTGTTATTTTTTAAAATTAATGTTTAATTTTTTAACGTGGCCATGTCGAGAACTACTCCAGTATTGCATATCTCGAGTTAGAGTGTTTTTACCCTATTTGCATGGATCTGCCCTTGCAAACTGGTTCTTGAATGCAAACGTAGTGTTAAATTTGCATCGTAATCTTCATTCAAGTCTATAGTATAGCTGGCATCGTGCCCAACTGGCCATGTAATTAGCTGAATTAGGCTTCCTTCATAGATCTATATAATTATAATATTTTTTCTGTGCCAAAGGCCTAGCTAACCAGGAGTCACATAGCGCAGACAATCGCTATGTTGCTCCTTTGTTTATTATAATGTATAATAGACAGTATTATAGGTATGTCTAAAGTCTTTTTGTATTAGACTTAACATATATATTTAATGATATCATGTCCTAACTTTGTCATAATTGTAATTTTATCTTTACTAAAACGTAGAACTAAAACGCGGGTAATCCTATAATCTTATAATCTAAGTAAACGTAGGTATCTCTTATAATAGATCAGTAAAGATTTATTTACTAAACAAGTACTAATTAGTCTAGTTTCATTGAAATTGCAAGTCTCATCGTTGTAAAAATGTAACATTTATCAATAATTGCGCGCATATTTTAATTACTTGTTCCTGTTTTCGATATAAAAGTAAAAGTACTTTTAGAAAATTGCTACAAAATAAATTCAATTCAGTATTTGTTTGCGTCACTACTACTACTACTGCTACTGCTACTGCTACTGCTACTGCTACTGCTACTGCTACTGCTACTGCTACTGCTGCTGCTGCTGCTGCTGCTGCTGCTGCTGCTGCTGCTGCTGCTGCTGCTGCTGCTACTGCTGCTACTGCTGCTGCTGCTGCTGCTGCTGCTGCTGCTGCTGCTGCTACTGCTGCTACTGCTACTGCTACTGCTACGACTACGACTACGACTACGACTACCTTTAAATTTATTGCGTTTTTGCTTGTTAAATAAACTCTATTTATACTAATGATTCCTTTCACACCTCTACTGAGTTCTTTACCTTTTCCCTAGAGTTGTATTATAATTATCTTCGCGTTTAGGTGAAAATGGTCAGCCCTGTTGGTAAACAAACTTACGAAAATTAACAGGTAGTTGCCATTGCTGTGGTTTATTTTAAGAGACCAACGCCCTTTTATCTCATCTCTTTGCGTGCGCGCAGTTGTGTATGCGTGCTCGCTGAGTACCACTTGTAAGTCATAATTCCCAGTAAGCACTGTCATTTGTCAGCTAAATCAGCCTCCCAGATTATACTTACGGCTGTTTTGTTGCAAAAAATGGGAGATACAGGTTCATGAAAATTACACTCAATTACGTCTGATTTAAATAAAAATTACAAGGACACAGTGGTTCTCTAAGCCACAATTTCCTTTCATGATAAAACAGTGACTCGTATTTCTGTCAATCTGTGGGTTTTTTGCTGTGGTAATTTTCTTCTTCTGCCATTGTGATGAAACGAAAAGTAATTATGAAGAACACGTGAAAGATTTATATAAATCCGCTGATAGACCTCCTGAATTTATGCAACTTGAGCGCAAACATAAAGGTTTTGTAATTCTGTGTGATTTTTAGAAAAAAACTTGGGTGAGAATGTTCAAATAAATCTTGTTTGACGGCTACGGCAATTCGTAGTACGAAGACTGTATTGCTGACTGATAAATTTTTCTTTGTTAGGGCGTGTTCACATGCATCCGACAGCTCATGATTAAACAAGAGTTTATAGAAACGGCTCGAGTCTTGTGCAAAACGTGAATTCCTGATTGCCTGCGCGTGTGTTCTATTGTCGCCGACAATGTCGGATACATCTGCGCATGCTCTTGCGGCATTGGCACTACCCGTTTTCGTTGATGTTTGTTAACAAGGAATCGCTATTCCCACTTCTTTGTGCTTAGACTGACCAATATTACTCGAATGAGTAAATTTAAGCTAAATGCATTCATTTATCTTCAGAAATTGCAATGACATTAAAGGAAAACTGAATAATTTTTCATATACTACCCCATTTTCAAGAATACACTTTAACACATTAATACTGCAAAAGCGTTTCTGATAATTAAATCATAGATTAAAAACTTAATTAATCGGACCCAAAAGCAAAACAATCTGACCATAAAATATTGAAAGGAAGCGTACCATTTCTCAAGAATGACTTATGTGAAAAAATTATTAGCGCAGATACGTAATTTTCTGTTCGCGGGCTAGTTCTTCACTGTTTAGGGCTAATTTAATTCAGCGGGTTAAATGGGCATCTTGGAATCGCGTTGCACAAAAAAGGTGCTGCACGTCACAGTTTACAGGTGTTCAGTTGTGACGTAGTGCACAGTTTTGAAAGCTCTTGCACGAACACAGCGGTAAACACTGTATATCAAAGTTTTTGTATATTACACTGAATGTTGCGGCACTGTTCTTCAATTTTCACTTTCAGGCAAACACGTGGAATATTTGCGGTGCTGAAAATTATGTTCAATTGTTATGTCTTCACTAGTTGGGTTCGCCTACCATTAATTAAGTTCTTACCCTCTTATTTAAAGAACAGAAAAGGGGTATCTGAAGTAGGTTTCAGGAATTTGCCTTAAAAAAATTATATTACTTTATAGCAATTTTATGCGTATATCTTACTCGAACTGAAAGGAATTTTGGTTTGTTCTCATTTTAAATCTCCCGCAATACTGTTCCGAAGTCGCCATTACATGACGTCATGCACCAAACGTAAATCAAGGGAAGAAAAGGCACAGTTAAATTATCTCTCAAAAGACTTTCCTTGCAAATCTATATTACTTAGACTTTAGCTTACCTGCTAGAGAGATTTATGTAACTAGAAAAAAAAATTATAAATTATTTAAAATGTTTTCAGCAATTGGTAAAATGTCGCTGACTCACCCTCACGATAGGTCATTTAAAACAAGTTTAGATAACATTTTGTAAAGTTTGAAAAAATAATCAGAGCATTCGTAGCGCACAAGTCACTAACTAAATAAAATTACTGTATCTTGTCAATAAGATTAAAAATACGCTATCACTAATTCACCTATCTCCAGAAACGCTTTGGCATTATTAAAGGTCTTAGATGTATACTTTTTGCCGTACTTCAAAATGGGGTAGCATATAAAAAAATTATCCTGCGTTCCTTTAAGTCAGGGGTGTGCAAATTGCGGCCGGCCGAGAGAATTTGCGCGGCCCGCGAAGAGATTTGTCAACCTAATGAAAGTGCCGCCCGGGCGATTAATTGAGTGTATCCAGCTGAAGTCCGTGCCACGATCCCAAAGATAGTGCGGGTAGTTTTTTCTACTAGATCAGATGCCATTAACCCGTACAAGACGGTTGTAGCTTAATGTCACTGTACTACACAGACTGTGTGATACACATTACTAATATGCATTGTAATGAAGTTACCACTATCTGTCCTGAAAGTAGAAATATATGGTTTGTAATATAAATTTTAATAACTTCTAAAATAGTTTCTTGAGTGTAGTAGTAATGAAGTACGCATGTCTGATGCAAAGAAAATCGTTACTAGGCCTTTCAGTACTTGGCTCCTTGATCAAACTGCCCGTGGCCCGCAGGAATTGCGGGAAAGTTTAATGTGGCCCGGCTAGTCAGGTAATTTGCACACCCCTGCTCTAAGTTGTTTGATTAATATTGATTCTTTCAATCAAACGGTTGAATGTTCAACAATAAAGAATTTATTTCGAGTTGTATTCAGGCTTAAATGGCAAAGCTTTCGTGCCGTACATGTATGCTAGCGGTTTGTTTAAGTTTTCCACGACGATAAAAGCAAAGATTTCAAATTTTGATTAATTGTTTGAATTAAATATGATGACTTTAATCTTGTTAAATTCGCCCGGGACACGCTGCAACCGATCTCAAAATGAACAAAGCGTTCGGTTTCAACTTCTTAACAACTGCAGAGAATTAGAGCAAAACAAAGTTTACCTGTATGAAGAGACGATACACAAAACAACTGCTGAATATTTGTGCAAAGAAATTTCACCTTGGCGGGGATGTAGGGTAACTGAGGTACTGTGTGTGAAATTATGTGTTAGGAGGCGCAAATTTAGTTCGTCTGTCAGGGTGTCAGTCCACGGAGATGATTTTCACTAAAAGTTGAAAAAGTGTCATTGAGTTTCCGTAGACAAAAGGTTCCCAAATCATTCAATATTTATGACAATTTCGTCTCATAAGTTGAAAAGTTTTCAAAAGTTGAGACGCATTTACTTTAACACCAAAGCCAAGGACTTTCTGCAGAATTGGTTTAGTTAATTAGCAGAGAATATTAACAGTGAGTAATTACGTTTTGCAGGAAGTTGTTTTCAAACGATGCACCACTTTTCATCCATGGTTCCTCTGTTACCTCCATTCCGAGCACACCTTCAGCATCAGCACCACTACAACGCCAGCACCATGCGCAATACTGGTCGTGTACAACCACCATCACCACTAGTTGCACCACAGGCCGCAGATATTACCATTCTCATTATTAGGAATATTATGCGCGCGCAATCAATCAGCACCACTACCAGCACCATGCATCGCACCACTAAAATGAACACAACTCTCGAGCACTAAAATGAGCAATCATGGCTCACATGGCTCACTTACTCACTCACTCACTCACTCACTCACTCACTCACTCACTCACTCACTCACTCACTCACTCACTCACTCACCCACTCACTCACTCACTCGTTTACTCACTGACTTACTCACTCATTCACTCACTCACTCACTCGTTTACTCACTCACTCACTCACTCACTGACTTACTCACTCACTCACTCACTCACTCACTCACTCACTCACTCACTCACTCACTCACTCGTTTACTTATTCACTCACTCACTCACTCACTCACTGACTGACTGACTGACGGTCCGACCGACCGACCCACTCACTCGTTTACATTTACTTGTGTGTAAAGTGAAATAATAATAATAAGTACAAATTGATTTATGTGAACTCCGAAAACGTTTCAAAAAATCAATAACGAATCTAGTTTGAACAGGTAATTTACTACAGAAACTGTTACTCCGTGCTTTTACATGTGCTCAATGTTTAATCAAGACAGCAAATATTCGCACAGTTAAACCAGTACCATTATTTGAAAACAGTTTTATCTGTAAATTTACAAATCTTTTGCCACCTCGTTTCCTAAACATCGCTGAAACAATTGCAGCAGTGTAAAAAACTGCAGCTCTTTCAAGTTCATGGCTACATTTAGATGGTTAAGCACTCCAGCATCAAGGTTTATGAGGCAATTTGCTACGTTCTGTAGAGAAGGCAGTAGATTGTAAGTTTAACCCTTTCAGTCCCAAATTGTTTTTTTAATAAGAAAAAAATTTTGGCTTGGTACTTTTACTCAGCATGTCCATCTTGTTTACACATAATAATTATTTTTTTCTACCTGTGCCCGCGTGCTAAATATAGCCTGTATCCCACGGGATACATTGGGATTCAATGGAAGCATAAAATGTGCTTCATTTTGCAACTGCTGATAATTTTTTAAAGTATGTAAGACATTTAGTATGCATGCTATGCTGATCTGTACAAAGTCGTCTCTAAAGTACTGTACCTTGCACAGTTTTTTATGCTATGTAGATTTTCTAGTTTGCCATTTTATCACCATTTTTAGTCTATTGTTATTGGCTTAAATCAAAATAACTATTAACAGATCAAATGACTGTCAGTTTTAAAATTTTATTAATTTTAAAGGCAGAAAATATTCTCGTATCCCACGGGATACAACGGGTATGAAAGGGTTAAGACGATCTACTTTATCAGTGAAATATTGAAAGGAACCATACTATTTTTTCAAAAATGACTTACGTGAAACAATTATTACCACACAAACACAACTTCGCCTTCTCGCTCTTAGTTCAAGCGAATGCAGCGCCGCCACCGCCGCATGTGTGTTGCTGCACCAGAAACTCGCTATTACTTCAAGCGAATGCAGCGCCGCCGCCGCCGCATGTGTGTTGCTGCGCCAGAAAGTTATTAACAGAACAAAAAACCAGTCCCAGAAAAATGTTTGATTCGTAAACAGAACCATTCACAAAACCGTGTCAGCTATTTCACTGAAAATGTAAGAGTTTTGTAGTGAAACGGTCATTTAGAATACAGTCAATTTTGCTAATGCCTAAATATAGGCGCCGATATTGTTGGCCACAAAAGCAACACAGCCTATAGCTTAACAATGGAGTAAAGTTCTCTTTTTTATTTATTGGAGAAAAATACTAGGTTACTGGTGCAGGCAGTTTCGTAATAAAACAACAATAACTTTCCCTTCCCAACAAATAACTTACATAGTGAAAAGGAAACTATTTCGCCGAACTATAATAATTGAAAATTGGTACAAAATTTGCCTAATTATTAGTCGTAATGACAATTGTTTAGTAAAGGAAACGAGTGTCTGGTTCATGTCCGTCTGAACTCTGGATGCCGCCTTAATCACCAAAAAAGTCTTAGCAAAGTTCTTCACAAAATTGGCGTCTCTGCCTGCATGACCAGCATGAGATCTATTGTTGTCATCATCATCATCTTATCGTCACCGTCATGCTTGTTATTGCTCTTGCTGCAGTTGCTGCGGTGTGGTAGCAGCAGCGATATTGCGGGTGTTGTATTCGTTTGTTGTCATTGTTGTTGTCGTTATTACTGCAGCTGTCGCTGCCGTTATTGCTGTTTTTGTTGTCATCGTCATCATCTTATCGTCACCGTCATGCTTGTTATTGCTCTTGCTACAGTTGCTGCGGTGTGGTAGCAGCAGCAGCGGATATTGCGGGTGTTGTATTCGTTTGTTGTCATGTTTTGTTGTGGTGGTTGTTGGTTGTGGGTGGGAGCAGCAGCGATATTGCGGGTGTTGTATTCGTTTGTTGTCATTGTTGTTGTCGTTATTACTGCAGCTGTCGCTGCCGTTATTGCTGTTTTTGTTGTCATCGTCATCATCTTATCGTCACCGTCATGCTTGTTATTGCTCTTGCTACAATTGCTGCGGTGTGGTAGCAGCAGCAGCAGCGATATTGCGGGTGTTGTATTCGTTTGTTGTCATCGTCATCATCATCATGTTATCGTCGCCGTCATGCTTGTTATTGCTCTTGCTACAGTTGCTGCGGTGTGGTAGCAGCAGCAGCGATATTGCGGGTGTTGTATTCGTTTGTTGTCATTGTTGTTGTCGTTATTACTGCAGCTGTCGCTGCCGTTATTGCTGTTTTTGTTGTCATCGTCATCATCTTATCGTCACCGTCATGCTTGTTATTGCTCTTGCTACAGTTGCTGCGGTGTGGTAGCAGCAGCAGCAGCGATATTGCGGGTGTTGTATTCGTTTGTTGTCATCGTCATCATCATCATGTTATCGTCGCCGTCATGCTTGTTATTGCTCTTGCTACAGTTGCTGCGGTGTGGTAGCAGCAGCAGCGATATTGCGGGTGTTGTATTCGTTTGTTGTCATTGTTGTTGTCGTTATTACTGCAGCTTTTGCGCCGTTATTGCTGTTTTTGTCGTCATCATCATCATCGTCGTCGTTTTTGTTGTTGCTTTTCATACTGCTGCACTGCTGCTGTTGCTATTATGTGATGTAGCTGCTTCTAGCGCTGTATTAAACTAAAGATATTCTTACAATGTAGTTATGATGGTATTTGACATATAGGATATATAGTTTAAAGGAACATTCAACGTTTTTTATATTAAAAATAGCAAGTCTCGAGAGCGCTGTCTCATATTTTAAGTAATATGGTATTTTTGGAAAGCCTGTAAACAAAAGGCCATCTCTTCTGGGAAGTTTGGCTTATTTCAACTTCCATGAAAAATGCTAGAAGGATTTAGTAATAAAATTGTAAAATCACTTTAAAGTTGCGATCACTTCATGCTTGGACGCTCCCATTTTCAATGCCATTGTTCTTCCAATGACGTCATTCGTCCTGAAGAAACGTAGCGCACTGTCAATCTTCATCAAAAGTATAATAATTTTTTACAAAAAAAATTGGATAGGTAATTTTTTAATATTTTTGCGTGAACGTTAAGTAAACTGCAGAAGTTTGAATTAGTTTAAGCAGCTCGCGCTTACGGAAAGCTACGACGCGCTTACGAAAAGTCACGAAGTTACGTCATGATTTTCAAGTGAATGGCGGCAACCACCGCACCTGAAAATTTCTATACAGAGGTGGTTTATTTTAAATTTATGCTTTATAGGCAGTTCTTTGTGCAAATTTCTTTGTCATATTTTGCTAAGTTTAAGTGATAACAGTAAAATAAACTCAACATACTGAGTGACTTGTGCTTTCCATTAGCACACCACAAACAGTTTAAGTGATAACAGTAAAATAAACCCAACATACTGAGCCTCTTGTTCTTTTCTTCAAGTTTATCCTGCATAAAATAAATCAGTTGGGTTAGTCACCTCTGACTTCAATTTGATAGCAATTGCTAAACTGGAAGATTTACCTTTCGCACTTTGCTGTAAATTTACACAAGACCATACCAGGTCATCTCTATCGCCGCCTGCCAAACAAACGTGACCGGTGGTCGAATTTTTCGGATTAGGACTGACCACACTGACCAGTTTGAACAATGATTCCTTATGCGTAAGATTGGAGCTTTAAACTTGAATTCACTAAACTCCAGCACAATGGAAAGTGATAAAGTCAAAGTCCTTAATTCTCATGGGTGGGAAAATGCTTTATTTTACAAGGCAATGATGTGCTGAATATAATTTTACCGAAATGATCGGAACCGACCGAATAGATAAGATATATGATTTGCCGAATATAATTTTATGGAACTGATCGGAACCGAGCGAATAGATAAGATCTATGATTTGCCGAATATCATTTTATGGAACTGATCGGAACCGAGCGAATAGATAAGATCTATGATTTGCCGAATATCATTTTACCGAAATGATCGGAACCGTGCGAACAGATAAGATCTATGATTTGCCGAATATCATTTTGTCAAACTGATCGGAACCGAGCGAATAGATAAGATCGATGATTTGCCGAATATCATTTTGTCGAACTGATCGGAACCGAGCGAACAGATAAGATCTATGATTTGCCGAATATCATTTTATCGAAATGATCGGAACCGAGCGAACAGATAAGATCTATGATTTGCCGAATATCATTTTACCGAACTGATCGGAACTGAGCGAATAGATAAGATCTATGATTTGCCGAATATAATTTTACCGAAATGATCGGAACCGAGCGAATAGATAAGATCTATGATTTGCCGAATATCATTTTACGGAACTGATCGGAACCGAGGGAATAGATAAGATCTATGATTTGCCGAATATCATTTTACCGAACTGATCGGAACCGAGCGAATAGATAAGATCTATGATTTGCCAAATATCATTTTACCGAACTGATCGGAACCGTGCGAGTAGATAAGATCTATGATTTGCCGAATATCATTTTACCGAACTGATCGGAACCGAGCGAATAGATAAGATCTATGATTAGCCGAATATCATTTTACCGAACTGATCGGAACCGAGCGAATAGATAAGATCTATGGTTTGCCGAATATCATTTTATCGAACTGATCGGAACTGAGCAAATAGATAAGATCTATGATTTGCCGAATATCATTTTATCGAACTGATCGGAACCGAGCGAATAGATAAGATCTGTTCAACAATTCACTGAATCAATAAGCAACTTCGATTAAAAATTGCTGTCCCCACTTGCAGACATTATACAGATTTATACTACAATTTCACTCACATCCTATATATTACTTACAATTATTCTTTTATAAGTAATAAAATATCACTAAATTTTATATTTGTTTTTACAGAAACACATACAAAGAAAAAATTTCACCAAATATGAAGATTCCGGTATTTTGTAAAGTGACATAAATAGAGGCGTCAAACTCACAAGAGTATTATTTCAGCTATTATAAGTTTGTTGGTTATACAAAACTTTCACACAGTTTTATAAAACAGAACAAGTTACTGTCTTGTACGTTTCAAAGAGGATCTAAAAAATAAATCAAATGAGCATGTTTGTATCTAAGATAATAAAAGATTGCAAATTCAATGCCAAAAATTAATATACTGCTTGGCAACATTAGTACGAACGCAGAACATGACACAACGCGTAGATTTTTTTTATTTGTAATAAAAAAGAATTTGTCCTGATGGTAAGTATCGTCATATCTCTCACACAAGTAAAACAGCCCGTTTCCGGTTACCTGACAGCTTCCTGTATCGACTGTGATGAGATTTTGATGAATAGTGTGAACACGCCTTAACAATACATTGACAAGGTTCTAGCCTTTGTAGAAAACAACATGTCATTTGCCGAATGGATGAGTTGCTTTGATTTGGCAGTCATACAACGATAAGTGATTGCTTAATAATTGCTTTACAATTGCTCTGCTATGCGAAAAGTGGGAATTTAGCGTTGCTCTAAGTAGGTTAGTAAGTAAACAGTGAAACCGAGTTTTTTATTTTAAGAAGAAAAAACGTCGTCAGAAAGAATTTAATGTGTAAAGTATGGGCGACAAGATGAAATGCTGCGAGAGAGAGAGAGAGAGAGGAGGGAGTGAGAGAGGAGGGAGAGAGAGAGAGAGAGAGAGAGAGAGAGAGAGAGAGAGAGAGAGAGAGAGAGAGAGAGAGAGAGAGAGAGAGAGAGAGAGAGAGAGAGAGAGAGAGATAGAGAGAGGGAGAGATAGATAGAGAGAGAGAGAGAGAGAGAGATAGATAGAGAGAGAGAGAGAGAGAGAGAGAGAGAGAGAGAGAGAGAGAGAGAGAGAGAGAGAGAGAGAGAGAGAGAGAGAGAGAGAGAGAGAGAGAGAGATAGAGAGAGAGAGAGAGATAGAGAGAGAGAGAGAGAGAGAGAGAGAGAGAGAGAGAGAGAGAGAGAGAGAGAGAGAGAGAGAGAGAGAGAGAGAGAGAGAGAGAGAGAGAGAGAGAGAGAGAGAGGGGGGGGGGGAAGAGACTGTAACGGAGCCAAAAAAATTAAAGAAAAAAGAAAAGGTCACGAAAAAATAGAGAACAACATGAATGAGGAAAAGAGAAAAATAAAAACGATTCAGTAACGGAGGAAAAAAACGATAAAGGAAAAGTGGAAAAATAAAGAAAAAGAAAGAATGAAGAAAAATACGAAGGCAAGAAAGGCGAAAAGGAAAGAAGAGGAAAACAAACAAATTGAAGCAGTAAAAGTTAAAAAGAGAAGACAAGAAAAGGGACGTGAAAACTCTCGACTCCTTCCACATTCGATGGTCATTGCTTTGTCTTTTTGCAAAGAGAAAACAGACACAAAACAGACACCGTTTTTCTACCAGCAACGTCAACACGTTCCTAATTGTAAAAGACCTTCCCTTATTCACCTCTTTCTACAAAACGCGATAGATGTTTTTACAGAAAACAAGGAAAAATCTGGTGGCAAGAACATGCAGTAAACAGCGAACAAAAAATCAATAAAATTTCTCACAGTTTTGTGGTGTTTTACAACTCTTTGATATCGTGTCAGAGGGTTACAAACGAATGTCATTACCACAGCCCAAAGTCAGGGAGGTTGTTGGCTGTGTAGTTCGTGATTTGACTGAGAAAATACACGCAGAATTTCGTTTTGTGTACACGTTTCGTGCGAGGTTACCAGGCTTCGTGGGAATTTGATGTTTTTAAAGATATACCTAATAAATAATTAAGCAACGATAGAGAGAACGAGACAGAGTGGAAGAAAGGAGAGGAGAGAAAAAAAGAATAAACAAAAAGAGAGTGGGAGGAGAGATAAAGAGAGAGAGAGAGAGAGAGAGAGAGAGAGAGAGAGAGAGAGAGAGAGAGAGAGAGAGAGAGAGTGTGTGTGTGTGTGTGTGTGTGTGTATGTATATATTGTGCAAATAAGGATTTATCATCATCATCGTCATTTGTTAGTTATCATAACATGGTTTGTCAAACAATGGGTGATTTGCATTAATTTATTACGAAATTCAAACACTTGTAAACGCCATTTTGTCTTTCCTCATGAAAAATTTCAATTATAAAAATTTCTTCTCTCTTGCTTTGCTTTGTTCAAATAAGTTTTTGTCTAGGTTTATCAGATTTATATCAGACTTTAGGAAGTCGCGAATCTAGAGGCAGGAAGTGCGACGATAATTTTCTTTGTGTGAAAAGATTGGAGTTTTTGCGTCATTGTTGTAATGCAGATAAAGTTGCCTTTTTTCAAATCAAACTGTGTTTGCTGTTGTTTGCATAAGATATTCAGGGGAGGCCATTTTGTTGTGCAAGTTCACTGCACGTGCTTACAAGGTTAAATCTGTCTTCAAATTTGAAAGTTTTTATTGTGATGAATTTAGTAAGTAAGTAAGTAAGTAAGTAAGTAAGTAAGTAAGTAAGTAAGTAAGTAAGTAAGTAAGTAAGTAAGTAAGTAAGTAAGTAAGTAAGTAAGTAAGTAAGTAAGTAAGTAAGTAAGTAAGTAAGTAAGTAAGTAAGTAAGTAAGTAAGTAAGTAAGTAAGTAAGTAAGTAAGTAAGTAAGTAAGTAAGTAAGGAAGGAAGGAAGGAAGGAAGGAAGGAAGGAAGGAAGGAAGGAAGGAAGGAAGGAAGGAAGGAAGGAAGGAAGGAAGGAAGGAAGGAAGGAAGGAAGGAAGGAAGGAAGTAAGTAAGTAAGTAAGTAAGTAAGTAAGTATCTTTATTTATCACCTTTTTTACAAGAAAAAGACAGAGCATGAAATGATAATATGATAATATGATACAAAGTGACAAGATTATTGAATGAATAAATTATCTGAGTTAATGATGTTCAAGTGATTGGTGAAAGGGTGGCGAAAAACTAAAAGTTACCAAAGTCAACCACCGTGTAAGTAATGTTGCTATTAGGTTTGTAAAACTATTGAGATTAAGTTTAAATTTGAACATAAATTTCAACATATTTGAACATGAACATAAATTTGAACGTTGAAAATGGACATAAAGGCATAATAAATACATATAATATTGATATTCAAAGCTTATTCTTTTAGCTTTAACACACGTAAACCTTACATGGATGCTTGTTTCTTTCAATTAAGCTTTCTGCATATTTGCGTATAATGTACTTTAAGTAAATTCCTTCGTCTAACCTTAATCTTCGATCATTACGTCTGTTCCACATGTCTGTACGTGTTCGGACAAGATTCTGAATTACAGATCTTAGAAAGTACGCGGTGTCTGTATTCTGTTGAAACAATGTAAGTTAATGAACAATGCGGGAAACCTTTAATTACAGTAGTTAAACTATGTACGCTGACGATTATTGCATTATGTTCAGTGTACAAGTGATCATTGCTAGGTCGTGCGCACAGGCCCATTTTAAAGGAAAAGACAAGTCATTTTGGATGTTGGGTTTACCTTACTGTTATTACTTAAACTTAGAAAAATATAATAAATAAATTTGCAAAGAACTGTTGGTAAATCGTAAAGTTAACAATTGCTGCTGTACAGAAAATGGTAGTCGCCATTCACTTGAGTACTACGATGTAACTGGTGGACAAATCACGTTGAAAACACCGGTTCTCGTTTGATCACCGAAGTTAAGCAACGTAGAGCCTGGTTAGTACTTGGATGGGTGACCGCCTAGGTGCTGTAGGCTTGCGGGATGCCCACACTGTATCTCGATTCTAGGCGGAGGAGCTGCACAAGCAGCCAACGGCTAGAGGGCGGAGGAGGTCAAGTGACCCAATGGCCATGTGTAGAGGAGTAAACCTTCCAAATCAGGAGTGGAGCCCCGAAGGCGGACCAGTGCAGCATGCTCACTGACTCCGGCAGCTCCTGCAGCCAACCTGGTGCCAAACGTATCGCTCCGCTTCCCTTTGGACTACACCAGGAAGGAAGAGAGGGGGTTCCTGTTGTCTGGGCAACTCAGGATCTCCATACACCTTGCCCAGGCGTGCGCCCTGGAGACGTTCAAGGATCGGACTGCTCAGCCACTGTCGACGCTGCAGCTCCATCAATGTGATCAATAACTGACTCTCTTGGCGCACACTCCATTGTCTTCCGAGACAGAAGGATGCCAACCAACTGGTGGACTTCGTGACTTTCCGTAAGCGCATCGCGACTTTCCGTAAGCGCGCTGCTTAAACTAATGTTTAAGCTTTATTTATGAAGAGTGTTATTGTGTTTTGCTTAACAGCTTGAACTGATTGATTTAATTAATTAACTGCAGTGTTTTTACTTGAAAAGTTGCAGGAAATGTGACGCACTTCACGTTGGCTTAGTTCCCGGGACGCCGTTACCGAGTCGCTTTCGTTTTCTGGACTTAGAAAAATGTTAATAGACAAATAGTGAGTTTTCAAGAGTGAGTTAAAGTAGTGGTCCTGCCATGCTTATCAACATGACATGCTGGCAGGTGCTGGTTTATGTAACGATAGTCCTACTTCAATGTCGAACTGTGTAATTAAATGAGTAAAACTTCTTAATTTACCATTTTACTGTATGACTGTGTTAGTTTTATTATTATATCTAGTTATACTGTATAATGTATGAAGTTTAAAAGACGGGTAACTTTCTAGGGCATACAGATAACCTTTGACTATTATGTGTTAGTCGCGCATGTGCAAGACGATACAATTATTAGCCTACTTGTAGAACTTAATTCAATTTATTTTTTGAAAAAAAACGACTCCATTCTGTTAAAGAAACCGGTTGGTTGACGTGAAAGAGCTGCAAAGAATGAAAGAAAGAGGAAGTTGAAGACGGAGGCTTTTATGAATGGAAAATAAATAGACGGAGAGTGGAGAAAGCGAGCGGCGAGAGAGAGAGGGGGGAGGGGGTAGAGAAGAGATAGATAAGAGAGAGAGAGAGAGAGAGAGAGAGAGAGGAGAGAGGGAGAGAGAGAGAGAGAGAGAGAGAGAGAGAGAGAGAGAGAGAGAGAGAGAGAGAGAGAGAGAGAGAGAGAGAGAGAGAGAGAGAGAGAGAGAGAGAGAGAGAGAGA
>JAQGDQ010001241.1:0-21654 GCA_030141605.1 Tubiluchus corallicola | reverse complement strand
AGAGAGAGAGAGAGAGAGAGAGAGAAAGAGAGAGAGAGAGAGAGAGAGAGAGAGAGAGAGAGAGAGAGATATAGAGAGAGAAATTAGAAGACTAAATCAGCGTGGAAATTTCCCAGCAATCCCGTCTTGTCAGGTCAGGAGCAGGTTGCGTGTAGTCATTATTGTTCAACAAACTTGTCACACATGACACTAAGTAGTTCATCGGGGTTTTTTAAACCTTTTTGTGTGAATTAAATTCACATAATTTACGTCCCCTACTTGACGTACCCATAATAAGACCTCGGTAATCATCCCCTGGCACGTCACAATACACAGGTACACGTCTGTAATTTTTTTCCAATTTGGCTGAAAGTGCCAGCGTAGTAAGACCTACTAAACAGAATTCTGTCTGTTCTGCTTTATCAAAAGTAGAGCTACCGTTGCATTCCCCGAGAGTGCCAGCGTAGCAGAGGCACGGTGGCTCAGTCAAGCAAACAGCGTCTGGGTTGGTATAATATTAGCCTTTGAACAAACCTATTTCACTTGTACTTGTGCATTGCTAGAGAGCGGGTTACGTGCTGCAAGTGTGTTTTTATTATGACGGCAAGAAAATTCGTCTACACGCTAAGATAGTGGACTGAATTTGATGGCTGATTTTTTGGCTAAAGTTGTCTTGAAAAAGTGTCGTTTACTAAAATAAAGCTGTTGAGAGATCGCTGAATGAAAAAGACTACATCGAACACGCCTTGGGCAAGAGACAGCACACGAGCTGCTCACACCACAGACTGCAATAAATTTGCCTCTCGGCTTGTTGAATTAAATAAATTAGTCGAGCGACCACAAACTGCCTGTCTATCTGTTCACGCCGTGTTCATCGACTGGGAATTTGAAACTTTAGTGATAGATAGAAGAAGAAGTGTTGCTTATTGGATTTATAGTTCTTGTGTTGGCTAGAAGTATCAGTTTTGTCTGTTTCGAATATTGGCAACATGCAAAAACGTTTCACAGACAAAATAATGAAATTCTACATTGCTAACCTGGAAAAAGAGTCAACAATCGAATTCCGGTTGGACTGACAGCTTGCGAGGGCTAAAGAATCGTAGCAGGATAGACAGTTTGATTGAATTCGAGGTGGCAAATTAAGCCGAAGCAAGTTTGGAGAAAGATTATTGCACCTTTTGTGCTTTAAGAAGATTTCGCTATCTTCAAGATCGTTTTCTGGGGTCTCAGAACTGTCATTCCTGCGGTGTTAAACGTCTTATGTTGGTGTAACAGGGCAAAGACAGACGGGGCTCGAATGCCCGGTTCTTCTGCCCCTGCTGAGCTGTTTGTAACAGAAATTTTGCTAGAAGCTGAGCGATACTGACAGAGAACATAATTACCGAGTGAAAACTCATTGAAAAGTGGCCGGATTTGCTGGATTAGCGTTGCGCGATATTCCTGTAATCCAGCACGCAATAAGAGCGTTTCGTTTCACGATATCAATGTCGTCGAATTGTCTAGGTTCTGCGCTCTGTTATTGTTATTATGCGTCTCTATACCTTGAGGCATGAAATTAACGTGTTTGAATTCGAAGCGAATTTCGTTTATGAAGTAACAACACCTGAACATCAAGAGCGGTATTTATGAAAGCAACACTTGTAGCAGAGGAATTCTAGATAAATGTAAATTTGATGAAGGTATTTTTACGTGATTATTAGGTGTCGAAATTAAACGAACTTACGCGTAATTTTACAACCGAAAAACCGACTTCTGTCAATTCGCCAAAATTAGAAACTAAATAATGTAATTTACGCTGAACCGCATACCTGCTAAAATAACTTCAACCGTCCACGTAACAAGAAGAAAGAAAAGAAATTGACGCTGCGGGCGTATAACTGCAAACGAACAAACCGGAAGGGGAATATTTTTTTACCGGAAGTGCACCTAAAACACACATCATGCCGTATCAACTAAGCATTTCTCGAGTAGCGGAAATAGAGATGATCTCTACGTGTCATCATCAACTCAATTTTAAAACCAGTCATTATTTCGACAGCGTCCAAAGTCACATTAGTCAGATGCAGGTGAGTACTAATAACACAGTTTGCCGTATTTTTTTCATCATAGTTATTTCGCAATGAAAAGCGCCGTTTGGTCACCATTTGAAATCAACCTCTTTCTGGTAAATATACGTTTCATAGCTCAAAAAAGGAAGTCGTATTTCTGCTTTGAAACAATCAGTACGGAAAACGAGTGAGAATAAATGTAGGTTGTGTGGAAAATCAAAGCAGCAGGCGGAAAATTACTACGTCATGAGCAATTATTACTTTCCGGTCAATTAATTTTTACTTTTGTTAAATTATCGGTGTTAATTACGAACCTTGTACTGCAGTGGAGCTCATTTTTTCTGTACTAACTTATTCTGCTTATCTAATTTGAGAAAACATTTTGCAAACTGGTTAAGTGAGTAAATAAGCCCGTATTAAGTAGCTAAGTTAGTGAGCACGCAAGCAAAAAAGTACAACAACATTAATGATGGTGATGACGATGATATTTGTACAATATACATTAGTACAATATATACATATACATATATATATATACATGCAAGGTCTCTATTTGCAGACCGATAATTCTGCACTTTATCATGATATAAGAGTATATATTCAACACGGTCAATTATAATTATGTCTTTAATACATGTACCGCAAACTTGCTTATAAAACATTTTAGCAATTATTTATAATAATTAAGATCCATAATAACAGAATTTATTCGCTGGGATTATTTAGATTACACTATTAGGAAAGCATGAAAAATGACAAACTTTTCTACATGCAATGTTGCTTACAAATATATAAGAACAAGAACTTTTGCTAAAATTTACCATAAAACTAAGATTAATTTTGCTCCAGTTATTCATATATGTATATAAATATATATACACATGTGTGCGTGACTTAAAATTTACGATAAAACCAGGCTAAATTTTGCTGAGTTATACATATATGTACATAGAGTTATACATATATGTATATAAATAGATATACATATGTGTGCATGAGCTACAATTTATATTATATTGGGCATTTAACCCTTTTACATCCCTTTACAAACTGATAAGATAAAATGCGTCCCTCGCAAAATTACCTAGAACTTTATTTAATTCTTCTTTTTTTAAAAATACGCTGTTTATGTTTTCCTCCTGTAGGGTTTCTGATAGGTGTTTTCTTAGGTTAGCGTCTACTTTGTTGCAGTTGTACATTAGCTGTTCAGGTGTTTGAATTTCGGTGCCGCATTCGGTGTAACATGTAATAAAAGAAGCGTGCAGTAAAACACAAGAAGAAAAAACGTAATAATGTTGACATTTGCAAAAACTGTTAATGAATTCTGCATTAGTGTGTCATTGTTGATCATTGTTGATCATTGTGTCATTGTGATCATTGTGTCATTGTTGATCATTGTGTCATTGTTGATCATTGTTGATCATTGTTGATCATTGTGTCATTGTTGATCATTGTGTCATTGTTGATCATTGTGTCATTGTTGATCATTGTTGATCATTGTGTCATTGTTGATCATTGTGTCATGGTTGATCATTGTGTCACTGTTGAGTATTCAATTCTCACATCAGAAGTGCTCTTAATTTCCTCGAATGTGTTCAGAGATTTGAAGCAAACTGAAGAGTTTCCACTTCTACTCTCGGTTGACTTGTCCTTTAATCTTAACACATTATGCTCACATCATGCTATAACAAACGCGCTTGTTTTTTTCCAAAGTTATTGTTTATATTGATTTGCTTCAAATTCAATATTTTGTCCTTTAGTCAGCCTTTTTAAGTTCAAAATAAAAAATGTTCTAAAATATTGAAATCTACAATAGCTTTTTTAAATCAAAGCTTAGATTAAATAATAATTACTTCGGATAGTTAAATTTTGTTAAACTTTCGCAGCTACGCGCAGCTCAGCGAATCCACTAAGACCGACATTGTCACCTTTTTGTCACATTCGCGTGGCCGACAAATAGCTAGCAGCGGTACCGTGATAAGCATGATCATGAACTGCAATGTTCGTTTGCGACGTCAGTTGACGTAAAGCCCAATTTCGTGACATCACATCAGCGTCTTATAGCAATATTCGCTTACGCAAACGTGCTTGACTCGCACGGAAGATGCCTACCATTGCCGAAACTGTGGTTAGTTTGCGACGTAAGCGATAGCTGTGTTCGGTTGTCGTTAATTAACTTTCCAAGATAATTATTCTAATAAAAGAAACAATTGCTTACTTTTATAAACAAAAAATGTATATTTTGGACAGTGAATTAAGATGAGATTGAGTACAATCAGTCATCCGGTTTTCTTTTAATATTAAATCGGTGCACTGAATGATTCAAAAGCGAAATTACCAAACTCATACATGACTGGTTTTTATTGCAATGTTAACTTTCTGATACAGCCTCATAAACAGTTGACTTGCCCTTTAATCTTACCACATTATGCTCACATCATGCTATTGCAAACACACTTGCACGTGAATGAAAGTTTCTCACAAACAATAGATCAGGTTTTGAATAGAATATTTATTGGTCTGTGAATTTTTATACACTCTTGTGATATTCATAGAATTAATGCATGTTTTATTAAACGATCAGACGTCAATAGCTATAGTCATTTGTACAAGTATATTTACTATACAGCCCAGGTGTGGCAAATAAAATAGAAGTTCTCGTCGACTTTCAAGTTGGCAAACAAAAGTTATGCATTACTTTAACTCTTTATTTCTTTATTGTAGATACATTTATTCCTGCGCGAGCTGTGTTAGTTTTTATCTGTAGCTTGGCTGTGCAAGTCTCTCTTTTCGAATAACGGGTCGAACGCATAAAGCTAATAGGATAGCTTTTGTTTAATAATATGACATGCGGATATAGTAAATACCTATCTAAATATACTATAAACAAATATCTAATATACTATAAACAGTTCTAGGGGAAGGATAAACATCCAAAAAATTATAGCGTTTCTTGTTTCTACAGACAGGAATACATCCGATTCTTGAGTAGGAAAAGAGGAAATGATTACTAAAACTTGTGTAGTAATTTGTTGGACTATTGAATGTTGACAGTTATTATAAATATCTGCTAGTCTTATTGTAAAAAAGATAATGTAAATGTTCGATCTGTTTTATACCTGAACGTCGTTTAACAGCTTGTGGTGTGTTAATGAATACCAGCACCACTGATTGCAGAGTTCATAATAACAGGATGCAATTTCGATCTATTTTATACCTGAACGTCATCGAACAGCTTGTGGTGTGTTAATGAATACCAGCACCACTGATTGCAGAGTTTGCATATTCATAATTTCATAATAACAGGACACAGTTTTGCGTAATTCATAAGTATTTTTGCCTTTGTTTTGTTGTAGCATTGCAGTTTGCTACCAAGCTGTATAAACAAACTGTGTGATTTTATTGCTTCGTGCCCCGTAGTTTCACTAAATAACTTCCTTATATCTTAAACCACAAAACTGCTTATATTAGTGTCATTCCTCCCAGGGCCATAATTCAACATAATGTGCATTACCTTTACACGAGAATAATGCGCTTAAACTCAGTTGCATTACGAGCAATACCTTTATACTCGTTAGATTTGCAAATATTCGGGTGATTACCTGCAGTTTAACTGTAAATCAAGATTGCATACTTGCGTTTGTTGCACAGCTGTTGCATGGGTTAATGCACTCGGCGCTGCCAATTAGCAGGTAAATCTACCTGCACCTTGTTTGAGTCATACCGTATTGTCAAAATATTTTAAATCAGACGTCATTTTAAGTCACGCAATGCTTGTCTTTTTAGCGGCTTAAGCTTTCTTGACCATCTTAGATTGTTATCCAAACAGATAATAAGCTTGTCCGATATTTCGAGGATGCTTTTTCAAAATGGAGGTTTAAGAGGGGTTCCAGCTTATTAATTTTGCTAAATGCCTTCAAAGCAGAAGAAAACGCTCTTCATAAGTAAACCTTAAATGGTGCGTTTTGGAATTTTATATCACTTAAGTACTGTCTCATTGCGCATAGAGCTTGTATTAGCAGTAACGCTGTATAAAACTGTTGTGGAGATTCACTAGAATTAAACAGAATATTGTAGAATGTTCTGTAGTATAGTAGAACAATCTTCTTACCTTGTAGAAGTTTCGAGAACTTTCTATTTCTAGATTGTTCCTTGGCACTGATATATAAGGCCGCTGGAGTTTATTCTCTCACATTCTCTTGTATTCTCAGATTCTCAGATTCGCTTTCACGTTTCCAGATTATCACATTTACTGTAAACATTTCGCGTTCCTTCATACTTTTGTGTTGTAGATTTGTCGTATAATAAACTAGTTTAATTTGACGACGTGTTTTCTGGTTTTCTCTACGAGCCTTTCGAGAGAAACAAAACACAACAAAAACTTCAAAATTAAACCCCTGAGTGACCGCTAGGTGTAACATTGCGTAAATTTCGAAAAAATAATCAGAACATTCGTAGTACACTCTTCGCTAACTATGTAAAAGTTAAAATTCCTTTATTCTGTCAATAAGAATAATAATGTGCTTTTGGTGAGTCAGTGGTGCACATTGGGATGGCGAGGCGGCGCCATTTTACAAGATGGCGTGAGTATTTTAAATCATTAAGAATGTTCTTCACCAATTACACAAGTCTTTCGAATAGATAAGCATAATGCTAAGTAGCATAACTTTGTATGGAAAGTTTGTTGGGACAAACTTTAAATTCCATTTTCTTACATTTATGTAGTTAGTATATTTCTATAAAGTGGATATTATTAGTGTTAGTCTTATTGTCCAAGTCAGTAGATTTGTTTTTAATCAATAAACCTAGAAATAATGAAGTTGAACTCAAATCAAAATGTATTTAACTCCTGTTGTTGATTAATAGCATTTTAACCCAAAGTGTTTTTATCATTTCATAACAATTATGACCTGTATTTCACATAAAATCTAAATGCAATTTTTAGTTTAATCAAGATTGACCTTATTTTGTTGCCCGCTAATTAAACTACATGTATATTCTTTTCTCTGGATTATATAGAAAATGTCATAATTTTAAAAATTACTAATGTTTCCTAAATTAAACTGATAACATTAATGCCCACCAGTGTCTAAAAAATCCTTTTATCTATATTAGGTAAAGGATAGCAGACTAGGTGACTTTATAGTCTTTTCGCTATCCTTTTCTAGTTCTAGATCTATCTATACATTTAAACCATTCTTCGAAACTTATTAGAGATTCTTTTATTAATCATGTTTTATTGAAGCATTATAAAGAGATAAATAAATTAAAATTGAAAATTGAATTGAAATTGAAATTGGATATTTGCGCGATGATCGTTACATCTTTTAATATCCAGAATGTTATTACTCCGTATTTCGATTTTAAATAATTTTCAGGCCTCTTTCCATTGTTTCGGTACGACAAGCGCAGGTGGCAGCACCATTGCTGCAAACACTGCTCTGCTACAACATTATAGCGTATTATATAACATATGTCGGACTAATTTCTTATAAAAGAACAGTATTATTGGACAGTGTGGGAGGGAGCAATGATACTTAGCTTCGAGTATTCCTTGTACTGCTCGCTCTCATGTCCAGGCGCTGATTGGCTGTTTATATACAAAATCGAATATATCGTTTTTTTCTCGGGCTTCTTATTTGCGGAATTCGTTACCACTAAACCTCAACCGCTTCAAAAAAGATCGTCCCTACTCACTACACCTCTCTTCTCTCTTACAACTGGCAATTAACTTAGAAATACTGGATATATTCGGCACTATCTCCGAGTTTTTCCTCGAAACCAAATATTAATCATCAGATTTGAAGACATGATCAAAAACATGAACTCTACGGCTCGACAAGTTCCTAGGATTAAGAGACTTGTACCCTGCAAACTTGTTGGTACTTATGATTGTACTATAAGAAAAGTGGAACATCTTTCAGTCCTGTTCCATTTTAAAGTATGGCAACTTTAATAACTAAATATTAGCTTGGAACAGTAATTATTGGCCGTGTAACTATAGCTAGCGATGACGTCACAACTGAACGTAATTATTATTATTATTATTATTATAATTTTTTATTTAAAATTTAAAATTGAACGCATATACAAATATTTACATAAAATACATACAGGGACCCTCTATTTGCAGGGTATGGTTAAAAAAACTTTGTAAATAAAGTAGCTGTTATATTCGTAAGACTTTTAAATACTAATAAATCAATATACCAATAAAAGAACAACTAAAATCAAATAGTACCAATTTACACAAGACGACCTGTATAATATAAAAGTGACAGATATAATATAAAAGTTCAATAATTTATACTAAAGTTTGTAAAAACGAATCACACACTAACTCAGAGAAAGTAACCAGCAGGTTTTTGTCTCGAGACGTATAAATGTTACTAATGTTTTGAAATTGTAGGCTATTTGCTAGCGCTAATCTTTTATTTTCGTCGACCAAAGTACAACGTAATTAACGGGCATAAATTTTCCATGGACCCTGTTGCATGTATTTTAAGAGCAGAAATGATATTTTCCTAGGCTTTGTCTGTTCCACCTGCCGAAAAGCGATGAATTAAATAGGTATGATAACATCAGAAACGTTACACCTTGTGTAATACTATACGCCACTTCAAAAGTCTGGTATAAATTCTCTGTGTACTTTGTATATTTTTATTTAGTCTGCTGTACAAGACGAACTTTACCTGAGCTATTTAGCGGTCGTTGTATTCGTAAACCCATTGAAAAAGTAAGAGGTGTCTAAAAACCCCTCGAAGTTAGTAAAATTTTATTACACACCATATAAAATCTTGGTCCATAAACTCAGCTGACCCGTGAAGAAATGTAGCGCTTTCTGCTTGCCTACAGTTGGCCAGTTTTTAGCGATTTTGTTATTACGACTTACTTTCTGCGTTGAACAAACACATTGATAGTCAATAAACGAAAAAAAAGAGGCGGCGGATCTGTGTTACTGAATGATTACCACAAGAAAAGAATTTCTGAACACACTTAGTGGACAACCGCACAGTTCACCCCCCCCCACCCTTTTCTTTCACTGCTCATAATAATCGACACTAATTTCCGCACAAGAAGAAAATAATTATTATAGGACAGAAGTTGCGTGTCTCGTTATCCTTTCTGCGCTGAAACTGTGACAGTAATCTCTGCTAAACAAAGCAGGGGGTGCTCGCATCATACGACACAGATCCGCCGCCTCTTTTTTTTCGTTTATTGACTATCAATGTGTTTGTTCAACGCAGAAAGTAAGTCGTAATAACAAAATCGCTAAAAACTGGCCAACTGTAGGCAAGCAGAAAGCGCTACATTTCTTCACGGGTCAGCTGAGTTTATGGACCAAGATTTTATATGGTGTGTAATAAAATTTTACTAACTTCGAGGGGTTTTTAGACACCTCTTACTTTTTCAATGGGTTTACGAATACAACGACCGCTAAATAGCTCAGGTAAAGTTCGTCTTGTACAGCAGACTAAATAAAAATATACAAAGTACACAGAGAATTTATACCAGACTTTTGAAGTGGCGTATAGTATTACACAAGGTGTAACGTTTCTGATGTTATCATACCTATTTAATTCATCGCTTTTCGGCAGGTGGAACAGACAAAGCCTAGGAAAATATCATTTCTGCTCTTAAAATACATGCAACAGGGTCCATGGAAAATTTATGCCCGTTAATTACGTTGTACTTTGGTCGACGAAAATAAAAGATTAGCGCTAGCAAATAGCCTACAATTTCAAAACATTAGTAACATTTATACGTCTCGAGACAAAAACCTGCTGGTTACTTTCTCTGAGTTAGTGTGTGATTCGTTTTTACAAACTTTAGTATAAATTATTGAACTTTTATATTATATCTGTCACTTTTATATTATACAGGTCGTCTTGTGTAAATTGGTACTATTTGATTTTAGTTGTTCTTTTATTGGTATATTGATTTATTAGTATTTAAAAGTCTTACGAATATAACAGCTACTTTATTTACAAAGTTTTTTTAACCATACCCTGCAAATAGAGGGTCCCTGTATGTATTTTATGTAAATATTTGTATATGCGTTCAATTTTAAATTTTAAATAAAAAATTATAATAATAATAATAATAATTACGTTCAGTTGTGACGTCATCGCTAGCTATAGTTACACGGCTAATAATTACTGTTCCAAGCTACTATTTAGTTAATAAAGTTGCCATACTTTAAAATGGAACAGGACTGAAAGATGTTCCACTTTTCATAAGTACCAACAAGCAGGGTACAAGTCTCTTAATCCTAGGAACTTGTCGAGCCGTAGACATCATGTTTTTGATCATGTCTTCAAATCTGATGATTAATATTTGGTTTCGAGGAAAAACTCGGAGATAGTGCCGAATATATCCAGTATTTCTAAGTTAATTGCCAGTTGTAAGAGAGAAGAGAGGTGTAGTGAGTAGGGACGATCTTTTTTGAAGCGGTTGAGGTTTAGTGGTAACGAATTCCGCAAATAAGAAGCCCGAGGAAAAAACGATATATTCGATTTTATATATAAACTGCCAATCAGCGTCTGGACATGAGAGCGAGCAGTACAACGAATACTCGAAGCCAAGAATCATTGATCCCTCCCACATTGTCCAATAATACTGTTCTTTTATGAGAAATTAGTCCGACATATGTTATATAATACGCTATAATGTTGTAGCAGAGCAGTGTTTGCAGCGATGGTGCTGCCACCTGCGCTTGTCGTACCGAAACAATGGAAAGAGGCCTGAAAATTATTTAAAATCGAAATACGGCGTAATAACATTCTGGAAATTAAAAGCTGTAACGAGGATCGTGCAAATATCCAATTTCAATTTCAATACAATTCAATTTTCAATTTTAATTTATTTATCTCTTTATAATGTTACAATAAAACATAATTAATAAAAGAATCTCTAATAAGTTTTGAAGAATGGTTAAAATGTATAGATAGATCTAGAACTAGAGAAAGGATAGCGAAAAGACTATAAAGTCACCTAGTCTGCTATCCTTTACCAAATATAGATAAAATGATTTGTTAGACACTGGTGGGCATTAATGTTATCAGTTTAATTTAGGAAACAATAGTAATTTTTAAAATTATGACATTTTCTATATAATCCAGAGAAAAGAATATACATGTAGTTTAATTAGCGGGCAACAAAATAAGGTCAATCTTGATTAAACTAAAAATTGCATTTAGATTTTATGTGAAATACAGGTCATAATTGTTATGAAATGATAAAAACACTTTGGGTTAAAATGCTATTAATCAACAACAGGAGTTAAATATGTTTTGATTTGAGTTCAACTTCATTATTTCTAGGCTTAGTGATTAAAAACAAATCTACTGACTTGGACAATAAGACTAACACTAATAATATCCACTTTATAGAAATATACTAACTACATAAATGTAAGAAAATGGAATTTAAAGTTTGTCCCAACAAACTTTCCATACAAAGTTATGCTACTTAGCATTATGCTTATCTATTCGAAAGACTTATGTAATTGGTGAAGAACATTCTTAATGATTTAAAATACTCACGCCATCTTGTAAAATGGCGCCACATCGCCATCCCAATGTGCACCACTGACTCACCAAAAGCACATTATTATTCTTATTGACAGAATAAAGGAATTTTAACTTTTACATAGTTAGCGAAGAGTGTACTACGAATGTTCTGATTATTTTTTCGAAATTTACGCAATGTTACACCTAGCGGTCACTCAGGGGTTTAATTTTGAAGTTTTTGTTGTGTTTTGTTTCTCTCGAAAGGCTCGTAGAGAAAACCAGAAAACACGTTGTCAAATTAAACTAGTTTATTATACGAGAATTCTACAACACAAAAGTATGAAGGAACACGAAATGTTTACAGTGAATGTGATGATCTGGAAACTTGAAAGCGTATCTGAGAATCTGAGAATACGAGGATACAAGAGAATTTGAGAGAATAAACTTCGGCGGCCTTATATATCAGTGCCAAGGAACAATGAAGAAATAGAAAGTTCTCGAAACTTCTACAAGGTAAGAAGATTGTTCTACTATACTACAGAACATTCTACAATATTCTGTTTAATTCTAGTGAATCTCCACAACAGTTTTATACAGCGTTACTGCTAATACAAGCTCTATGCGCAATGAGACAGTACTTAAGTGATATAAAATTCCAAAACGCACCATTTAAGGTTTACTTATGAAGAGCGTTTTCTTCTGCTTTGAAGGCATTTAGCAAAATTAATAAGCTGGAACCCCTCTTAAACCTCCATTTTGAAAAAGCATCCTCGAAATATCGGACAAGCTTATTATCTGTTTGGATAACAATCTAAGATGGTCAAGAAAGCTTAAGCCGCTAAAAAGACAAGCATTGCGTGACTTAAAATGACATCTGATTTAAAATATTTTGACAATACGGTATGACTCAAACAAGGTACAGGTAGATTTACCTGCTAATTGGCAGCGCCGAGTGCATTAACCCATGCAACAGCTGTGCAACAAACGCAAGTATGCAATCTTGATTTACAGTTAAACTGCAGGTAATCACCCGAATATTTGCAAATGTAACGAGTATAAAGGTATTGCTCGTAATGCAACTGAGTTTAAGCGCATTATTCTCGTGTAAAGGTAATGCACATTATGTTGAATTATGGCCCTGGGAGGAATGACACTAATATAAGCAGTTTTGTGGTTTAAGATATAAGGAAGTTATTTAGTGAAACTACGGGGCACGAAGCAATAAAATCACACAGTTTGTTTATACAGCTTGGTAGCAAACTGCAATGCTACAACAAAACAAAGGCAAAAATACTTATGAATTACGCAAAACTGTGTCCTGTTATTATGAAATTATGAATATGCAAACTCTGCAATCAGTGGTGCTGGTATTCATTAACACACCACAAGCTGTTCGATGACGTTCAGGTATAAAATAGATCGAAATTGCATCCTGTTATTATGAACTCTGCAATCAGTGGTGCTGGTATTCATTAACACACCACAAGCTGTTAAACGACGTTCAGGTATAAAACAGATCGAACATTTACATTATCTTTTTTACAATAAGACTAGCAGATATTTATAATAACTGTCAACATTCAATAGTCCAACAAATTACTACACAAGTTTTAGTAATCATTTCCTCTTTTCCTACTCAAGAATCGGATGTATTCCTGTCTGTAGAAACAAGAAACGCTATAATTTTTTGGATGTTTATCCTTCCCCTAGAACTGTTTATAGTATATTAGATATTTGTTTATAGTATATTTAGATAGGTATTTACTATATCCGCATGTCATATTATTAAACAAAAGCTATCCTATTAGCTTTATGCGTTCGACCCGTTATTCGAAAAGAGAGACTTGCACAGCCAAGCTACAGATAAAAACTAACACAGCTCGCGCAGGAATAAATGTATCTACAATAAAGAAATAAAGAGTTAAAGTAATGCATAACTTTTGTTTGCCAACTTGAAAGTCGACGAGAACTTCTATTTTATTTGCCACACCTGGGCTGTATAGTAAATATACTTGTACAAATGACTATAGCTATTGACGTCTGATCGTTTAATAAAACATGCATTAATTCTATGAATATCACAAGAGTGTATAAAAATTCACAGACCAATAAATATTCTATTCAAAACCTGATCTATTGTTTGTGAGAAACTTTCATTCACGTGCAAGTGTGTTTGCAATAGCATGATGTGAGCATAATGTGGTAAGATTAAAGGGCAAGTCAACTGTTTATGAGGCTGTATCAGAAAGTTAACATTGCAATAAAAACCAGTCATGTATGAGTTTGGTAATTTCGCTTTTGAATCATTCAGTGCACCGATTTAATATTAAAAGAAAACCGGATGACTGATTGTACTCAATCTCATCTTAATTCACTGTCCAAAATATACATTTTTTGTTTATAAAAGTAAGCAATTGTTTCTTTTATTAGAATAATTATCTTGGAAAGTTAATTAACGACAACCGAACACAGCTATCGCTTACGTCGCAAACTAACCACAGTTTCGGCAATGGTAGGCATCTTCCGTGCGAGTCAAGCACGTTTGCGTAAGCGAATATTGCTATAAGACGCTGATGTGATGTCACGAAATTGGGCTTTACGTCAACTGACGTCGCAAACGAACATTGCAGTTCATGATCATGCTTATCACGGTACCGCTCCTAGCTATTTGTCGGCCACGCGAATGTGACAATGTCAGTCTCAGCCGCGCGTAGCTGCGAAAGTTTAACAAAATTTAACTAACCCGGGTAATTATTATTTAATCTAAGCTTTGATTTAAAAAAGCTATTCTAGATTTCAATATTTTAGAACATTTTTTATTTTGAACTTAAAAAGGCTGACTAAAGGACAAAATATTGAATTTGAAGCAAATCAATATAAACAATAACTTTGGAAAAAAACAAGCGCGTTTGTTATAGCATGATGTGAGCATAATGTGTTAAGATTAAAGGACAAGTCAACCGAGAGTAGAAGTGGAAACTCTTCAGTTTGCTTCAAATCTCTGAACACATTCGAGGAAATTAAGAGCACCTCTGATGTGAGAATTGAATACTCAACAGTGACACAATGATCAACAATGACGCAATGATCAACAATGACACAATGATCAACAATGATCAACAATGACACAATGATCAACAATGACACAATGATCAACAATGACACAATGATCAACAATGATCAACAATGATCAACAATGACACAATGATCAACAATGACACAATGATCACAATGACACATGATCAACAATGATCAACAAGGACACACTAATGCAGAATTCATTAACAGTTTTTGCAAATGTCAACATTATTACGTTTTTTCTTCTTGTGTTTTACTGCACGCTTCTTTTATTACATGTTACACCGAATGCAGCACCGAAATTTAAACACCTGAACAGCTAATATACAGATGTAACAAAGTAGACGCTAACCTAAGAAAACACCTATCAGAAACCCTACAGGGGGAAAACATTACCAGCGTATTTTTTTAAAAAAAGAAGCATTAAATAAAGTTCTAGGTAATTTTGCGAGAGACGGTTTAATCTTATCAGTTTGTAAAGGGATATAACAGGGTTAAATGCCCAATATAATATAAATTGTAGCTCATGCACACATATGTATATATATTTATATACATATATGTATAACTCTATGTACATATATGTATAACTCAGCAAAATTTAGCCTGGTTTTATCGTAAATTTTAAGTCACGCACACATGTGTATATATATTTATATACATATATGAATAACTGGAGCAAAATTAATCTTAGTTTTATGGTAAATTTTAGCAAAAGTTCTTGTTCTTATATATTTGTAAGCAACATTGCATGTAGAAAAGTTTGTCATTTTTCATGCTTTCCTAATAGTGTAATCTAAATAATCCCAGCGAATAAATTCTGTTATTATGGATCTTAATTATTATAAATAATTGCTAAAATGTTTTATAAGCAAGTTTGCGGTACGTGTATTAAGGACATAATTATAATTGACCGTGTTGAATATATACTCTTATATCATGATAAAGTGCAGAATTATCGGTCTGCAAATAGAGACCTTGCATGTATATATATATATGTATATGTATATATTGTACTAATGTATATTGTACAAATATCATCGTCATCACCATCATTAATGTTGTTGTACTTTTTTGCTTGCGTGCTCACTAACTTAGCTACTTAATACGGGCTTATTTACTCACTTAACCAGTTTGCAAAATGTTTTCTCAAATTAGATAAGCAGAATAAGTTAGTACAGAAAAAATGAGCTCCACTGCAGTACAAGGTTCGTAATTAACACCGATAATTTAACAAAAGTAAAAATTAATTGACCGGAAAGTAATAATTGCTCATGACGTAGTAATTTTCCGCCTGCTGCTTTGATTTTCCACACAACCTACATTTATTCTCACTCGTTTTCCGTACTGATTGTTTCAAAGCAGAAATACGACTTCCTTTTTTGAGCTATGAAACGTATATTTACCAGAAAGAGGTTGATTTCAAATGGTGACCAAAACGGCGCTTTTCACTGCGAAATAACTATGATGAAAAAAATACGGCAAACTGTGTTATTAGTACTCACCTGCATCTGACTAATGTGACTTTGGACGCTGTCGAAATAATGACTGGTTTTAAAATTGAGTTGATGATGACACGTAGAGATCATCTCTATTTCCGCTACTCGAGAAATGCTTAGTTGATACGGCATGATGTGTGTTTTAGGTGCACTTCCGGTAAAAAAATATTCCCCTTCCGGTTTGTTCGTTTGCAGTTATACGCCCGCAGCGTCAATTTCTTTTCTTTCTTCTTGTTACGTGGACGGTTGAAGTTATTTTAGCAGGTATGCGGTTCAGCGTAAATTACATTATTTAGTTTCTAATTTTGGCGAATTGACAGAAGTCGGTTTTTCGGTTGTAAAATTACGCGTAAGTTCGTTTAATTTCGACACCTAATAATCACGTAAAAATACCTTCATCAAATTTACATTTATCTAGAATTCCTCTGCTACAAGTGTTGCTTTCATAAATACCGCTCTTGATGTTCAGGTGTTGTTACTTCATAAACGAAATTCGCTTCGAATTCAAACACGTTAATTTCATGCCTCAAGGTATAGAGACGCATAATAACAATAACAGAGCGCAGAACCTAGACAATTCGACGACATTGATATCGTGAAACGAAACGCTCTTATTGCGTGCTGGATTACAGGAATATCGCGCAACGCTAATCCAGCAAATCCGGCCACTTTTCAATGAGTTTTCACTCGGTAATTATGTTCTCTGTCAGTATCGCTCAGCTTCTAGCAAAATTTCTGTTACAAACAGCTCAGCAGGGGCAGAAGAACCGGGCATTCGAGCCCCGTCTGTCTTTGCCCTGTTACACCAACATAAGACGTTTAACACCGCAGGAATGACAGTTCTGAGACCCCAGAAAACGATCTTGAAGATAGCGAAATCTTCTTAAAGCACAAAAGGTGCAATAATCTTTCTCCAAACTTGCTTCGGCTTAATTTGCCACCTCGAATTCAATCAAACTGTCTATCCTGCTACGATTCTTTAGCCCTCGCAAGCTGTCAGTCCAACCGGAATTCGATTGTTGACTCTTTTTCCAGGTTAGCAATGTAGAATTTCATTATTTTGTCTGTGAAACGTTTTTGCATGTTGCCAATATTCGAAACAGACAAAACTGATACTTCTAGCCAACACAAGAACTATAAATCCAATAAGCAACACTTCTTCTTCTATCTATCACTAAAGTTTCAAATTCCCAGTCGATGAACACGGCGTGAACAGATAGACAGGCAGTTTGTGGTCGCTCGACTAATTTATTTAATTCAACAAGCCGAGAGGCAAATTTATTGCAGTCTGTGGTGTGAGCAGCTCGTGTGCTGTCTCTTGCCCAAGGCGTGTTCGATGTAGTCTTTTTCATTCAGCGATCTCTCAACAGCTTTATTTTAGTAAACGACACTTTTTCAAGACAACTTTAGCCAAAAAATCAGCCATCAAATTCAGTCCACTATCTTAGCGTGTAGACGAATTTTCTTGCCGTCATAATAAAAACACACTTGCAGCACGTAACCCGCTCTCTAGCAATGCACAAGTACAAGTGAAATAGGTTTGTTCAAAGGCTAATATTATACCAACCCAGACGCTGTTTGCTTGACTGAGCCACCGTGCCTCTGCTACGCTGGCACTCTCGGGGAATGCAACGGTAGCTCTACTTTTGATAAAGCAGAACAGACAGAATTCTGTTTAGTAGGTCTTACTACGCTGGCACTTTCAACCAAATTGGAAAAAAATTACAGACGTGTACCTGTGTATTGTGACGTGCCAGGGGATGATTACCGAGGTCTTATTATGGGTACGTCAAGTAGGGGACGTAAATTATGTGAATTTAATTCACACAAAAAGGTTTAAAAAAAACCCGATGAACTACTTAGTGTCAGGTGTGACAAGTTTGTTGAACAATAATGACTACACGCAACCTGCTCCTGACCTGACAAGACGGGATTGCTGGGAAATTTCCATGCTGATTTAGTCTTCTAATTTCTCTCTCTCTCTCTCTCTCTCTCTCTCTCTCTCTCTCTCTCTCTCTCTCTCTCTCTCTCTCTCTCTCTCTCTCTTTCTCTTTCTTTCTTTCTTTCTTTCTCTCTCTCTCTCTCTCTCTCTCTCCCTCTCTCCTCTCCCTCTCTCTCCCTCCCTTCTCTCTCTCTCTCTCTCTCTCTCTCTCTCTCTCTCTCTCTCTCTCTCTCTCTCTCTCTCTCTCTCTCTCTCTCTCCCTCTCTCCTCTCCCTCTCTCTCCCTCTCTCTCCTTCTCTCTCTCTCCGCTCGCTTTCTCCACTCTCCGTCTATTTATTTTCCATTCATAAAAGCCTCCGTCTTCAATGATGCTAATTTCTTTCATTCTAGCAGCTCTTTCACGTCAACCAACCGGTTTCTTTAACAGAATGGAGTCGTTTTTTTCAAAAAATAAATTGAATTAAGTTCTACAAGTAGGCTAATAATTGTATCGTCTTGCACATGCGCGACTAACACATAATAGTCAAAGGTTATCTATATGCCCTAGAAAGTTACCCATTTTTTAAACTTCATACATTATACAGTATAAGTAGATATAATAATAATGATACAGTCATACAGTAAAATGGTAAAATTAAAAAGTTTTACTCATTTAATTACACAGTTCGACATTGAAGTAGGACTATCGTTACATAAACCAGCACCTGCCAGCATGTCATGTTGATAAGTATGGCAGGACCACTACTTTAACTCACTCTCGAAAACTCACTCTTTGTCTATTAACACTTTTCTAAGTCCAGAAAACGAAAACGACTCGGTAACGGCGTCCCGGGAACTAAGCCAACGTGAAGTGCGTCACATTTCCTGTAACTTTACAAGTAAAAACACTGCAGTTAATTAATTAAATCAATCAGTTCAAGCTGTTAAGCAAAACACAATAACACTCTTCATAAATAAAGCTTAAAAATTAGTTTAAGCAGCGCGCTTACGGAAAGTCACGAAGTCCACCAGTTGGTTGGCATCCTTCTGTCTCGGAAGACAATGGAGTGTGCGCCAAGAGAGTCAGTTATTGATCACATTGATGAAGCTGCAGCGTCGACTGTGGCTGAGCAGTCCGATCCTTGAACGTCTCCAGGGCGCACGCCTGGGCAAGGTGTATGGAAATCCTGAGTTGTCCAGACAACAGGAACCCCCTCTCTTCCTCCCTGGTGTAGTCCAAAGGAAAGCGGAGCGATACGTTTTGCACCAGGTTGGCTGCAGGAGCTCCCGGCGTCAGTGAGCATGCTGCACTGGTCCGCCTTTGGGGCTCCACTCCTGATTTGGAAGGTTTACTCCTCTACACATGGCCGTTGGGTCACTTCACCTCCTCCACCCTCTAGCCGTTGGCTGCCTTGTACAGCTCCTCCGCCTAGTGTCGAGATACGGTGTGGGCATCCTGCAAGCCTACGACACCTGGTATTCCTAGGCGGTCACCCATCCAAGTACTAACCAGACTCTACGTTGTTTAACTTCGGTGATCAGACGAGAACCGGTGTTTTCAACGTGATTTGTCCACCAGTTACATCGTAATATTCAAGTGAATTTTCTGTACAGCAGCAATTATTAACTTTATGATTTACAAACAGTTCTTTGCAAATTTATTTATTTTATTTTTCTAAGTTTAGGTAATAACAGTAAGGTAAACCCAACATCCAAAATGACTTTCAAATGGGCCTGAGCGCACGACCTAGCAATGATCACTTGTACACTGAAAATAATGCAATAATCGTCGGCGTACATAGTATAACTATTGTAATTAAAGGTTTCCCGCATTGTTCATTAACTTACATTGTTTCAACAGAATGCAGACAACGCGTACTTTCTAAGATCTGTAATTCCGAATCTTGTCCGAACATGTACAGACAAGTGGAACAGACGTAATGATCGAAGATTAAGGTTAGACGAAGGAATTTACTTAAAGTACATTATACGCAAATATGCAGAAAGCTTAATTGAAAGAAAGAAGCATCCATGGAAGGTTTACGTGTGTTAAAGCTAAAAGAATAAGCTTTGAATATCAATATTATATGTATTTATTATGCCTTTATGTCCATTTTCAATGTTCAAATTTATGTTCATGTTCAAATATGTTCAAATTTGAACTTAATCTCAATAGTTTTGCAAACCTTATAGCAACATTACTTTCAGGGTGGTTGACTTTGGTAACTTTTAGTTTTTCGCCACCCTCTCACCAATCACTTGAACATCATTAAACTCAGATAATTTACTCATTCAATAATCTTGTCACTTCATATTATCATATTATCATTTCATGCTTTGTCTTTTTCTTGTAAAAAGGTGATAAATAAAGAGACTTACTTGCTTACTTACTTACTTGCCTACTTACTTACTTACTTACTTACTTACTTACTTACTTACTTACTTACTTACTTACTTACTTACTTACTTACTTACTTACTTACTTACTTACTTACTTACTTACTTACTTACTTACTTACTTACTTACTTACTTACTTACTTACTTACTTACTTACTTACTTACTTACTTACTTACTTACTTACTTACTTACTTACTTACTTACTTGCTTGCTTGCTTGCTTGCTTGCTTGCTTACTTACTTACTTACTTACTTACTTACTTACTTACTTACTTACTTACTTACTTACTTACTTACTTACTTACTTACTTACTTACTTACTTACTTACTTACTTACTTACTTACTTACTTACTTACTTACTTACTTACTTACTTACTTACTTACTTACTTACTTACTTACTTACTTACTTACTTTCTTACTTTCTTACTTTCTTACTTACTTACTTACTTACTTACTTACTTACTTACTTACTTACTTACTTACTTACTTACTTACTTACTTACTTACTTACTTACTTACTTACTTACTTACTTACTTACTTACTTACTTACTTACTTACTTACCTACTTACTTACTTACTTACTAAATTCATCACAATAAAAACTTTCAAATTTGAAGACAGATTTGACCTTGTAAGCACGTGCAGTGAACTTGCACAACAAAATGGCCTCCCCTGAATATCTTATGCAAACAACAGCAAACACAGTTTGATTTGAAAAAAAGGAAACTTTATCTGCATTACAACAATGACGCAAAAACTCCAATCTTTTCACACAAAGAAAATTATCATCGCACTTCCTGCCTCTAGATTCGCGACTTCCTAAAGTCTGATATAAATCTGATAAACCTAGACAAAAACTTATTTGAACAAAGCAAAGCAAGAGAGAAGAAATATTTATAATTGAAATTTTTCATGAGGAAAGACAAAATGGCGTTTACAAGTGTTTGAATTTCGTAATAAATTAATGTAAATCACCCATTGTTTGACAAACCATGTTATGATAACTAACAAATGACGATGATGATGATAAATCCTTATTTGCACAATATATACATACACACACACACACACACACACACACTCTCTCTCTCTCTCTCTCTCTCTCTCTCTCTCTCTCTCTCTCTCTCTCTCTCTCTCTCTCTCTCTCTCTCTCTCTCTCAGTCTCGCTCTCTCTCTTTCTCGCTCTCTCTCTCTCTCTCTCTCTCTCTTATCTCTC
>JAQGDQ010001751.1:20000-26855 GCA_030141605.1 Tubiluchus corallicola | reverse complement strand
TGTAGCTTTCTCCCCCTCCCTCTCTCTCTGTCTCTCGCTCTCTTTCTCTCTCCCCTCTGTCTCTCCTCTCTCTCTCTCTCTCTCTCTCTCTCTCTCTCTCTCTCTCTCTCTCTCTCTCTCTCTCTCTCTCTCTTCTCTCTCTCTCCTCTCTCCTCTCTCCTCTCTCCTCTCTCCTCTCTCCTCTCTCCTCTCTCCTCTCTCCTCTCTCTCTAAAGGCCACTTAGTTTTAATGTCTGCTTAATGTGACACTATTTTAAACATGCATTTTCATTCCTGATTTTTTATCATTTCTGTTTTTCTTATTTTAAATTTTTTTCAGTGAAAGGTTTTAAAATGTTATGTAATCTTACTGTCTAGTCACTTGCTAGTAGAATACTGGCGTTTTATTTGACGACCTGAACTGAACTGTAACAAGCCCCATTGGGCCTGACATGGCAACGAAAATACAGTGACACTTAAATATTTTCTTGGATGCTAGGATGTCCTTCACATCTTTGAAGCTAAGCGAATGATAACTGATTTAAGTCATAATAAAGCTTGTGAAAGTATAACTAGTCTCATTATCTCCTCTGCCCTAACTTATTTTTACTAAACTATTAATGATACCCCTCCTAATTGTTTAAGATAGCTATCAATTACGATGGCCATTCTGTTGACAAACCTACTAATTTCCGGACCAGACCAATCTTATATTTGTCACCTATTTTCAAGATATTTGAAAAGCTACAGAATAAAAATAAAATTTATATGTAACAACAAAATTTACCCGTAAGTCCTTTTTTGCCCTTTCTCCTTAAGAAAATATACCACAGCCCTAGTTATTGCCAAACTCGTAGACAATAAGTCCATATACACCAAATATGCTAAGCCAGGGTATCATGGTATCCAAGATTGTCCAAGTCCAAATGTACTGCAAATATGCTCCATTTGATCCTGAAATAGCCGCAAGCCATCTGCTGGTGTTCGTCGTAGTCGTCAATAGGTCGCTGTGTTCGCGTTTCTTTGTTCCAGCTATAAAAAACATACGCTGTTAGTGAGCTATCCAAAAGTTTTTTCTTCATCCAGGAGGGGAAGTCTTTTTTCTTACTTATAAACTCATGGAATTTACAGATCTCAAGATTTTTCCTCAACATACTCTGTAACAACTGAACTTATCTCTGCACATTCCGGAATGATAGGACCAAGATATGTATTTGTGGTGGTGTGTTTTCACAACATTGTAGTCAGTCAGCGATAACCTGCCTCGGTCATCGCCGAAGTTTGTCGCCAAAGCTGCAAAACTCGCGCTCTCCCAAAACCTTCTCTAAAGTGTCGCACTGTTTACTGAACATTTGCCAACCATGAACAAATATGTCGTCAGTTATTTGTTGCATCCGTCGACAATATCGAGACCTACTTGGAGAACATTGTGGGACGCTTTCTAAGAATACTGTGCACTAATTTTTAACAATTTGGAGACATTTTCACCCAGGGTTTCACGGTGCCTCCACTTTTTTATGACCATGGAAAATTTTCTCACTACCCGGCTTTGTCGTGCTGGTCTCTAATCATCGTGTGAAGTTCTGAATAATCTGCGCAACTTTTACCACTTTTCTACGAATTTCGAACTTTTTTCTCGTGGGAAAATCGCGACAATGTGGCACAAAATTCCCACGACTTGCTTGCCTATGTTTGACAACTTATGTCACGACTTATGACACTTACATCAGAAGACGAATGATATCTGACTAAAGGCAATAAGTTGACGTGGTAGTTGAATTTTAATTGCTGCAACCGCATGAGTTTATCTATTACAGTATGCAAATTGTTGTCAATCTAGGGTCATCTTTAAGGTGTTTTATAGATTCATTGATAAAAACAAGTTCTTTAAGTTTTTCAATGGTCAGTGGTTAGAATGGCCGCATTATTAATCGGCACCAGAGCTTTTAATACTTTAGACAATATTACTCAATGTAAGCTCAGACTGGAAAAATTCAAAACAGCTTTTTTAAAGGTCACGAATCTTGTCACGTAATAAGTAAGGGATAGCAGATTTACACATATAGAGACTACTGTACTGCTTGTAATGACAGGGTTGCAGCTACAGTGACACGATCTTGACTTGTCATGTAAAAATGAAATAAAACAAAGAGGAAAAAGAAGAACAGGACTGATTGAAAAAACTGCGAAGAAACAAGTGATTAACAGTTCTGCTAATTAAATGAAAAAAGACTCTTTGTTCTAACAGTACGAATAGCCCAGTTGATGTTTTTGGCTTTGTTGAATAATTAATGTGTTTTCCAGGTTTGACAGACGTGAAGATAAGAACACGGGATACTTAAAAAAGGAGTTTGGTGCAGAATTGAGGAAGTTGGTTAGAAATTTGGACAGAAAATTTTATACATTTCAGTTTTACAGTCTCATTTTTAAAGGAAATAAATATTCACATGTTTTAAAAATAGTTTCTTAGAGCAAATGCAACACGAGAAGAAATGAACTAAGGATGCAAGTTTAGATTAAGTTCAAAAAATTTAATGCTCTTCTTTGTTTCGCGTCCCCTTAGAAGATTTGAGAAAAGTCAATATTTTAGAAGCACTATGAGAGAATACATAATTTAATCACAGGGATGACGACTAAGAAAACAACAAATGGAGATCCCGATGACATTTTATAACTGAAAAAGAAAAGAAATTGCTGAAAATCTGAAAACGGAATGAGAGGAAATGGCATCTACAGTCAAAGAGAAGTGGAATGACAAGCTGCAGCAAATAGATGTGCATATGAGATAATAAACTATATAGTAGGATCGGTGGTACAATGTTCACACGGGGCAAACAGTGGCACAGCCTCCTCAAGTTTCTGAGTAGTTGAGTGGCAACAACGTTTGCTGTCCTGACAAAATTTTATCAACTCATTTATTGATCATGCCTTGGCATTGATACTGATTCATCAGGTATCTCTCTGTGGTGAGACTGTGATCCAGTGATGGAGTTTAGGTACTTCATGCTGAGTTGTGTGGGTTCGACTCCCTTACAATGAATTTATATTCATAAACCTAGACTATTTATATCGTAGAGGACCAACATGCAGTGAATCATCTCAGATATGTTACTTTTGACATTTAGTCAGACTTTAATCAGCTCCCAGACATCTCATTTAGTCAGGTCCCAGACTTTAGATGCGGCGTGCTAAGATATTCTAAAATATTGCAGTGCAGCTGAGAAACACAAATATCTTAGCAGACGATTGCTGCATTGGCTACTTAACTTTTGTAGCTATAAAATACAGGAGTGTTGAGATATGGAAGTTGTTCTCAAACCAAGGTAGTAACAGTTGTATATCGCTCTGCCAATGCTAGCCAGTCTGTCATTTTGCCAACTTTTTTTGTTATTTTACTGTAACTTCTCCAGTGTAGTGTTTCGCCAGTCTACCATATTACCTGTATATCAATTGGACAGTGTGTCGTTTTCTAATCTATCGTTTTGTCACTCTGATTTCAGTACTGTATATTAGAAATTGTGCATCACACATATAGACAGTTGCACATTTCGCCAGTGCGGCGTACTGCCAAAGTATCATTTCACCAGATTATCGGTATGCCAATCTGTTAGAACTGCCAAATTTTACTTTGACTTTGACTCTGACGACAGTCCACTTTGATAATTCATGTTGGAAATACTACAACATACATAGAAACAGTGGTATATTTTGCCAGCATATAACTTCATTAGTCTTATTTCAACAGAGAATATTAGAAATAGGACAAATACAATTTATGAAGTGCTCTTTTGCCTACCGTATTATTTGACACGTAAATCTTCAAATGTGACTGATTTAAAATGATTGTGCAAAGAAGAATTCATAAGAGAGTGACAAGTTCGCACCATTTGATCTCCTTTACAAACACAGAATTTGAAGTATGACGCTAAAATGGCAAGACGGTTTTTGTTCAGCTAGAAATTTGTGATAAATATTTTACACACCGGAAATACAAACGCATTTAGAAAATTTCATGTTTAAAGAGTTATTGTTTACATCACAATGACACATATTTTAATTGATAACTCAAAACGAAGGCTTGGTACTTTGATCAAATATGGGACATTTATAGTAGACCTCAAGTGCCTGTGACCCATGTGACTATGATCAAGGGGTCTGGGATATTAATCTCAATTTTATGCACTTCATTGGTGCCCTCTATATGACGTCTTTTTTGTCTTCTATAAAGACAGAGTATTTGCTGAGAACGTCGAGAAAGGCAGAGTTTAAAGAGTGCGTGTTTTAAATTGATGATTCAAGATTAAAATATCAAATTGATGATTAAAGATTAAAATATCAATTTGATGATTCAAGGTTAAATATTAAATTAAAGATTCAAGCCAGAACCTCGGTGTGGCGTACCACGTGATGCTTGACCCATTTAGAAGGATTCTTCACGACTGTAGATAGATAATGTAACTGCTATGCGCAGAAGCCCAGTGCGCTAGGTAATTAAACAAAAGGAATTGTAGCCAGCACCTCTAGCTAATCTGACTTGGGAGCCTGAGAGTTAGCATGTTTTTCTCACTATTTATACTGCGTCTATGTTTAATAAATATGCAGTTTTATTTAAAAAGCTTTGGTAGGTTGCTATGCCAATCACGAGCCACACAGTCGCTGTCATAACAAAACAACAACAAACAGCAGCTACAAACATTATAAACAGTAGACATTTTCTTTATCCTGTTTTTGGTTTTTGTTGTTTTCCTGAGAAAATTTTAATAAATGGCATTTTTTGAAACAATATTAACGCAAATGCTAAAGATTTCTAAACTGTTAAAACAAAACAATAAGTCATAAGCTATTTAATATTCCATTATTTTCAGCCAATGAAACGAGGCTAAACGTAGTTATATTCATTGGAAACTTTGAAACACCATCTCTACTTAAGCAATAGCGAAGGAATAGACTGGCAAAACAGTTATCTGACGAAATGGTACACTACAGAAATGATATCTGGCAGAACGATGCCATGGCAAAGTGTACACTGTATATATGTGTACTGCCTGTATTTAGGACTATTTCTTATATGTATAACGACAGAGTGACTGGCGAAATAATTAACAAGCAAAATAAGTCCTCTGGCGAGGTGTAATATTTACGGTATTATTATTATTATTATTATTATTATTATTATTATTATTATTATTATTATTATTATTATTATTATTATTATTATTATTATTGACGTTTATACATATATCAAAATTGTATAAAAATAAAGAATCACATTGCAAGCATGGAATATCAGGCTTTGAAACATTAGGCATTTGCTTTTGATAACAGCTCGAATTGAAGTGAAATAAGAAATTCAATCACTTTATAGTAGTGTCAATATAATGGAAAAAATAGCCTTAATTCTCAAAGATTACAAGAAAACGCTTTTGTGTTAATATTTGGTAAATTCTGGTAATATTTGTACAGAGAATATCATACCAAATTAGGCCGAAATTTGATCACTGCGAAGGGTCCATTATGACGTCAAAAAAGATGGCTGCTATTTGACTATAATGACCAATTCCGTTATTTTGTGCAAAGTTTGCCGCCATCTTAGCCGCCATCTTGGAGTGGTATTATAGGGGCATTCAAGCATCAGATGTGGATTTCTTGAGAACCTATATATGGACTAGTTATCGCTCCATTTCATCTTTCTCACTCCATTTCATCTCTCATTCACTACTCCCCGACACCTTTATGTATATATTATCATTATTTCAATTATTAATCACTTCTTTAAGATTTCCACGTACAGTTTGGCCTGTCAAGCTATGCTTTTAGGCTCAAACTGTATGCATCAAAATTATTCTGTAATGTAATTTGCACATGTATATGCTGCATAAGAACATCTTTTGTAATTTCTGGAGAATATTGTATTTATATTTATATTTACTTCAGTGAAATTATCTGTACTTTTATTATAACTGTTAAATGCAGAGTGGAAATAAATAAACTTATAACTTATGACACCAAAACATTATCATGTATGTTCTGACAGTCAAGATATTACCCTTATAAGCTAGCAGCAGACATATTGCCAGCCATCTCGAAACTTGCAGCCATTGAAAAAAATCAATTGACTCAATAATGAAAATTAATTAACTTAATGAGCTCTGGCACTGTGCAAAAATTTCATGCTTTTGAATCAATGTGAGCATTTTTTCATCATCCTGGACTAAATCCTACCTATTAATTTTGGAAAAAATGGTGGCATATTTTTAACGTCACAATTAATCCCTTTACAGTGCATAAAATTTTGGTCTAATTTGGTCTAACACCAAAAAACGTTTTCTTGCATTTTTTAGGGGTAATTCAGCAAGTTGACCTTACCGTTAGAAAAAGCAAAAGAATGCTGCATCGACATTTTATTCACATCGGCGCTCAGTTAATATCCAATTCACTTGGTTCATAAATATTTCACAAAAACGTTGAATGCTCTGTTACCCACAAAAATTCACATATTGCACATAAGAAATTAGATGAAATTCAGAAAATATTAACACAACAAAAGTATAGTGAAATGCCATTAAAATCAACTCACGAGATATTTGCACCAAATAAGGTGAGAAACTCACATTTACAAAAATAATTTTGCAAAACCTGACTTCTGTATTACCTGTGCAGATTAAAAATGAAAAGATCAAGACAGTGTTTTATTCACAGCAATTTTTGCGCAGTGTTGAGTTTACAGTGTTGAGAAGTAAGCAGCGCTCCTTTTGCGGTTAAATATGTTAAAGAAACCACGCCCATAAGTTACTGCCTCTGAATACTCACGCCCACATGTGTTCATTGGTGCATCAACACCAGCAGTTGATTGGTCGTATCTTGGCGTAACGTAAG
>JAQGDQ010001751.1:0-15000 GCA_030141605.1 Tubiluchus corallicola | reverse complement strand
CCAGTACTAAACTTTCTAGTACCAAACTTTTTTTGTGCCATTTTTTCCTTGTACCATATTTACTCGTACCAAAAATGCCTGACAAAACTTCGTTATTACCATATTTACCAGTACCTATTTTCTCTGTACCAATTTTTCCCAGGACCAAAATGACCTTGTACCAAATTTCCCAGTACCAAAACTGCCACGTACCAAAAATTCTTAGTACCAAATTTTCCTGTACCAAAATTTCCTCGTACTAAAATTACCAGTATCAATCTTAGCCGTACCAAATTTGCTTGTATCAAACTTACCGCGCACCTTTTAGAACATAAGCATTTTAAAAATGCTTTCAGAACATCATAAGCACATTTGACAAAGAACTGTTGAAAAGGATGTTTATCTATTGTTGAGATTCTAACGTTCTTAGAATGTTCTGTGTTTGCTGAAAAACAATGACGACAACAACGACGGTGACAGCAGCAGTGACAGCTATATACAGCAACCACAACAGTAGCAGAAATTGGAAACGTTCTTTCAACATTACATACTGCTGCATATAAAAGCTTAGGCACCAATGAGAGACAGGTGTTACAAGACTTTATAAGAACAATTACGATACAATACAAATTACAATACAAGTTACAATACAAATTTTATAGTAGTAAAAATAGACAGGATGTAGAAAACATTAAATTCCAGGAAAATTCGTAGACTGCTTTCAATAAAAAAAAAAAACTAACCCATGGTAGGCCCATAAATCAGAAAAATAACATTCTTATTTAAAGCTACCGTATTTTCCCATGTATAAGAGACCCTTGTGTATAAGAGACCCCTTCAATTTTTAGGCAAAAATTCTGGAAAAAAGTTTTTTGGGAATGAATAACTTTATTCATTATAGAAATCATTAAATTCCTCATCACTCTCATCAAAAATATCAACTGGAGTCAGACCTTCAGCAATTCCAGCCAGTTCATCATCAGAGGAGTCACTCTGCTCAAAAATGGCATTGTCCTCTGTGCCGTCCATGGCATTGAAGATGCCACACTTCTTGAAAGGTTTAATAATGACCTCTGGCTTTACACCATTCCATGCCTTGAGGACCCAGCTGCAGACTTCTCCAAGGGTTGGCTTACTCCCATGTATAAGAGACCCCCTATTTTTAAAGTGAAAATTCTGAGCAAAAAAGGGTCTCTTATACATGGGAAAATACGGTAAGTTAGTCACTGTCCTGTCTCTTTAACAGTAAAATCGTGTTGTGCCAGCGTTTTCAATGTGAGGTTCCTAATCTGTCAATTGCATTTGTTTAGCAACTTCTTTACTGTTGCTTACCATTATCTATGGAACGTTTTGCAAATTTGAGGAAAGGTACAGCACCGTCTCTTGAAAATTTTGTCATTGTGTCGATTGATAGACATGCTTCGAAGCAACACGTGATGTACAGCATAAAAACTGCGCCAGCTAATTTAGAGAACATTAAGGCTATCGTAGTAATTTTTCTGAAAAAGAAACAGCAATAGTAATTATACCAATTATTATTATTATTATTATTTATTTTTAGAAACTATGTAAAGAATACATTCCCTCTATTTGTAGGGATATGTTTGAAATTTCCAAAAGCATTTACAACGTATTAAACCTATTCACATATATATATGACTTAGAATCCAACGTATGAGACACATTGAACGACAACGATCATATACAATAGACATTGTTACAAATTATAATCCAACACTACATACATACATACTAAACGATAACGAACATATTTTAATACTTAGTAACAAAAATTTACACACATTATACACAATGAAAAACAGCGAGTACAATTATAATAAACATAATTACCAATTCTAATGTAAATTCACATAATCATAAATAAAAACAAAACAGCATATAGAAAACACAACGAGAGTGGTAACATTTCATCACCAACAGACTGTTTATATACAGGCGAAAGACGATAGGAATTTATCCGAGAAAAGATTTGCAAAAGCATTTATAGCATTATTATCCCGGATAGAGAAAACATATTCTAAATCTAACGTAGGCAGAGTACTAATAAAATCATTTCTTATGGCTTGGTTTACTAATGTACATTCAAATAATAAATGATGATTATACCAAGAAAGAAGTTATAAGATCATTAAAATGCCGACTTGTTCTACAAACTTTTTGCTGTTTTGCCTAAATTCAGGGCAATTCCGCATTTATAATGATATTATCAAAAAGATAAAGATATTATGTAAGGCCTGCTTCAAACATTATTGAAGTGGCAAGTCTATCGTAAGCCTCTCATCAGCTCGAACTCTTTCGACATTTTATCGTTCATATGCGGAGATAAATATATATATATAATTGACGTAAGAATGCAGAATGAAAGAAAAATTCCTCACCTCCAAACATTATTAAATTCAGTAACATCAAGTATTGTAAGAAATTAAAGTTCCTGATGAACGATGCAGATTTTGGACTTTTTTAAAGAATGTCCATTGTTAAGTAAACAATGAATCGAACAATCTAGAAATAGTAATTGTGATAGTAGTAATAATACCATTGTGACAGGCAAGCTTCTTTTACCCCAAGACTGTCGAGTGAGGACAATACACTTAGAAATAAACGCATCAATGCAATTGATTGTTCAATTGACGTGAAATCGTATATATTAATTCTCTTGGTATGTTATATATATATATATATATATATAAGATTCGAGGCTACAGCTCAGACAACGGCACCATTAGCGACGATCTATACATCATACGAAAGGTCTCGATCTAGTGTCGTGCCATTGTGGGTTTATTTTTCGAATTGGGCCCACCAGGAGGAACGGGGGGGGGGGGGAAACCTCTAGCGGCGCCTGGTGGGACTCTCGGAAGGAGATATATTGCTCTTTAGAAAGAGGAAGAACAGGGCTACACGATGGTGTAGGCTATATGTTAGGACAGGTCCACCAAAAGGAGTATCGACGAGTTAATTAGATGTTCTATTTTTGGCAATTTTTGCTTAGAAAACTGCTGACGCAAAGCCATTGTTCTGACGTCATCCATTAATGGCACGACACTAGATCGAGACCTTTCGTTTGATGTATAGATCGCCGCAAATGGTGCCCTCGTCGAAACTGTAGCCTCGAATCTTATATATATATATATATATTTATATATATATATATATATATATATAAATATATAACATACCAAGGGAATTTATATATAGACTAGCAAAGGCCCCGCAAAAATTTTTGCGTATAAATCCACTCGTAATCAAAAATACGCCAACATCCTACCTAGTGCTTGTTTACTTACCTAACACAAAGCCAGAAGCTTTTACTGAATTAAAGTTTAAAGTTATAAGCAGAGTACGATGGATGACGTCAGAACAATGGCTTTGCGTCAGCAGTTTTCCAAGCGAAAACGCCAAAAATAGAACATCTAATTAACTAATTAACTCGTCGGTACACCTCTTGGTGGACGTGTCCTAAAATATAGCCGACATCATCGTGTAGACCTGTTCTTTCTCTTTCTAAAGAGCTATATATCTCGTTTCGAGAGATGAGAGTACCACCAGGTGCGGCTAGAACGTTTTTTCTGCAGGTTGTTTGAGCAAAATTTTGAAAAAACTCACAGATAATATTTTTTATTTTAGTGTTTCATGGGAGTAGTAAAGTACGTTATAATTGCTGTGGAAAATATAATGGTAAATAACCAAATTTAATATTAAATATATTTTGTTTTTAATAAAGCTGGTGAGCATTTTTGGATTGGTTTAACCGACATACAGGAGGAGGGTGACTGGAGGTGGTTTGCAACAGGTGGACCTGCTCTTTTTACTTCTTGGGATGTAGCAGATGGACAACCAGATAATTACGGCGATGGCGAAAGTTGCGCCATCCTGCGGGCAAATGGGAACACGTGGAATGACTTCTCGTGTGATACAGCAAAATTTCCGTATATTTGTGAGTCCTAGGCGACAAGCTAGATTACTTATGACGGAAATCCGAATTTTTGTCCTTTTTAAGTCGTTCACCTCCGTTCTTGAAAAAGTAAAAAAATCGAATCGATATAGGCTAATATTAAACATGTTTGTATACTGTTGTTACTGATTTGTATACTGATTATTAATAAACGAAACTTAGTGTAGATTTTACTGGTATTTGAGGACAATTTATACGCATTAGTACATGTTCCTATGTAGCAAGTTTGCATTCTTGTATGTGACGAGCAGGTGCTTATACACGACTAAGTAAGTAAGTAAGTAAGTAAGTAATTAAGTAAGTAAGTAAGTAAGTAAGTAAGTAAGTAAGTAAGTAAGTAAGTAAGTAAGTAAGTAAGTAAGTAAGTAAGTAAGTAAGTAAGTAAGTAAGTAAGTAAGTAAGTAAGTAAGTAAGTAAGTAAATAAGTAAGTAAGTAAGTAAGTAAGTAAGGTGCATGATGTGTTTTGACTTGTCAGCCTATGTAAAACTATGAGCTACGCTTTTCAGCGCTGATTGAAACACAAAACTGTTACGTGTAGAAGCAGCTCTAGGGAAAACTTAGAAGCGAGAGATGCAATCCTTTATAAATGTAGTACCATTGGTAAGAAAAAAATGAAGCGTTTGTGCGTATTATTAAACGTCGTATAAATAATAACTTCGTTATGAAAAGTTTTGAAGTAGGATAGCGCAAAAATATTGACGTCATTTATTATAATTTGTGCAATCCTAATTGGACTAATTTCCTTAATCTTAAAAATAATTCATCTTATAAATTATGCCCTGAGTTAGTCACCACAGCATGTGCATGTTATTACAATATGCGCCCATACTGTTGCAACACCTGCGACAGATGCCTATACAACATTATTATACAACACAAGATAAGAATTTAGCATCTAGAATGCAGATCAGCTATGATTCTCAACGGCACGCGACACTTGAAAGTTTGTAGAATGATGTGATTGTGCGTTAGAGAATTAGAGAATTTTGCAACGGAGCTTGTACGGCATTGCCTGCTGCTTGTTGTGGGTAAGTGGTATTTAGCGATCAAATTTTATTCAAAATGTTTTTGCAGAGTTCTAGATGTATGTTGTTTGTTTAATCTTAATGTTTAAGATAATAAACTAGTAAATGAGTGTCATTACGCGCTTTAAATGTCACAGGCTTATAGACCACTAATGCATTGGCAAATGTAGAATAGTCGCCGTTATAAACAAGTTTAGATCTTATATTACCCTGTAATTTGTTAGTTTTACTGGTATTTGAGGACAATTTATACGCATTAGTAAATGTTCCTATGTAGCAAGTTTGCAATTCTTGTATGTGACGAGCAGGTGCTTATACACGACTAAGTAAGTAAGTAAGTAAGTAAGTAAGTAGGTAGGTAGGTAGGTAGGTGGGTAGGTAGGTAGGTAGGTAGGTAGGTAGGTAGGTAGGTAGGTAGGTAGGTAGGTAGGTAGGTAGGTAAGTAAGTAAGTAAGTAAGTAAGTAAGTAAGTAAGTAAGTAAGTCTACAAAAGTCTAATATTACCACATAATCTGTATGGCTGCACTTTACTTCAAAATATTAAAAATAAAAATTTTATAAAACTAAATACAATGCAAAATTGTGCACTTAGATTGGCTACTGTCACAAAACTGCTAAACAAAGTGCCTCTTCTGCAACAAGCTTAAGAACTTCCACAGAAATACCAATACTGATATTTCTTTATAAATATATCAATAAACTGAGCATTCCGTTTATAAACAATCTTTTATCATTCATTCCTGATACCACTTTAAACAATAGAACACACAATTTAATGCAAATCACAGTAAACTATAAATTTGGAAATAACTCTATATCAAAACAGGCCATACATTTATGGAACTTACTACCCAGTGAAATAAAACAAATAAAATCTCTCCACCACTTTAAAAAGAAATTAAAAGAATATCAGTATAACAGGTTTCAACTTCCAGATTATGCATCTGATAGTAATTACACAGACTCAACTTTCATCTACCCACGCTCCTGACTCCGTAAAATGATAAAGAATGTAAAATTTAGGTAATGTAATACGTGTTCTGTTAAAGAAAAACCGGACGATTGTTTAGACTCAATCACATTTTAATTTACTGTCCCAAAATATACGTTTTCTTGCCTATAAAGTTGGCAATTGTTCCTTATACTTGAATAATTTGCTTAAAAAGTTAATTAACGGCAATCGAACTCAGCTATTGCTTACGTCAGAAACTAACCACAGTTTGTGCAATGGCAGGCATCTTCCGTGCGCGTCAAGCACATTCGCATAAGTGTTGCAGTACTGTTTAACGCATGATGTCCCAAAAAATGGGCTGTACGTCATATGACGTCAGAAACTAACACTGCAGTTCATTGTCATGGTTATCATTGTACCGCCTTCTATTTGTCGGATACGCGAGAGTGACAAAAAGACGTAGCTGCCAATCTTAGTAGATTCACTGAGCCGCGCGTAGCTTTGAAAGTTTAACAAAATTTAAGTATCCGAGGTAATTATTATTTAATCTAAGCTTTGATTTAAAAAGCTATTGTAGTTTTCAATATTTTTAGCATTCTTTACTCTGAACTAATTTGTTAAATTAAAATAATGTTAACACAATCATCCGGTTTTCCTTTAATTGTCATGCCAAATGTATATACAGTGTAAATGTCATGTAAAATTTAATGTACTTTTTCAATATTGTTTTGTAAAAATATTTCAAAATCGTGTTTGTAAAATGTGTCCATTTATTGTAAATAACTAGACTTAAGTTTTGCACTTTAGTTTTTCTTAGTCAGCACTGGATGTATTTGTCTCGAACAGTGTTGTTATCTTAACATTACGCTGAGGCTTACTCAATTTTATTATAATGAGTTAACCATTTTAATGACAAATAAAGATTATATATATATATATATATATATAAATGAAATCACTGGTCGAATGACGAGTTGGATTTCTTAGTTCTTGTCAAATGTTGTATTCAAAATTACGTACTTAAACAAAAGGAAATATGGCTCATCTCAGTCTAAGCCTATACAAACGTAGCTGCTACATACATTACTATTGAACTTGAAACTTCTAATTTTCTAATAATAACCTAATTTTCTTTAGCAGAAGATGCGTTTGTGCTAATTTTATTGACTCGAGAACCACAGGTTCGGAATCACTTTCTCGCTGGTACGGACCAGACCACACAAATCGAAAAGCAAGAATAATCACTGGTCGAAGAATTAGTTGAATATACCACAGACCAAAAATCGCACATCTAAGGCGAAGAAAATTGCTCGAGTAATAATCCACTAATCCTGGTATGTAAAATAGGATTATAATTAAGATATAGGTTGGAGTAGATAGACAAATAAATGATAGAGAGATGAGCGCAACACCAATGTAGTGTTTCGTAGTGGATTCGTAATTGTTGGTATCAATAGGGTTACTTCTTCTGACCAATTTGATGGTGATGAACAACCAAAGTACGAAAAGTGCCAGGGTTGGTAATACCAGGCTAAGCAAGAATGATACCCATTTAACTGCTGTTCTCATGGCTACGTTTTCATCTATATAAGTGCATATCCGTTCTTCAAAACCGGTAGGCTCATAAGTCACGATTTTGATTTTCCATAAAAGCAGCACAAAACTGAAGATGGCAGCACCAACGATCCACAATGCAAGCATGACCAGTGCATACCACCAACGCCACGATGTTCTCCCAGTAAAAGCTACAATTAGTTTATCCACAACTAAAACAACGATGGTATAAGCAGAGACGAATGAATGAATACTGTCAATATAATAAAAAGCCTTGCAGGTGGAATCAGTGCTGTTCACTAAACTGCATAATGTAATTATTTAGATAACTTCTGCTATTAGACAAAATTATATAATTTAATTTTTTAGATACTTTTACTGAAAACTATACAGATTAATTATATACTTTAGATAAAGGCTAAAATTATATTGAAATTAAAAATTCTTTATGAGTCGGCTTCTTTGCTAAAAAAGATGAAATGAAAAAAATCGAACTTAATATAAAATGTCGATCGAGTTCGAATCTCTAAGAATCTTTTCACGTTGCAACGTGAATTTTCACCGACATAATCGCGCTGACTATAAGCATCTCGAGTTCGACTCACAAACAAACAGTTCTCTAACGTCTAACACTTGAAAACGTACGCAATTTTGCGTAGCAGGTTACAAACGAACTACAACTCCCCCTGGGCAACTGTTAATTTATAGTTCATATGAATTCTACACTATTTCAAATCAGGTAGTAATGGTTATACTCGTTTTAGTAATTTGACGTAGCAAAACTGACGTTGTCTCTGGTGCACTGCGTGGTAGGAACTGAACAGTTTCTGCACGTTACTGTTACTTTTACGAAGCTTCGCTACCGACTCACGTGTTTTGGGCAACAGACAGATAGACCCACTCTACGCACGCAGTCTATTAGTAACACGGTCAGTCAGTAATGTCACAATTTGCTGCTAGGATTGTCACGCTAGCTCTCGTCTTCATGATGCCATCAGAAGCGACGTCGCATGTCAGTCAGCCGCGCACGTCGACCGCTGATTGGACGCGAAGCGGCGACTCGGGCGGGAGGGACTGCGTGCTCGATTGTAACGCTAATTCCATTTTGATTATTCGAGTTGTTAGCGGATAATAGCCGACTAGCGCAGCTTCCCTGCCACCCAAGTGATTTTTACCTGTTTGCATTTGAAAGCTAGGCGAATTAATGTACCTGAGAGACATGGTGGATTTAAAACATTGAGTTGTTAATTACATTAATAAAGAGTTTGTCATTAATTAAAAACAAAACACAAGAGAAAAATGATCTCAGTGATTAGTATTTTGTATGTTTAATGAAATGCGGTCATTTTTACCGAAATTAGATACTATTAATAATAATAATAATAATGATGATAATAATAATAATAATAATAATAATAATAATAATAATAATAATAATAATAATAATAATAATAATAATAATAAAATAATAATATTAATAATAATAATAATAATAATAATAATAATAATAAAAATAATAATAATAATAATAATAATAATAATAATAATAATAATAATAATAATAATAATAATAATAATAATAACAATAATAATAATAATAAATGTACATGTTAATACTTGTAGCCTACACAGTGACATAAACCAATTGGCGATTTATGACAATAAGTTTTACCTGCGGGCATCACTAATGGCGTCAGATTATTATCCGAATTTTATTATCCGAATCAGTCAGGGCAACTAGTCACGTGCACACCCGAACTTATAAAAAGGGAAGGCCTGCTGTTGACACTCGTCAGTGGTCGTGTTCTTCATTGCCGCAAACTCCGTTCTTCTAGGTAAGCTGTTTGTTCTTTATTGGGGGCGTGATGTTTAGTAATAAATTGTCATTTCGAGTTTATTGTTCGGGTTTTGTTTTTGGGTGAGGCGTTGAACGATTTAATTGGGACATGCCGCAAGGTGTGGGCCGTGGTGCCATCCGCCCTGCCTCCGTTAAAAGCGTACAGCAGTCCAATATTTACAACTATGCACAAAAAAATGAAAAATTATGATTTAATTAATATGGCCGTGGATATATAAATTCTGAATTAGTGTGTATGTTGTGGATACGAACGATAATTTCTTTCACTCTGTTTTCGGGCATGACTATTATTACATTTTATCACTGTTACTACATTTTATTACTATTACTGCATTTTATTACTATTACTACATTTTAAATGGAATTTTGAAATTTATAAACGGGAATGAATCTGTGAACAAATTTAAACGTATTAAACAAAATATTGTCGAATTTCTATGAAAAAACTATTATAATTCATAAAAGTTATAGGAACTAAAACGGATTTTTACACATGTATCTGTTTATCTTTTGAAGAATCACAACGCAGGTTTAACGTCTTGAAGATTTGTTCAAGAAAAACAGAGAGGTAGGTTTTTCATAAGGTACTTAATGATTTTCTTCTGTGCATGTTGATGCAAGTCAAATTCGTTCATTCGTTCGTTCGTCCGTTCCTTCGTTTGTTCGATCATTCGTAGTTGTCCAGGACGCCAATTTTTTTTTGCGTCGGGGGCGCCAAATTTTGGAAGTAATTTTTTAGTTTAGCTTTAGCATAAGTAATAACACAGTGTGTGTGTGTGTGTGTGCGTGCGTGCGTGCGCGCGCGTGCGTGCGTGCGTGCGTGCGTGTGTGTATTGCTTAAGTCTGCAATACTTCAATTTAGTGAAACGAACTGCTTTGCGTTATTGTCTTTTCAATATATGATTTTTCGCGACTAACGTTCTAGCATTTCTCTAACTATGGCGGATAAACCTACAAGAATCGAAGGCTAACGAAGCCTAAGGTTACAAAAAAATTACAAATTAAACTTACTTGAAACATATAACTGATCACTCAATCATGATTTGTTGTTTTTCATTTTCAAAAACCTCCCCTCTAGTATAATAATATTTTTATTACTTCCCACCCGTATTGTATCTGTATATTTATATTTGTATATATTGTAATATTGTATCTGTATATATTGTAATTTTTTCGTAACTAATTCTAGTGGCCTACCATAAGCTAGCTTCTTAGGTCGAATTCTAAAGGCAGAATTGATCAATTGTATCATATTATTGTATTAACAAAAACTGATTATCGATGCACATGAAATGTATATGTATATGTTTATTGCCAAATAAATCTATTATAATATATATATATATATATATATATATTTATATATATTATTGAAGCATTTGCAACCCGACTAGAGTTATAGTTATGAAGATGATGAATTCGATGAAAAAAGAGTTGAAAATTTCTGATGAATCAAGCCTAGCCAAGCCAAAAAATCTAGCCAAGTGTGTGAACGTGAAAAGTGCGCAGCAGAAATTGGGGGATTTTTGTTGCTTCTGGCCCGGAGCGTGCAATAAAGTCATAAATTCAATTCTAAACTAAATCAACATAAGGTGTAGATAGTAACTAACTACAGTAGTTTATTATACAGTGACAGGCTTGTACATGCTCACTAATTTGTTGTACTAAGCATGTCACAGTACATTATATGCTACGAAATATTGCTGTACATACTTTCAGTTATCAATTTCCTACTCTAGGTTGTTACATCATGGATTACAGAAAAATACTCATTCTGCTGTTTATGATTTACGTATTGCTCTGTATGGTAAGTCAAATATTTAATGGCTTAATTATTAATAGCAATAGAACACTAGTTAACCCTTTCATACCCATTGTATTCCGTGGGAATATAATATAACCGTACAATATTTTCTGCCTTTAAAATTAATAAAATTTTAAAACTGAGAGTTATTTGATCTGTTAATAGTTATTTTGATTTAAGCCAATAACAATAGACTAAAAATGGTGATAAAATGGCAAACTAGAAAATCTACATAGCATAAAAAAACTGCGCAAGGTACAGTACTTTAGAGATGACTTTGTACAGATCAGCATAGCATGCATACTAAATGTCTTAAATACTTTAAAAAATTATCAGCAGTTGCAAAATGAAGCACATTTTTTGCTTTTGTTGTGTTTTTAAAAAAGTCGGGTTTTGTCTTTTGAACATGACAAAGAATTCCAGGACTTTATTAAATGTATTGAATAAACTTCAGATTTCCAAATATAAAGCATTTGCTTTTTATCATGTTTAGCAACCATGTATCCCGTGGGATACAGGCTATATTTAGCACACGGGCATAGGTAGAAAAAAATTATTATGTGTAAACAAGATGGACATATTGAACAAAAGAACCAAGCCAAAAAAAATTTTCTTGTTAAAAAAATAATTTGGGACTAAAAGGGTTAAACAGACATATGGCCGATTTTTTAATTTTTTTTACCGCTTCAATTTTCAGTTTGTAATAGAGGGCCATAGTGATTTAAATGACTGGTCAGCCACGAAGTGTTGTGGTATAAGATAATATTCTAGCCATACCAAATGAAAGCGGGGCCAAAGACCAAAAAAAAATAATAATTTTCCTGCTTCTAATCATGATCAACAACAAAATTTTAAAATGACACTCACTCAATAAAAACGGATAGCACTATACTAGAGAAAGTCGAAAATATGTTCCTGGCGCTGCCTATAACTGTGGGTATTGTTCTTTAATCAAAATATTTCAATATTTATGTAAGAAAATTAGGTGCCCAAGTTTTTTTTTGAGATGCTGTTATTATTGTACATATGAACTGACGATTCATAAGTCACATTTACGCATTACACTACAATATGTACAAAAAAATCATTCTTTCTACACCTAGCATCTGCAAAATAACTAACTCATCAAACTGTATCACACGAGGCACTGCTGTGACATTGAGCAGGTACAGAGCACTCAATCTTTCACGGGCAATCATGGTTCTCAGATAATTCTTTATCAGTGCCAGTTTACTGACTTTCTCCTGAACAACTAGCAAACGTCATGCTCAAATAAACTGGGAGGATATCAGCAGGGCCTATTTCAAGGGGGGGGGATACTTCCCCGGGGCCTCGCGCCAAGGTAATTTTTGTTTTGTTTTATGCGAACATACTGCCTCCTCTCTCCCTCTCTCTCTCTCTCTCTCTCTCTCTCTCTCTCTCTCTCTCTCTCTCTCTCTCTCTCTCTCTCTCTCTCTCTCTCTCTCTCTCTCTCTCTCTCTCTCTCTCTCTCTCTCTCCCTCACACACACACACACACACACACACACTCTCTCTATCTCTCCCTCTCTATCTCTCTCTCTCCCTCTCTCTCTCTCTCTTACTGCACACGCGCTGTTTGCCAGTATTGACAAGTATTAAAGACTGGTCTTGAGAATAAAAAGCAGTTTTTCTTTCAATTGTTCTTTCCTTTAACAACTGTATAACTCCATATTTTCTCTTCGAAAATGCTTCTCCGGCGTTCTAGCAGTTCAAAAATTTTCTGGACGCCAAGCATGGTAGCGCTCGCCTCCCCTCCCCCCGATGGGGCCTCACACGCCCCACTTCCCCGGGCCTCGCCTAAGCTGAAATAGGCCCTGCATATCAGCAAGCCGTTCGTCCTGTAGTAAAAGCGCCTGGCCTGTTAAATGAATATCTATAACCACCCAAGAAGGATGATTTTATAAATTAACAATATAAATATCGGACCCTAAGGTAGGACGACATCCTGGTATCTGAAAAGTTGTTTACTAAAGAACATTCAGTTAAACGTGTTGTGAATATATCATAGATTTTCGTACGAAATATTGAATTTTAACGGCCCCAGGGGAAAACATTCGTGTCGTAAAGAATGTTGTTATTTGACATGTGTGTTTTCGTGCATTTTCTTTAACCCTTTCATACCCATTGTATCCCGTGGGATACGAGAATATTTTCTGCCTTTAAAATTAATAAAATTTTAAAACTGACAGTTATTTGATCTGTTAATAGTTATTTTGATTTAAGCCAATAACAATACATTTATTTATTTACCATTTATTGATATTTATTATAGCCTTGTTATAGCACACTTGTACAACATACAAAAAGAAAAATGGATACAACGGCTCCAAAGGAACTGACGTGCAACTATAATTTAAACCATGATAAGTTTACATAAATTACACTAGCAAAAATTGAGAGACTAATTTGACTATTACAATTTCGATTGTTCAACTTCTAAAAAAGAATGAATGAAATTTACAAGTACGTAGGAAGATGAGACAGTACCGTTGTATGAAGCTGTTATTTTCATGAGTATCTAAAAGGTCTAGTAAAAAGTGTATACAGTATTCATGTTATCATTAACAATACTATATTCACATTAACTGATATCTAGTAAAACTCTCTTCAAACTCGAATTATGTGATCTAGAGCAGTTGTACAAGTTTTTAACAAACTGTATGTTAAATCCTAGAATGGAACAAACAGATAAGTTAGCGTTAGGCGCAAAGAAGTTGATTTATATCAGTAGTAGCAGCCACCTATGTCACCAACAGAAACACACCGATGACAACAACAGCAGTAGATCTATGCTGTAAGCACTAGGACGACATCCATGTTAACGGCAATAGCAAGTCTATATTAAACAAAAACAAGGTATGTTCATTGTTTTATTACGTCACGTTGTGCCCTGTTGTTGCTGCGCTTGTACCTGCCAACATATAATGAACTGCATTGTTCATTCATACCATTGGATGCATCTTAAATGTACAAATTTAACTTTGACCGATTACAACAATTTAACTGACAAGAATGATAACTGGTTCTGTCACTTTTGTCTGCAAACTATTCTGCCCTTTAACAATATCACTGATGACGATGAATTCAAATTAATCACTAGGTATTCTAATATTGGATCTATAATAGACAATAAATTACTTAATTTAAATTTATTTGAAAGAAATGACATATTCGACAGTCTGCCCATTACCGATCTCCTTTGTTTTTTTATCATACGATACGATTCACTTAAATTTTCAGATTATTTTCTTTACTTTTTTTTCTTTCACTGTGTGGGACAATCTAACAAGCCCTGCTTTTTGATTGCCCGCAACACATTTACATTCGTATATAGGTGAACAGTGTTTGAGGCTTTTCCTGTGCAGTATTTCTTATTTGTATTATGTTCATTGTAGGCCCTTTCACTAGATATTGTACATGAAACTAATGTAAATGTGTAATGTGAAATAAATGACTTATGACAAATCAGGTATAGATCAGCTGGTGCGTGCTGAAGTTTTGATCATAATATTTTCAGAAGAAAGTAACTGAATTGCTTGTAAATTACTGTACTGATGTCACAACTGGGTACGAATAAAAATTTCAGGTCTTTCCTTTAGATTTTTCTAAATGATCAAAAATTTTATAACAACAAATCAAAAAAATAAATGCCGGAAATAATTTTGCCTGTCAATAGTGTTAACAATCACTACCAGTACTCTGTGTGTCCACCATTTCCTTCCAATTATTGACATTGTTTTACTTCTATAAGGGGTATTTGGTCTCAGCAATTTTTGCCCTTAGTTTCTCTAAATCAAAGAACTCTAAATCATTTGCGGCCTCCTGTACTTT
>JAQGDQ010001443.1:19930-40834 GCA_030141605.1 Tubiluchus corallicola | reverse complement strand
ATTTGAGATACCAATGTCACATTTGACTTGACATGTGTCTACATTTGATTTACCAAAAGCGCTCAAGATTTATTGAAAACCATTGTTAACACATTTGAACTACCAAGTCTACATTTGAGTTACCAAGACACATTTGAATTACCTAAATCTACATTTGAGTTAACGCAGGTCTACATTTGACATGTAAAACCTATACTACTGTCGATCCAAACCGTGGTGGCACGACGTAAAGGGGCTTATTTTTGCAATGGCACAAGTTAAACAAAAACGCGTCGGTTAACTTACTGAATGGGTGACGTACTGCTGCTGCCAATTGTATTTGTGATCGGCACAACTTAAAAATGCAGCATGAACGAAGTAATTAAGTTGTTAAATTTTAGGATAAATTCTGCGAGTAATCCTGACGAAAATATAACATGCAGTGTTTCTACAATGCGACAGTTTTCCTCGTGAGGAGGACGCATAGCTTCTAGCTGGTGGCAGAATTGTTCACGAGCAATTCCATCCGGAAAATTTCTTATGAGGCGTCAGCGTGAAATGTCACATAAGACATGTTTTCCATACTTCTATTCTATGCATTTTCTCAAAAGTTAAGAAAAGTGGGACTGGTTTGCAAGTGGATAGGTAGTAAATAATACGTAATGATAAAAAACATTTCGGCATTTATAACTTATTCCAAGATATAAATTTTGTATTTTAGATTATCACAAAAAATGAGAAACCATATTTTCCTTAAACGCTTATCAAAAGATATAATTGAGATATCTAGCTTTCTAAGAAGCAGACAATAAGATGATATTCTTAATGGTACGTGTAATTAAAATAATAATTAAAAATACATTTAACAAGTTTAATAGTTTTCATTTTTATACAATTGGGCAAACAATAAGTCAGAAACCGGCATTCAGCGCCTACACAATTCAAATGTTTGTGGCAAGACAGGAACCTGATTCGCTATATTTAGCTGTGCCTCTCAGATGAGCCACTGAACCAGCAGAAGTGTCTCAGATATATGTACATCCTTTCTCTACGAGGTGAACAGCCAGAATCAGTATGGCAAATGTTACCTCGGCGTGAGGCCCTAGGCGGTTGCCTAGTTTGCCTATGCTTAAGGCCGGCTTTGCAGTATTAATTATGTTAGGATTTGTACTTTTTACAGGACTTGAAAATGGGGTGGAATATGAAAAATCATCCTGTCTTTCTTTGAGTTTGATGTAACTGTTTATTTTCCTTCAGCTGAATGAACCGAACGTGATCTCATATCACGTAAAGTCAGACATTCGACACAGGTACGCCGTCACGGTGATGACCTTGACCTTGGAAAGTACAAGTCAAGACGGGAAATCTCAGCTCAAATCTTTCTCGCTCAACCTGCCAAAGGAGGCCGTTATTTCTAACTTCACCGTGTAAGTTAATTGATTTTCGCCTGTCTATCAATTAGGGTGTTCATTTTTGGAATACGAATGAGTGGAAAAGGGTAACAAGAAAGAAAAATAAAACAGGAATAGTACACACACACACACACACACACACACACACACACACACACACACACACACACACACACACACACACACACACACACACACACACACACACACACACACACACACACACACGCACGCACGCACGCACGCACACGCACACGCGCACACACACGCATGCACGCACGCGCGCGCGCACACACACGCACACACGCTCGCACGCACACACACACACACACACACACACACACACTTTCCTTCTTTTCCGTATAAGGGGCTAGAATAATCTTTCTTTTTCATTTTCTTTCCTTTCTTTACTTTTTATATGAGACTAAAAATAAAAATAATAATTTGCTCGTTTAATTTGTATAATAAATAAATCCCAGTGTAGAGTAAGCCACTGATTTAAAACCAAATATGCAAAATTGAAAATTGCTGATAATTGAAGTTTGCACAGCTCAAATCAACTCAGTTCGTCCTCAATTGAGGACCTCAGATACAGTACGCACCTTCTAAGCATACCAGTGCAGCTGTATCTCACAATATTATTTAACTTTAATTTTCAGCCTCGCGAGTAGATCAACTTATCAGCTATATACTTGATAGTAAGGTTATTAAACATTTATAAATTCTTCAAGAGCATTTTATCAAAACAAGTCTTGCCAGTAGCCTGCTCATTTGTGATAACAGGAAATTATTGGAATTTTAAAGTCTGAACTATTTTTGAACTAATCATACCACCCTGGAAGAATGCGTGGGGTCCGTGGCTGCAACGCAAATACCATCAAACTTAAAACTTTAAAATAATAAGTCATTGCCCCTAGTCATAGGACGTCATTGCCCCTAGTTATAGGACGTTGTCTCCTAAGGAATATGTCTCTGATTCTGAGAGGGGTCAGAAAACAATATCCACTACGAATTAAGCCATCTTAGTAGAAAGGTACAGGGTAACCTAACCACGGGGGGGGGGGCAAACCAGCCCAACTCAGTGCCGGTCCCAAGCCCGGATAAATAGGGAGGTTTAGGGTCGGAAAGGGCATCCGCTTGTAAAAACTGCGCCAAAACCTTCTATGAATGAGTCGGTGAGACTTGAAGGGAAATTCCACAAAGAAGTGGTCAGACCCGCTCTAATCTATGGGCTGGAAGCAGCTTCTCTAAAGAAGACCGAAGAGAAGAAAATGGGTGTGGTGGAGATGAGGATGTTGAGATGAATGGTGGGAATAACAAGAAGAGATAAAATTAGAAATAATAATATGAGAGGAACGGTAAAAGTAGTGGAAGCCTCGCAAGATTGCGATGGTATTTACACCTGAAAAGAAGAGTCGGTGAAGATCTTGTGGGAATTGAAGACATAAATGAAGAGATGGTCAACAACAGGAATGCGTGGAGAAGACTCATTCACAACGGCGACCCCGAATAGGGAAAAGCTGGGAAGAAGAAGTAGAAAGGTACAGGGTGTCCCCTAGCGATTTGCAGTTTGAGAAAGATAGCGATAAAAAGTTAGAAAAGGAATAGGTTGTTTGGGATTCCCTCTGCACTGTAAATTTTTGATTTTTGTGAGAGTTTAGCTGCTTATTGATGATTAATTACGTGCTAACTATTTAATAGTAAACAACCAAATAATCAATAATCATAGTTAGGCGCTTTTTAAACTCATTGTAAGTTACTCTACAGTTTACAGAATGATTGAACTTGTTGGCTAGGTTGAGTGGATTTTGACAAAATGTGCAGTTTAACATCTCAAAGTAAGGCAACGATAACATAAGTACATTGTACGCTCTAATAGAAAACCGAATGATTGTGTAAACATTAGTTTAGAATAAAGAGTGCACATTATTTTAACGGTGCAGCGCCTGTTATCGGATACGATAGCCAAATCACTCGAAGAATTCATGTAACAAAATATTATATTCATCTATATGCAGGCCTAAATAGACCTGCAGCATTTTGGCCTACCAAAATTTTTTATTAGCTGAATACAGGTTTCTAAAATGTTATCGACGTATCACCAGGTGTATGCAGAGACAAAACTAAGCTCTTAATTAAACGGGTATCACCATGCGTGTGTGTAAACATTGTAAGCGTGTGTAAACATGTGTAACGTGTGCGTAAACAATCGAACGACTGTGTAAACATTAGTTGAGAATAAAGAATGCTCTAAAATATGGAAAACTACAGTAATTCTTTTTAAATCAAAGCTTAAATTAAATAATAATTACCTCGGATACTCAAATTTTTGAATTATAACTCAAAAAACAGAACTTTTTCTGAAACGAAGTGATGCAGATGATGTTGACAAAAATGGTGGTAACTCGTGATGGTGGTGGTGGTGGTAAAGCAGTGGCAGTGATGCCAGCAGTGAATTTTTTTTTGGGGGGGGGGGTCAACAGCTATGGTGGTGGCAATGACAGCTGTGACAGTAAAACTGATGATGATGTAGCAAAAGTTACAGTACACAGTGTTTCTACAGAATTTTAAAATAAATTTCCATGACTTTTTCCTGACCAAATGTTCCCTGAATCATGACTCAGAACCAGGGATGTTCACACCGCTTCCAACATGCGCCACGTTCAAAGTGCAGCTTCCTCACCTCACCTCACCTTTGCCTTACCTTATCTCAGCTCACCTCACCTCACCTTACTTCACCTTTGCCTTACCTCACCTCACCTTTGCTTTGCCTTACCTCACCTCACCTCACCTCACCTCACTTCACCTCACCTCACTTCACCTCACCTCACCTCACCTTTGCCTTACCTTATCTCACCTCACCTCACCTCACTTCAGCCTCACCTCACCTCACCTTTGCCTTACCTTATCTCATCTCACCTCATCTCACCTCACCTCACTTCAGCCTCACTTCATCTCACCTCACCTTTGGTTCACCTCACCTCACTTCACCTCACCTCGCCTTTGCCTTACCTTATCTCATCTCACCTCACCTCACCTCACCTCACTTCAGCCTCACCTCACCTCACCTCACCTTTGGCTCACCTCACCTCACTTCACTTCACCTCACCTCACCTCACCTTTGGCTCACCTCACCTCACTTCACCTCGCCTCACCTCACCTCACCTTTGCCTTACCTTATTTCAGCTCAAACTTTTAAGCAATTTTCCTTTCATTTCTTCCTCTATAAGAAACACGTGACATAAAGAGTCACGTGACGTACCCTCCACTACCCCATGCCACGCACCCGCTTTTAAACAAGTATATTAAGTTTCCATAAAAAACATTTGAACACCACTTAAAAACTTAATTGGCTGTAAACAAACCCGAGTAACTGATGTTCGATGATTTTTATATTGCCAAAACACGCTAGAATTTCACGTGCTTCAACACTTTTACTGCGTCATAAAAAGGTCTCGCGGGGCGGAACCAAAATCTTCTTCTTCTTCTTCAATGAATCATACGTCCAGTGACATGATTCTGTTCACCACCCTATGCCAAATCATCATCATCATCATCGTTGTCGTCATCCAATGAATCATACGTCCAGGGACATGATTCTGTTCACCTCCCTATGCCAGATCATCATCATCGTCATCCAATGAATTATACGTCCAGGGACATGATTCTGTTCACCTCTCTATGCCAGATCATCATCATCATCATCATCATCATCATCATCATCATCATCATCATCATCTTCATCCAATGAATCATACGTCCAGGGACATGATTCTGTTCACCTCCCTATGCCAGATCATCATCATCATCATCCAATGAATCATACGTCCAGGGACATGATTCTGTTCACCTCTCTATGCCAGATCATCATCATCATCATCATCATCATCATCATCATCATCCAATGAATCATACGTCCAGGGACATGATTCTGTTCACTTTCCTATGCCAGATCATCAGCAGCATCATCATCATCATCATCATCGTCATCATCATCATCATCATCATCATCATCATCATCATCATCATCATCGTCATCATCGTCCTCGTCATCCAATGACGCATACGTCCAGGGACATGATTCTGTTCACCTCCCTATGCCAGGACTCCCTGCTTGCCGCAATGCCCCAAGTGGATTTATTTCTAAGGATCAATGCTGAAGTGTTTAAATCTTTCTGTGCAAAATCTAAATATGTTAACATTTGTCCTCCTGCAGGTTTTTTAGCTGCTTCTATGGCTTGTTGAAGAGCTGTCTTCACTGGAGTATCATCAGATAGTCTAAGCACATGCCCAACGGCGTCTTTTTATTTTTCTTGTCCAAGGTTCTTCTTTTATTTTTTCATACAGATCTTAGTTTGAAATTTTCTTTGGCCATCTGATACCCAAAATGTTTCTGTAATTTCACCTTTGAAACGCATCGATTTCAGCTTTATGATTTGCTTTTAATGTCCAAAGCTCAGAGTTGTACAGAAATCTTGAATATGCCCAAATATTTGAACCCCGCCAAAACTACATGAGCTGACAGTTGCAAACTTGCAACTGATGATACTGCCTAAGCGCATTTGAGCAGTTCTCAAATGTACAAACTTCGAGTGATCTGAATACTTTTTGCGAAATTTTACGCAGAAATGAACGTTCTACAGTTTTTATGTTGAAAAGCTTAAGATACAAGCGAACACTTGGAAGCTGGATGACTTTAAATCGAAAACTCCGTGAAAATTTTGCAATTTTTTCCAGTTATCCTGTTAGTTACTCAACTGAGTAAAAATGTGAACATTAAATTTACAGTGTTAGAAAGAAAATTTAATTCTTTTTCGGTATTTGTAAGATTTGTACTAGTATCTCACGCGTGTAGGCCGTTTTGGGTAGTTTTGGGGATATCAAAACAACACAAATATTTGTCGTGAACGAGTTAATGCATACAGCAGCAGCTTATCTTTATGTTTCATAGATAGACCCATGACTGTGATCCTTGATTGGTTTCTGGAATTACCAAAGAAACGGACATATTGTTTACAGTACCTGCAGGAATGAACACTTTTATTTTCGACTTTTTCAGAAGAGTTCAACTCTGTTTTGCAGCTCATGTTTTCACTCTGTCCTCCTCTCAAACGCAGACTTTTGAAATGCTCGCTTCCACTTTTAACCCTTATAGGGCCACCGGGGGGTAAAAAATTACCCCCCACACCGGTTTTTTCCATTTTACACTTTTACCATACGCATCTCAGTAAACCTTTTCTATGTCTTTTTCTAAATATGTTTTGTGCACAAAATACTTTCAGTTACTTATTTTAGACGCATTCTCTCACCACGAAATAAAAGTGAGAATGCGATATGTCGAGTTTTTTAAATTGTCGAAACTTTACTTCGCTTGTCTATACAATATACGAGTGATGCATCTGATAAAACAAAATGTCAGTTACTCAAATTACTCCACCTAAAAGAAGAAAGTAGTAGACAATAAATTCAAAATAACAATGATTTTTGCACACGCGCTAGCAATGTCGGTTGTCTACAGTTATTCCAGCATAGATAAGGGAACGTAACTAAGTGAATTTAAATTTCGTATTACTAGTAAGTCACGTGTCTTTAAGCAGAGGTATAATGTATCCTATGGTGGTCAGCATAACCACAAATTATGCTGTTGCTGTTTACTAATGAAACACGGCAGTTTATCAAAAGTAATTTACGAATTATGGTGGGGTAATGTTTGCCCCCTCCCTCCCCGGGTTACCAAAATCGGTTATAAAAAATCGTGACCCTATAAGAGTTAAGCTGTGTGTGTGTTTGAAATGCAGTCATTTTGTTTTGGCAACACGCGTTTTTACGAGTCATAATGTTGTTATGAATGAGTAAAGTGTTAAGCACACATGCTGTCCATAATTCATTCAGGTTCCACGTTTAAGCGTTTTCTTGAGCGCTGGAGCTGAGTATTGGGAATCAGTGATCTAAAAAAACATTAAGCTGTGCAAACTTCCCTCAATAACATTCATTCCATATTGCCGAATTGTAACTGGGGATTTCGATTTGAGTCTGTTGAACACTTTTTGTTGCACTGCCCATTGTATCAACAAACTAGGGTTGTTGTGTTTGATAAACTAAATGAAATACTTCTGCCCGAAAACCTTAATATAGCTGCCTTAGGAACTAATGATCTGTTGAAGTTGTTATTGTTCGGAAAAGATGAATTTAACTATGTTGCTAACTGTAAAGTATTCCAATGCATACATGACTTTATATTACGCACTAAACTCTTCCAGTAGTTTCTATCTAATATGAAATGCATCAGTCTTAAATATTCGTACATTAATATTTTCTAACCGTCATTTTCTACTAATACCTAATGTAACCTTGTAGTAAAACTTGTCAGCTTGTGTAGTTATAGTCTATTCTTACTGTAAATGTTACTAATGTCTAATGTATTCTTGTAGTAAAACTTGTCAGCTTGTGTAGTTATAGTCTATTCTTACTGTAAATGTTACTAATATCTAATGTAATCTTGTAGAAAACTTGTCAGCTTGTGTAGTTATAGTCTATTCTTACTGTAAATGTTACTAATATCTAATGTAATCTTGTAGTAAAACTTGTCAGCTTGCGTAGTTATAGTCTATTCTTACCGTAAATGTTACTAATGTCTAATGTAATCTTGTAGTAAAACTTCTCAGCTCGTGTAGTTATAGTCTATTCTTACTGTAAATGTTACTAATGTCTAATGTAATCTTGTAATAAAACTTGTCAGCTTATGTAGTTATAGTCTATTCTTACTGTAAATGTTTTTGTAAATAGTGCATAAAGTCTGTTGTGGTGAGGATCCTAAATCATGTTGTTCAAACTGTCTGATCCAATCCTATAATAAATTATGTTTAAACTACTTTCCCTTTAAAAGTTGGATCGGCTTGTGTAAAGCAACTATTGCAGGTGGAACATCTTAATTTATGATAATTTACTTTTAATTTGAACTTCGGCTATACAACATGGTTGCACTTTAAAAATGGTGCAGCATTAGACCTCAGCTTGAAAAGTTGTTAGTGGTTGTGTTGCTGTTATTGTTGTTGTTGTTGTTTTCATTGTCGTTGCCGCCATCGTCATCGCTGCTGGTCTTGTTCTTGTTGCTGCTGTTGTTGCAGTGTTGTTGTTATGCTGCGGCTATTGTTGTTGTTGCTCCCGTCTGTGACGTGTGTTGTTGTCTTTCTTATTAATCATTATTGTTGTATTGTGGCAAATTTAAGTTATCATTCAATATTTTCCCTTCAATAAAAAGGAAATTTGCAATAGTGAGTCACGAGGTACACGCAAATTGTAGAATAAAATTAAATACAATACACGGCAAGAACAAGAAAAATTTTCATATTATAATCATTATCTGGAATTTCCCCAGTGCACAATATTCGAATTTCACTCCTTATCCTTTCTGTTCTCAACGATTTATCTCGGACCCGTACAAACGAGAAGTGACTGACTCCGTTTTTACGGTCTTTGTGTTTCTTGAAACTGGTCTGGGAAAGTCGCCGCATGCAATGGTTAATCGAAGATTTCTTGTCTTGCGTATAAAGAAGAGTAAAGGCGCTACTCGCATTGTTTAGCTTTCTTATAAGTTATTAAAAAATTTGTTAATTTGACAGGGAACGTTATGGACGTGTGATACGTGGCATTGTAAAAGATGCGGAGAGAGCAGACTCATCGAGTCATAGTTACAATAGGAAGCATCGGAACAATAAGTAAGCGTTTCGATTTTCTTTAAATTCTAGAACTTGCTAAGTTAATGTTAGTCAACTTAGTAATTATCATTATTGACTTTTTATTTATTTATACACAGCTTCAAAATTTATTTACTTTTCAAATTGTCGTAAGTGCAAACATAGTGAATAGAACTAGTCCAAATAGGACATTTATATTATAACCGAGTGCTTACCATTTGTTAGGCCTAAAATAAGAAATATCGTGTTTGTGTGAGAAATTGCTCAGTAAAGTTGTTACGTTATAAGTCCAAATATCAGAACGAAATGAAGTAAAGAATGGTGAATGTTGTTGACAGTATTAAAACTTTTTAAATCAGTTTTTTGCAAAATAAGTCAACTCACTCGTAATTAATAACCACATTCCTCTCCAAGTGAGTCATGGTGTTCTCTAGTTAGCAGTTATTTCTTTGGTGCCTTTCAGAAAATAACAGGATCTGCTGTCATCTTGTTGTAAAAATAACTTGGTTTATGTTGATATGTAGTGTTCGTTTCATATCTAAACTTAATTGTGTACGATGTGTAATGTTTATCATAAAAACAGTTTTTGGTTAATTCTGACTTGACATGTGTGCCTGTCTGGAAGTTCTAAACTTGTGTAGAACAATGGCACATATTAAGGATTAGTAAGTACACTGTTCATTGATTTTGTCTTATTTTGTTAATAGCTGTAATTTGCAGTTAAAACAAATGTGTTCTGTTCAAGTTTTATTGTTCTTCTTACTGTTCTAACCTCTGGATCAGTTTTTATCTTGGTTATAGACGGAACGGAAAATTAGTCAATCCGCGCAACCCTAATTTGCAGAGCTGAACTGTAAAGAACTACAGTGTTCCCTCGCTACTTCGCGGTTTGTTTATCGCGGATTAGCTGTTTCGCGGGTTTTTGCGGTACTCCATATTAAATTTTTAAAATCACGCATCTAGGTTTAAGAGTTTAAGACATTTTTATGAACATTTAAGTAAAGTTTTTTACAAGGTACGTGTACAGTATGGGAGAAGTTATTAAGGGAATGGGAAAGGGTTATGCATAAGGGTGTGGGGAGGGTTTATAAAGACTTAAAATAATGTACAACCACTAAAATAAGTATAGCGTCCCTACTTCGCGGAAATTCACTTATCGCGGGTGGGCCTGGAACGGTACACCCGCGATAAGTGAGGGAACGCCCGCGATAAGCGAGGGAACACCCGCGATAAGTGAGGGAACGCCCGCGATAAGTGAGGGAACACTGTATATACAGTTACTAATTACATAATAGTTTATTAACAGGAAATATGTGCTGCATGGTGTTCAAGAAGCAAAGCTTGTAAGACCGCCTGGAAAAGTGGAGAAAAAAACTGCTTGATTAACAAGAGAAGAATTTATAGAAAAACAGAGAATAGTTAAGAAAAAACAATAGACAAAGATAGAGAAAAAGAAGAGAAATGAAATAGAAAAAGTTCAGCAGAGAGATGATGCAAAAGTATGAAAATATAAACTGTCATGTAATCAGTCGCGGGATGTACTGTATCTATTGCACTTCAGGGCAAAACCCAAAATGAAAGAATATACATGTGTGCATATTAATACTGGACTGCCTCATAGCGGAGGCAGGACGGATGCCACCGCGGCCCTCACCGTGCGGCATGTCTTAATTATGTCATTCAACGCTTCACCCATGAACAAAGATTGAATAATAGAGTCAGTCGAAATGACAATTTATTATTGAATATTTACACTTTCAATAAGGAACGACCAGCTTAACTACATGGACATAGTTTGCGAGAAAAGCCTGAGAAATGTGAACAGAGCTGCACATGCTACGAAAGACATGACCACTGACAAGGGTCTACTGCAGACCTTCCCTTTTTATAAATTCAGGTGTGCACGTGACTAGTGGCTTTTACTAACACAAGTATACGAGTCTGTGCTAGATAAAGCCACGTTCACATGCACACATGAGAAATGTGAACAGAACTGCACACGCTACGAAAGACACGACTACTGACCAGGGTCTACAGCAGACCTTCCCTTTTTATAAATTCAGGTGTGCACGTGACTAGTGGCTTTTACTAACATAAGGTCAGAATACGAGTCTGTCCTAGATAAAGCCACGTTCACATGCACACCCGAGAAGTCTACTGTATTCCCCTGCCAGCATTACATTTTATTTCATCACAGCCCTGTAGTACACTATTATTTATAAACTCAGGTGTGCACGTGACTAGTGGCTTTTACTAACATAAGGTCAGAATACGAGTCTGTGCTAGATAAAGCCACGTTCACATGCACACCCGAGAAGTCTACTGTATTCCCCTGCCAGCATTACATTTTATTTCATCACAGTCCTGTAGTACACTATTATTTATAAACTCAGGTGTGCACGTGACTAGTGGCTTTTACTAACACAAGGTCAGAATACGAGTCTGTGCTAGATAAAGCCACGTTCACATGCACACCTGAGAAGTCTACTGTATTCCCCTGACAGCATTACATTTCATTTCATCACAGCCCTGTGGTACACTATTATTTATAAACTCAGGTGTGCACGTGACTAGTGGCTTTTACTAACACAAGGTCAGAATACGAGTCTGTGCTAGATAAAGCCACATTCACATGCACACCTGAGAACTCTACTGTATTCCCCTGCCAGCATTACATTTCATTTCTTCGCAGCCCTGTAGTACACTATTATTTATAAACTCAGGTGTGCACGTGACTAGTGGCTTTTACTAACACAAGGTCAGAATACAAGTCTGTGCTAGATAAAGCCACATTCACATGCACACCTGAGAACTCTACTGTATTCCCCTGCCAGCATTACATTTCATTTCATCACAGCCCTGTAGTACACTATTATTTATAAGCTCAGGTGTGCACGTGACTAGTGGCTTTTACTAACACAAGGTCAGAATACGAGTCTGTGCTAGATAAAGCCACATTCACATGCACACCTGAGAACTCTACTGTATTCCCCTGACAGCATTACATTTCATTTCATCACAGCCCTGTAGTACACTATTATTTATAAACTCAGGTGTGCACGTGACTAGTGGCTTTTACTAACACAAGTTCAGAATACGAGTCTGTCCTAGATAAAGCCACGTTCACATGCACACCTGAGAAGTCTACTGTATTCTCCTGCCAGCATTACATTTCATTTCATCACAGCCCTGTAGTACACTATTATTTATAAGCTCAGGTGTGCACGTGACTAGTGGCTTTTACTAACACAAGGTCAGAATACAAGTCTGTCCTAGATAAAGCCACGTTCACATGCACACCCGAGAAGTCTACTGTATTCCCCTGCCAGCATTACATTTCATTTCATCACAGCCCTGTAGTACACTATTATTTATAAGCTCAGGTGTGCACGTGACTAGTGGCTTTTACTAACACAAGGTCAGAATACGAGTCTGTGCTAGATAAAGCCACGTTCACATGCACACCCGAGAAGTCTACTGTATTCCCCTGCCAGCATCAAATTTCATTTCATCACAGCCCTGTAGTACACTATTATTTATAAACTCAGGTGTGCACGTGACTAGTGGCTTTTACTAACACAAGGTGAGAATACGAGTCTGTCCTAGATAAAGCCACATTCACATGCACACCCGAGAAGTCTACTGTATTCCCCTGCAAATAATAGAGAAAAGTAGCGTCTTCAATTTATACCCATAATTGAAACATAAATTCTACTTCTGACGAATTTCTTGACATATTTCACCATTTTTAGAAGTAACAATCAATATTGATTGATTATTTGCACGTGAATTCGATTTATCTCGTTTCGCTATTTATTTTCGAAATGTTAGGAATATTTTTGTCTTTCTTGTCTGCAAATTTTTAGAAACATGGTTTAGTTTTACTTTAACCCAGGGGTGTGCAAATTGCGGCCCGCGGGCCACTTGCGGCCCGTCGAGAGAATTTGTGCGGCCCGCGAAGAGATTTGTCAACCTAATGAAAGTGCGGCCCGGGCGATTAATTGAGTGTGTCCAGCTGTAGTCCGTGCCACGATCCCAAAGATAGTGCGGGTAGTTTTTTCTACTAAATCGGATGTCATTAACCCTTACAAGACGGTTGTAGCTTAATGTCACTGTACGACACAGACTGTGTGATACACATTACTAACATGCATTGTAATGACCACTATCTGTCCTGAAAGTAGAAATATATGGTTTGTAATATAAATTTTAATAACTTCTAAAATAGTTTCTTGAGTGTAGTAGTAATGATGTACGCAGGTCGCATGCAAAAAAATCGTTGTTAGGCCTTTGTGTACTTGACTCCTTGATCAAACTGCTCGTGGCCCGCAGGAATTGCGGGAAAGTTTAATGTGGCCCCGCTAGTCAGATAATTTGCACACCCCTGCTTTAACCTGTTTAGTCTAACATATTTTCAGATTAGCTTAGTTGTATATTGTGCTCAGCTGCACAAGAGCACATAAACATTGTCACTTACCAGTCAGATTAATGCGTTACAGTTGCTGTAACAGTTGTTCCGTTATATCTCAATTAATTGCCATGTCATCAGCCGTGGTGTTCTATAGTCAGGGCCTATTTCAGCCTAAGTGAGGCCCGGGGAAGTGGGGCGTGTGAGGCCCCCTCGGGCACCATAGTTGGCGCCCAGAAAATTTTTGAACTGCTAGCACGCCGGAGAAGCATTTTCGAAGAGAAAATATGGAGTTATACAGTTGTTAAAGGAAAGAACAATTGAAAGAAAAACTGCTTTATTCTCAAGACCAGTCTTTAATACTTGTCAATATTTTCAAATGGCGCGCGTGTGGAGAGAGAGAGAGAGAGAGAGAGAGAGAGAGAGAGAGAGAGAGAGAGAGAGAGAGAGAGAGAGAGAGAGAGAGAGAGAGAGAGAGAGCCCACGAAATATTCGTCAAATAACAAAATTTAGCACGATTATTGCAGAATATCACTACACGCAGCAAGAATTTCACGACTAAATTCGCTTAAGTACTGCATTCCTAATTGCGGATGAAAGAACGAATTCATGTTTTTGGAATCCGGAGAAAGTATAGTTGCAAACCTGAACCTAAAACCTGTGATTTTACAACCAGTGTTTGAGTTATTTTTTACACATTACGTTACCTGTTAACAAACTATATACGGTTAGATACGGGCTTTCTAACCGTGTATTACATGACTAAATTTGCTAAAGCATTGCTTTCCTTTAACAACAGGCGAAAGTTTGTGCGATGACGAGGTATACTATAGCGACAGCGATGATGAGGGGGAGAGGAGGCAGTATGTTCGCATAAAGCAAAAAAATTGTTACCTTCACGCGAGGCCCCCTGGAGGGTTAGGCCCCGGGGAAGTATCCTCACTCCCCCCCCCCTGAAATAGGCCCTGTCTATAGTTTCTTTTGCTAGATTGGTAATTATCTCTTACTTTTGTTAACGGCTGCTAGGGGGTGAGCATTCTCAACTAGAAAGCGAATTCGAGTCAAATCGAATTTGTGACTTTCGAATTCGAATCGAACCGAATTTCAGGATTTCGAATCCGAATTGAATTCAAATTGAGTTTGAAAGATTTTCGAACAAGTTTTCGAGCCACAAAGTAAAAAGTGGTCTTACAAATATCATGCATATTACTCGATTTTGTTCTGCAGTAGAGTCGCTGGTAGTTTGACAAAAATTTTGCTCAGAAACTGCAGCTAAATTGAGCTAATTGCATGATGTTTCAAACATTTTACTGATAAATTACGTGTGTGTGGCTGAAGTGCTGTTATACTGTCATGATGAGGGATTATGCCAGTACACTCATAATAATAATTATATTAATAATAATAATAATAATAATAATAATAATAATAATAATAATAATAATAATAATAATAATAATAATAATAATAATAATAATAATAAATAATAATAATAAATAATAATAATAATAATAATAATAATAATAATAATAATAATAATAATAATAATAAATAATAATAATAATAATAATAATAATAATAATAATAATAATAATAATAAATAAATAATAATAATAATAATAAATAATAATAATAATAATAATAATAATAAATAATAATAATAATAATCTTTTATTTATCTTGTAACACACGCACAGTTATAATACAATTAATTTGGTAACAAAAATGTGAAGAAAGGGCAGCGAAAGACCAATTGGTCATCTAGTCAGCTGTCCTTTGGTTAGTGATGAACATTTTTTATAGGCGCTATGCTACAATGTATTAGTGTTAGTACTGCTTATAATAAAAACTAAATTGTTACGAATGACATTAAATTGATATGCTTATAACGTGTTAGTACAATTCATACACAGTAATAATAAGTGCATAATAAAAAAAATCAAACAAGAACTGAAATAAAAATCTGACAACAGAAACATAATAACAATGGCAACTGAAATTTACTTTATAACACAAGCATAAAACCACATATTTTTCCGCAAAATTATTATCGATTAACGATTTAAACTTTATGATTATTCCAATTCATTTATTGCTGAATTATTCGAATTTGTGATTTTCGGTTCGAATCAAATTCGAACTAAACAAAACTCGTTCGAACTCGAACATTCGATGCTCGTCCCTAACGGCTGTACCACGTGTGTGTTACAGGCCACGTGGCACGCATCAATTTGTCGTCGACGTCATAGTTCCGGCCGGCGAAAACGTCACGTGTCGTCTGCAGTATGAGGAACTGCTACAGAGAAAACTCGGCGTGTACAAACACGTTTTGGACTTCGACGTGGGCCAGGTTGTATCAAATTTCAGGGTAAGACTCAGGGAAAATAGCAACCGCTTTTGAAGTCTTCCGCCATTTTTGAATTATCCTCAGACAACAACAGGCATACGATCATGCGTGTTTATGTCTGATACACGAAAGTTATGCAGCGTCACAATGCACTCGGTTCCTGCATTGTGATGCGTGCTTGCAATTAACGTAACAATTGCCCTGTTTTGAACTGTTTCCATTTTAAGCATTTTGTTGGTCTTAAGAGTGCAGTGTAATTTATGCATGTAGATTTGTGGGTTTACTTCAGTTATTTTCTACGTTTTGTTAACCCTTTCAGTTCCAAATTATTTTTTTAATAAGAAAAAAATTTTTGGCTTGGTACTTTTGTTCAGTATGTCCATCTTGTTTACACATAATAATTATTTTGTTCTACCTTCATTCTACCTACCTACATACACAACATTCTTTGTCATGTGCAAAAACAACTTTTTTAAAAAAGTCCGACTTTTTTTAAAAACACAACAAGCAAAAAATGTCCTTCATTTTGCAACTGCTAATAATTTTTTAAAGTATTTAAGACATTTAGTATGCATGCTATGCTGATCTGTACAAAGTCGTCTCTAAAGTACTGTACCTTGCACAGTTTTTTATGCTATGTAGATTTTCTAGTTTGCCATTTTATCATCATTTTTAGTCTATTGTTATTGGGTTAAATCAAAATAACTATTAACAGATCAAATAATTGTCAGTTTTAAAATTTTATTAATTTTAAAGGCAGAAAATATTCTCGTATCCCACGGGATACAACGGGTATGAAAGGGTTAAACCATCGCAGGCTCCACGTCTTCTCTTTTCTAAGCATTTCCTTTGTGAAGAAACTATCGCAGTATGCTGATATAACACCCCCACCCCCACCCCCCGCGCGAGCTTGCCTTCTACGTGAGTACTGTGTTTATCAAAACTTTCACTTTTGCTGAATTCATCCAGTGTTGTCAAGCAAAAATATTCCCCAGGCTCACTGCACTTCAAAGGAAAACCGGATGATTGTTTATACTCAATCTTATTTATTTTATTTTACTGTCCAAAATATACATTCTCTTGCCTATAAAGCTTAAAGGAAGACCGGACGATTGTTTAGACTCAATCTCATTTTAATTTACTGTCCAAAATATGCATTTTCTTGCCTATAAAGCTTAAAGGAAGACCGGGCGATTGTTTAGACTCAATCTCATTTTATTTTACTGTCCAAAATATGCACTCTCTTGCCTATAAAGCTTAAAGGAAGACCGGACGATTGTTTAGACTCAATCTCATTTTAATTTACTGTCCAAAATATACATTCTCTTGCCTATAAAGCTTAAAGGAAGACTGGACGATTGTTTAGACTCAATCTCATTTTAATTTACTGTCCAAAATATGCATTTTCTTGCCTATAAAGCTTAAAGGAAGACCGGACGATTGTTTAGACTCAATCTCATTTTATTTTACTGTCCAAAATATGCATTTTCTTGCCTATAAAGCTTAAAGGAAGACCGGACGATTGTTTAGACTCAATCTCATTTTAATTTACTGTCCAAAATATGCATTTTCTTGCCTATAAAGCTTAAAGGAAGACCGGACGTTTGTTTAGACTCAATCTCATTTTATTTTACTGTCCAAAATATGCATTCTCTTGCCTATAAAGCTTAAAGGAAGACCGGACGATTGTTTAGACTCAATCTCATTTTAATTTACTGTCAAAAATATACATTTTCTTGCCTATAAAGGTAAGCAATTGTTTCTCATAATTAGTTGAATAATTAGCTTAGACAGTTAATTAACGGCAACCGAACGGCAACAGCTATTGCTCACGTCAGAAACTAACCACAATTTGTGCAATGACAGGCATCTTTCCTTGCACGTCAAGCATGTTTGCGCAAATGTTAAAGTACTGCTTAAACGCGTGATGTCGCGAAAATGGGCTCTACGTCATATGGTGTCAGAAACTAACATTGCAGTTCATGATCATGTTTATCACTGTACCGCCTTCTATTTGTCGGCCACGCGAATGTGACAAAAAGGCGCCGCTGCCAATCTTAGTAGATTCACTGAGCTGCGCGTAGCTTTGAAAGTTTAACGAAATTTGAGGAGATTATTATTTAATCTAAGCGTTAATTTAAAAAAAACTGTTGTAGTTTTCAATATTTTAGAGCATTCTTTATTCTGAACTCGTGTTTACACAATCATCCGGTTTTCCTTTAAGTGTTGTGAATAAAAAGAACTGAGTATTTTCAGTTAGTATTTTTAGTACTTACAGGGGCGTATCCAGGTTGTAAAGTCAGGGGGGTTGAGCACAAATAACGGTACCATGTACTAAATACTTTCAAATTCATTGTGTAATATATTTTGCTTTCAAACGTAATAAAAGCTAATTTAAAGGGAAATATGCAATAGTTATGTTGTTTTACATCGACATAGCCTTTCTGTTTCTCTGTCTTTCTTCCCTTTCCTTCTTTTCACCCATCTCTCTCTTTCTCCTCTTCAGATGGCCTTTAATTTATGCAGTCGTATTGCCATTTTTAGGCCTCCTCAGCCACACTGCTTTACTAAGGCAAACGTAACAAAAGCTAAAGGGAAATATGCAATTGTTATGTTGTTTTACATCAACATAGCCTTTCTGTTTCTCTGTCTTTCTTCCCTTTCCTTCTTTTCATCCATCTCTCTCTTTCTCCTCTTCAGATGGCCTTTAATTTATGCAGTCGTATTGCCATTTTTAGGCCTCCTCAGCCACACTGCTTTACTAAGGCAAACGTAACAAAAGCTAAAGGGAAATATGCAATTGTTATGTTGTTTTACATCGACTTAGCCTTTCTGTTTCTCTGTCTTTCTTCCCTTTCGTTCTTTTCATCCATCTCTCTCTTTCTCCTCTTCAGATGGCCTTTAATTTATGCAGTCGTATTGCCATTGTTAGGCCTCCTCAGCCACACTGCTTTACTAAGGCAAACGTAACAAAAGCTAAAGGGAAATATGCAATTGTTATGTTGTTTTTCATCGACATGGCCTTTCTGTTTCTCTGTCTTTCTTCCCTTTCCTTCTTTTCATCCATCTCTCTCTTTCTCCTCTTCAGATGGCCTTTAATTTATGCAGTCGTATTGCCATTTTTAGGCCTCCTCAGCCACACTGCTTTACTAAGGCAAACGTAACAAAAGCTAAAGGGAAATATGCAATTGTTATGTTGTTTTACATCAACATAGCCTTTCTGTTTCTCTGTCTTTCTTCCCTTTCCTTCTTTTCACCCATCTCTCTCTTTCTCCTCTTCAGATGGCCTTTAATTTATGCACTCGTATTGCCATTTTTAGGCCTCCTTAGCCACACAGCTTTACTAATTGCAACTTACCATCTTAAATAATTACTAATTGCAACTTACCATCTTAAATTTTAACAAAAAACTCAATCTGTATGGTGTTTTGTTCTTGTTGTTGGATAAGTAAATAAATAAATGTTGAATCACTTATAAAAATTAATTATTGATCAGATTTATCTATGTTTTGAAGGTAGATGTTTACATAGAAGAGGGCCCGCCCATCGTTTTGCTACGTGTCCCAGAACTACAGACTAGAGGCGAAGTTCTAAAGTTTGGAAATGGTAGGCTGAATATCATATAGTTTCTTTAAAGTATGACTCATTTTTTTGAAATTGTGTAAATTGTTTATACTGAAATTGCTTATCAATGCTGTGTTGTAGATTCTGAGGCAAAGAGAACGACAGAGTTAATGATGGTGATGATGATTTTGACGATGATATTGGTGGTTGATGATGATGGTGGTCGTGGTGGTGATAGTGATGATGATGGAGCTTGGTGATAATGATGGTGATGATGGTAGTGGTTGTGGTGATAGTGATGATGATGGAGCTTGGTGATAATGATGGTGATGATGATGATGATGACATTGATGATGATGATGATGATGATGATGATGATATTGATGATGATGATGATGGTGGTGGTGGTTGTGGTGGTGATAGTGATGACAATGGAGCTTGGAAATAATGATGGTGGTGGTGATGATGATGATGATGATGATAATGACGATGATATTGATGATGATGATGATGATGATGGTGGTGGTAGTGGTGATGGTGATGATGATGGTGGTAGTGGTGGTGATAATGATGATGATAACAATAGACACTTTGCTGTTGCATATGATAATCTGCAGTACTATTCCTGTAATTTTGCAGACAATGCAAGAATTTCCGTATCCCGCTACAAGACGTCAGATGATGGATACGGCGTGCACGTCTCATTTTACCCATCCCGTGATCAGCAGCTTGCGCAGTCACCGCGTGGATTGGACTGTCAGCTAGTCGTTGAATATGACGTGAAGAGAGAGCAAGATGTGGGCGGAGATTTGCAGGTAATTAGCTAATTAATTTTCGGTGCTGTGACATTCAAACCAGTTCTGTTTGCAATGTTCTTTATATTTGATAAGTTCTGACGGCCAACAGACTTGGTAAATATTACTGTTTGAAGAGGCAAGGTGCATAGCCGAGTTGTCACAGCTCCACTCTCGGGTACTGTGGTTAAGAATGGCGCCGAGGCTGCTCACTTATTGGATAGGTGAACTACTTCAATGCTCGCTCGTGGCAGTTTCATTTGCCATACTGATTCTGGCTGTTCACCTCATAGAGAAAGGATGTACATATATCTGAGACACTTCTGCTGGTTCAGTGGCTCATCTGAGAGGCACAGCTAAATATAGCGAATCAGGTTCCTGTCTTGCCACAAACATTTGAATTGTGTAGGCGCTGAATGCCGGTTTCTGACTTATTGTTTGCCCAATTGTATAAAAATGAAAACTATTAAACTTGTTAAATGTATTTTTAATTATTATTTTAATTACACGTACCATTAAGAATATCATCTTATTGTCTGCTTCTTAGAAAGCTAGATATCTCAATTATATCTTTTGATAAGCGTTTAAGGAAAATATGGTTTCTCATTTTTGTGATAATCTAAAATACAAAATTTATATCTTGGAATAAGTTATAAATGCCGAAATGTTTTTTATCATTACGTATTATTTACTACCTATCCAC
>JAQGDQ010001443.1:0-13992 GCA_030141605.1 Tubiluchus corallicola | reverse complement strand
TTCACTGTTTTCAACGTCAGTGTCGACACTCTGAACTGTTGTCTTCACTGTTTTCAACGTCAGTGTCGACACTCTGAGGTGTAGTCTTCACTGTTTTCAACGTCAGTGTCGACACTCTGAAGTGTTGTCTTCACTGTTTTCAACGTCAGTGTCGACACTCTGAGGTGTAGTCTTCACTGTTTTCAACGTCAGTGTCGACACTCTGAACTGTTGTCTTCACTGTTTTCAACGTCAGTGTCGACACTCTGAACTGTTGTCTTCACTGTTTTCAACGTCAGTGTCGACACTCTGAAGTTGTCTTCACTGTTTTCAACGTCAGTGTCGACACTCTGAACTGTTGTCATCACTGTTTTCAACGTCAGTGTTAACACAGCAAACACGGCAGTTCTTTTCATAAGCTGTTTCTGCAGTCTTTATTTTCTAAAGAAGTAGAAAAAAAACAAAAGAATACATAAAATTTGCAATAATGTAACTCGAACCCACGTATCTACTTCATCACTGATGACACCCACGGTTCAGTAACAAATATGACAATCCACCCATTCGAAATTCACCAGAAAAATTTAGCTCACGTAATTTACATAATTTTATTTTGTTTAATAATAACTATGAATTCTTGTTTAATCATGATAATGTTTTAAAAAAAACTTCAACATCATTTATGCATTTAAAGGTGAACTTGAAGAAATTTGGGGCTCAAAAGCTTTGGACTTTACGGATACAATTGGTCTGACTAAAGATATGACTGATGTCTCTACTGAGCATAGCACAGTAGAGTTAACACATAATTGTTAACACAGCAAACACGAGTTTGCATGAGGTGTTTCTGCAATCTTCATTTTCTAAAGAAGGAGATAAAATTTGCAGTAATGTAATTTGAACAAAAAAATTACACAGAAAATTGCTATTTAATTAACAAACTTAGATTTACAAAAATCACTTACTTCATTCGGCTACAGAGAGCACACTGTTTATGGTTTATGACATTAAATTTCTCATATAAAAAATCGCATTATCCACCAATTACAAGTTGCCAACTTGTCCCCTTTAGTTTTTGGCTCCCTCATGCGGGAAAAATAAGAAACGAATTATATGGGTAATTGGGTAATTTGCCCATAACAGTCAGTGACTTTGCAATGAGAAAATATTAAAGCCAATTTGCTCATTGTTATTTTTTTATAACGTTTGTCTGCTCTGGAAAGTGACATCCGGAACTTGCCGAGATGGCATACTTAACGTATGGAACCTAGCTCATTGTCAAAGGTCATTTTCTAAGATGAGGCACTGAACCATCAGTGGCGTTTCAACAAGTTCATATGCGTATGCGTCCTTCTTCAAAGAGATAAATAGAGTAAAACGACAGTTGCTGTAGATGCTGGAAGCACTGAGATAGGTTAAATCATCCAGCATGATTTTTTGGCAGTCGCGCATCCATTTACTCTCTGGACTTAGTGTTGCTTAAATTCATTTGCTAAACATGATATATATGACAGGTTCGCACGTAGAAAATATAACAACACAAATGCAGTGTTACTGGCTTATTACACAGGAAACTGCTAAAGTGTCCTTGTCATTTAGATTCGTCAAAAGTCTTAAAGTTTAGTTTAAGAAATGCGTTGCCATTGCCAGCAACTATAAAGACAATGTATGTTGAGACGTGTTAGCATTGTTTTTAAAATCCATAAATGACAGCTGTGGCCTTACAGAGCAAACTGTTAAAGTGTACTTGTCATTTAAATTCGTCAAAAGTCTTTGTTTTTTTAGTTTAAGAAATGCGTTGCCATTGCTAGCAACTATAAAGACAATGTATGTTGAGACGTATTACCATTGTTCTTCTTCTTTTTCCCAGCTTTTCCCTATGCGGGGTCGCCGTTGTGAATGAGTCTTCTCCACGCATTCCTGTTGTTGGCCATCTCTTCATTTATGTCTTCCCTTCCCACATGATCTTCACCGACTCTTCTTTTCAGGTGTCCATACCATCGCAATCTTGCGAGGCTTCCACTACTTTTACTGTTCTTCTGATATTATTATTTCTAATTTTATCTCTTCTTGTTATTCCCACCATCCATCTCAACATCCTCATCTCCACCACACCCATTTTCTTCTCTTCGGTCTTCTTTAGAGAAGCTGCTTCCAGCCCATAGATTAGAGCTGGTCTGACCACTTCTTTGTGGACTTTCCCTTTAAGTCTCACCGACTCATTCATTACCATTGTTTTTAAAATCCATGAATGGCAGATGTGGCCTGTCAGCTAGCGTCTCAATGTGTGCCTCGTCTAATTTATGTGATATTACTTTAACTCTATGATGCTGAGTAAGCCATATGATGCAGCCTTTGATCAACGCCATATGCTCTGCAGAAAAAGTTGCCGTAAAAAATCACTCAAATTTCATTACCTGCTGTTTACTGCTGAGCTTTTTGTGACGGGCAGATGATTGAATATTTGACAGTTAAACATGGCTGACATGTTCAGTAATTTAGGTGGTGGCTAGCTGGCTGAAATTCTAAATTATTAATCTATTGATGGTGGATTCTAAGTTGTTTTGAAAGCTTCTTTCTCTTTGTTGGTCTTTTTGGATGCCTGCCGAAGTTCTTTAGACGAACTTCAATTCAATTCAATTCAAAAAGTTTATTTATCTCTAATATAATATGTATAGCGCAAATACAACAAATTATGTAAAGTGTGTAGAGATGGGGTGGCGAAAGACCAGAAGGTCATCGAGTCAGCAACCCCTACATAACTTAGGAATAGTATAAAGCACGGCAGACTACATGGTCATCGAATCAGCCACCCCTATATAACTTAGGAATAGTATAAAGCACGGCAGACTACATGGTCATCGAGTCAGCCACCCCTATATAACTTAGGAATAGTATAAAGCACGGCAGACTACATGGTCATCGAGTCAGCCACCCCTATGTAACTTAGGAATAGTATAAAGCACGGTAGACTACATGGTCATCGAGTCAACCACCCCTATATAACTTAGGAATATTATAAAGCACGGCAGACTACATGGTTATCGAGTCAGCCACCTCTACATAACTTAGGAATAGTATAAAGCACGGCAGACTACATGGTCATCGAGTCAGCCACCCCTATATAACTTAGGAATAGTATAAAGCACGGCAGACTACATGGTCATCGAATCAGCCACCCCTATATAACTTAGGAATAGTATAAAGCACGGCAGACTACATGGTCATCGAGTCAGCCACCCCTATATAACTTAGGAATAGTATAAAGCACGGTAGACTACATGGTCATCGAGTCAACCACCCCTATATAACTTGGCAATAGTATAAAGCACGGCAGACTACATGGTCATCGAATCAGCCACCCCTATATAACTTAGGAATAGTATAAAGCACGGCAGACTACATGGTTATCGAGTCAGCCACCTCTACATAACTTAGGAATAGTATAAAGCACGGCAGACTACATGGTCATCGAGTCAGCCACCCCTATATAACTTAGGAATAGCATAAAGCACGGCAGACTACATGGTCATCGAATCAGCCACCCCTATATAACTTAGGAATAGTATAAAGCACGGCAGACTACATGGTTATCGAGTCAGCCACCCCTATATAACTTAGGAATAGTATAAAGCACGGTAGACTACATGGTCATCGAGTCAACCACCCCTATATAACTTAGCAATAGTATAAAGCACGGCAGACTACATGGTCATCGAATCAGCCACCCCTATATAACTTAGGAATAGTATAAAGCACGGCAGACTACATGGTCATCGAATCAGCCACCTCTATATAACTTAGCAATAGTATAAAGCACGGCAGACTACATGGTCATCGAATCAGCCACCCCTATATAACTTAGGAATAGTATAAAGCACGGCAGACTACATGGTCATCGAATCAGCCACCTCTATATAACTTAGCAATAGTATAAAGCACGGCAGACTACATGGTCATCGAGTCAGCCAACCCTATATAACTTAGGAATAGTATGAAGCACGGCAGACTACATGGTCATCGAGTCAGCCACCTCTATATAACTTAGCAATAGTATAAAGCACGGTAGACTACATGGTCATCGAATCAACCACCCCTATATAACTTAGCAATAGTATAAAGCATGGCAGACTACATGGTCATCGAATCAGCCACCCCTATATAACTTAGGAATAGTATAAAGCACGGTAGACTACATGGTCATCGAGTCAACCAACCCTATATAACTTAGCAATAGTATAAAGCACGGCAGACTACATGGTTAAGTGAATAATATGTGGTTAGATCTTAAGTGTAGCAAATAAACAAAATGCAATGCAGTTATATTATGATTATACGAATGGAAAAAAGCGAATAATGCAACAAAGATCACGAAGCTGTTGTCCATGTTATGAAAATTTCTTTGACATGTTTAGAAATTTTGGCCAAAACTTGCGAAAATCTTGGTGTTTTTTGGTATTTTTAGCTACTGTGAAAGTGTTAATTTATCAATGCATAAGGATGTTTGTGCGGTTTTTTTGACCAAATGTCATTTTGTAACAGCAATTAGTTACGATGCTATAAATCCACATTTAATTAAGTTTTGATATTTGATACCAAACTTGAAAGTACGAAATGTCCGAAATGTTGAAGCCATTAACGAGAAACGAGAAACACTTTTAAAGGCAAAAAAGGAAATTTCGGGCAGAATGGCTTCACCAGTTAAATGTGCTCAAACACATGGCTCATCTTACTTACTGCACGTTCAATAATATTCTATATTCTTTACAATTTTGAAAAGTATCCATGTCGAAAATGAGTTTCCATTCTATTCTAGTCTTTGAACACATCTTAATTTCAAGATTATTCGATCCTTGTTGATGGAAGGTACCTCCAATTATTCACTAAAGAATTTAATGTGACCAAAGAAAAAAAATCCGGAAAAGATGGTACTAAACATCGGTTTAAATACCGGGAAAGGGGAAGTTCAGTGCCACTGAAAGATTTTCAGTGTGTTCAGTCGTAAAACTAGGCAAGTTTTAAGATAAAAATTCAAATTTCAAATTAACCGTTGCATGAGCTGCCGAACGAATGCAGTTTGTCACAAACTAATATATCTGAACTGAGAGGTACAAAAAGTAATAAAGTCACAAAAAAATCAAAATTTTGCCTAGGAAAAAATTCACAGGAAAAAGTCACATTTTTTGGCTAGGAAGCAGTCGCAACCTTTTTTACCTCGATTCGTCCTTTTATTTCTGAATTTGTTTGGCCAGCTATAGAGCGATGAACTTTGCAATTGCCTTGATCACTGAGGGAGTTGATCACCTAGTGATCTAAGGTAACCTGTATGCAGAAGGTCTCTGGTTCAAATCAGGCTGCATTCCAACCTTTTCACAATCCCTGTCTTTCAAGTTCGGTGTAAAAATTAAATTAATTTTAATTGCTTGCAATATTCTCTCAAGTATGAGCCATGATCGTAATGACATAGTAGCTAAAACTCTGATCACTACATATTGTCTACCCATTTTATTATACGGATGCGAAATTGGGGGTATATCAAACAATGAAGTTGATACCATTAGGGTAAAATGGAACACTGCTTATAGAAAAATATTCAGTTTTAGACAAAATGAAAGCGTGAAATTGTTAATGTATTTTTGTGGCACAATGCCTGCGAATTATTTAATAGATAGTCGAAAATTAAACTTTGTGAGAAAAATTGTAAACTCTTGCACATTGAGAATTCCAAAGCTATGCTACTATGTAAATAACAGTCAAGTAAATTTAAGATTTAAATATGGTTGTGCTGCAGATCTAAACGAAAATGTAAAATTGAAGGTTAAGAAGTCATTTAAAGATTGTTTTAAGATACCTATTATAGCTCCTTACAACACTGTATAATGTAATATAATTACAAGGGAACTACAAGGTGTGGTTATTATAAAGTTGAATGTCTGTAGATATGTTACTTTACTAACATCGCATTACCCGTTTTACTAACATCTTTATTTTTGTAAACTGTATAGTTTTTATACGAAATAAACTAATAATAATAGTAATAATAATAATAATAATATTGTTAGTGCTGACATAATAATTAATTAACAATTTGTCAAGTTTATACGATGTGAGCGTGTTCTCAGCATAATTATTTTTTCAGACTTCAGGAGATCATTTTACACATTTTCTGGCCCCCGAAGGCCTTCCACCAATCAACAAGCACGTTGTTTTCATCTTGGATGTAAGCGGCTCGATGACTGGTCAGCGAATCAAACAACTTCAAGTAAGTTACTTTACGAAAGACAGAATGAGACAAACTGAATTGTGTTTGTTTGTCGATCCGAGATTTGTTGACCTTGACCCCTGTTGAATGAAATGCATTTAACATGTTTATTGAGTGACGATCGTTTCGGCTGCTGAAGCCATTATCAGACTATAAATGAAGCCAAAAAGAACAATAAATGATACATGAATGATACAAAGGCTCAAAATGAAACTACAAAACAACAGATTAGAATTTAACTTATCAAATTAAACTAGATTTCGACGAAAGGAAACTAGTTTTTTTGATAAGTTAAATTCTAGTCTTCTCCTTTGTACTTTCAGTTTGTGCCTTTGTATCATTAATGTATTGTTTATTCTTCTTCTTGGCTTCATTTGCAGTTTGGAAATGGCTTCAATAGCCGAAACGATCAATAAACACGTTGATCCTAGAAGCTGGAATTTTTACGCAGTTTTGAGTCACTCAGTTGTACTAGTAGTAAAAAAGGTGTATTATAGGTTTTACACGTCAAATGTAGACACAGGAAAGTTCAAATGTGACTTAGGTAAGTCAAATGTAGACACAGGAAAGTTCAAATGTGACTTAGGTAAGTCAAATGTAGACACAGGAAAGTTCAAATGTGACTTAGGTAAGTCAAATGTAGACATAGGAAAGTTCATATGTGACTTAGGTAAGTCAAATGTAGACACAGGAAAGTTCAAATGTGACTTAGGTAAGTCAAATGTAGACACAGGAAAGTTCAAATGTGACTTAGGTAAGTCAAATGTAGACACAGGAAAGTTCAAATGTGACTTAGGTAAGTCAAATGTAGACACAGGAATTTTCCGAGACTTGTTTAACTAGGCCTTTTCTTGTCCTTTAATGCAAGTCTTCAGGATGCGAAGTCATCATCAGTATACTTTTTAAACAAATCTCGGAAAATTTTCGCTAAAGAATCATAGCAGTTAGAGGCAATCTTAAGCGTTTATCATACTCACGGTAAAAGAATTTCCTGTCACCTTAAGTCATTTTAAATGTATTTTTGAAGATATTTATTCAAATCTCCATGCAAATAAGCCTTTTCACGGTTTCGCTATGCGCATGCTCAGTTGCTGTAGGTATAAAAGTTAAGTATACCACAGCAGCACACTTCACTAACTTCGGTATTTTATATGGACTTTACTTAATTATACTACGGCCAAATCGCGTTGAAAACACCGGTTCTCGTCTGATCACCGAAGTTAGCCAACGTAGAGCCTGGTTAGTACTTGGATGGGTGACCTGTTGTTTAAAGGAGTAAAATGAGCTCTGGCAATAGCATTCTAAACGTATTTTATAGGAAGCAATGACAGGTCTGATCACCGAAGTTAGCCAACGTAGAGCCTGGTTAGTACTTGGATGGGTGACCTGTTGTTTAAAGGAGTAAAATGAGGTCTGGCAATAGCATTCTAAACGTATTTTATAGGAAGCAATGACAGGTCTGATCACCGAAGTTAGCCAACGTAGAGCCTGGTTAGTACTTGGATGGGTGACCTGTTGTTTAAAGGAGTAAAATGAGGTCTGGCAATAGCATTCTAAACGTATTTTATAGGAAGCAATGACAGGTCTGATCACCGAAGTTAGCCAACGTAGAGCCTGGTTAGTACTTGGATGGGTGACCCGTTGTTTAAAGCAGTAAAATAAAGTCTGGCAATAGCATTCTAAACATATTTTATAGGAAGCAATGACAGGTCTGATCACTGAAGTTAGCCAACGTAGAGCCTGGTTAGTACTTGGATGGGTGACCTGTTGTTTAAAGGAGTAAAATGAGGTCTGGCAATAACATTCTAAACATATTTTATAGGAAGCAATGACAGGTATACTAGAGCGGTTGAATGGCGGAGATTTTGTGAATCTCATAACGTTCAGCAGTCGCGTATATCATTGGAATGACAGAGTTCCGAAACCGGTCAACCACACAACGGTCAGTGAAGCCAAGCGGTTCATAGCCAACATGCGGGCAGGAGCTAGTAAGTTATCGTCTCTTCGAATCTTTATTACTTGTTGGTGGGGGGGGGGCATCGTAAAGGTGCAAAATTGGTATCGGTCATCCGTTGTTAGGAGACTCCTTAAAGGAAGACAGGATGACTTTTCATATAAAGTTTAAAAACCAGTTAGATGTAATGTGCTGTTCAAACTTTGCTTTTGCCATGCCATGTAAATTTTTTCTTGTTATGATAATAATTACAATTATTATATATTAAATTACAATAGCACTTTGTCTTATATCTAAAGTAACTATGCACAGCGTCACTTAACACTTGCACACTACAAGCAGTTAGTCATGAGTTGCAGCAGAAGCGTTAACACACCACAAACAATTTCTAAATAGTACACGAAATTCCTAAACCACCACAGGCAGTTGCATCCAACTTTGCTTTATATACCATGGCGTTTCGCTACAGAGCATACTTACCTGGCACAGAGGTTTCCATGATCAAGAAGGTGGATCCTCCGGGGCGAGACCTTCCCATTGCACTTCGGTTGGGTTGACCCCTGCGATTCTCTCAAATCGAGGGAACTCGGGTGTATAATTTCTGGTAGTGGGGGACTGCGTTCGCGCTATCCCCTGAAATATAATAAATAACATACAGTAGAATTTTGTTATACCAGCCTCTCTGCTAATCTACGTTAAGGGGACAAGTCATATAAAAAGCATGCATTTTAACACACAATTAATAATGCAAAAGTGTTTCTGATAATTAAATAATAGGTTAAAAACTTAATTAAAGGCGGGCGAGCCCAATTATTGATGACATCACAAACTAACATAATTGTCAACAGCAATTAAGCTTTTCTATGTAGATCAATAATTTGATGTTTTCTGCTTATCAGAAGTGACTGATAATTCAAGTACTGCATTACTAAATTGCGTGCTTGCATATCAAAATCACCAATTTAAATTCAAGCAGCGAAATCATGCACGATTTGTTTTGTGACTTTGATGTTATTTCAACTTCATATTAGTGTTTGCTTAGCAAAATCGTACCTAAGTCGGCAATTAAGCTTTTCTAGTTATTCACATATCCTGAATCTCCATTTCACGAGGATAATTTCGATACCAAGTTCATCATTCCATGTTATTTCTAAACTGAGATAATCCACGTTGAAGTTGAGCTCTGTTTGTGTGAGCTTGCATAGGAAAGTCGTCCATAGGTCGGCAATTAAGCTTTTCTAGTTATTCACACATCCTGAATCTCCATTTCATGATTATCATTTTGATACCAAGTTCATCGCTCTATGTTATTACTAAGCTAAGATAATCCACGTTGAAGTTGAGGTGCAGGCTGTGCGCTGAAAAACATAATCCTGAGAAAGTCGCTGTTAAAGTCAGCCACTGTATTTTGTTGGGCTTCTATAAAGCACTTAGCAACCGCACAAATGTTGGTTGCTATGGACTTTACAGGAGCATCGCTTAACTCAAAATTTCGCCTAATTCAAATAAAAAATTATGGTTCATTTAATCAAAATACATGTAATTTGCTTCCACTAACTCAATAGCGCAATTTATATTCTAGAAAACCAAGTTTCCTACAACTCAAAAACAGTATATCATCTTCTGGGAAAATTCTGACGTTTTACAATATGCCCCCCCCCCCAATTATTTTCTCAGGGATTAATCCTTCCATGAAATGTACGTGTCCTTTTGTAACATAAAATAATGAATGTAATTGTTATTGTTATCAAATCTCGTCGTTTGAGTGTAAAACGGTTGACTTTCTCGCTTCTCTTTAGCTCTCCGTCTGGAGGAGGGGTTTAGAGTTTCTATGCTGAAAAATGGTCAACATTACCTCATCTGGAGGAGGGGTTTAGAGTTTCTATGCTGAAAAATGGTCAACATCGCCTAACTCAATGTTTTTTTCAGTCCGTTTGGATTTGAGTTATGCGGAGTTTACTATAGAACCTTTTTTCTGGACAACCCTGTAGAAAGTGTAAAATGCATAAATGAATCAAGGTTTGTTTTGCAGGCACGAACATCAACTCTGCTCTCTTGCAAGGAATTTCGCTGTTTTCCGAGTTTGACAGCTTGACCGTTGGACAAGCGATGATCTTCTTTCTGACCGACGGCGATCCAACAGCCGGGGAGCGAAACTTTGCTAAAATACTGGCAAACGTGGGCAAGAAAAAGACCGGGGTCAGGCGCCCCTTTTCTCTCTTTAGTCTGGGATTCGGGGAGCAGTTGAATTTCACTTTTCTGGAAAAGCTGGCGGCGGAGAACAACGGAAAGGCGAGAAAGATCTACACAGGTGTTGTGAAAGTCATGTTTGAAGTTGTAGATCACTCACTTTGTTATGATTGAGTTTAGGCACAGATATATGAACAAGAATAGAAAATCTATAATACATATTTGCACTGCACACAACTGAAAAGTGTTTATTAAACTACAGACACATGAGTAGCATGACTGCTGCACTGAACACTGAGAGTGAGAGTGACAGACTGCTGCACTAAACACTGAGAGTGAGAGTGTCCTGCACTGAACACTGAGAGTGAGAGTCTCCTGCACTGAACACTGAGAGTGAGAGTGTCCTGCACTGAACACTGAGAGTGAGAGTCTCCTGCACTGAACACTGAGAGTGAGAGAGTGAGAGAGTCCTGCACTGAGCACTGAGAGTGAGAGTCTCCTGCACTGAACACTGAGAGTGAGAGTGTCCTGCACTGAACACTGAGAGTGAGAGTCTCCTGCACTGAACACTGAGAGTGAGAGAGTGAGAGAGTCCTGCACTGAGCACTGAGAGTGAGAGTGAGAGTCTCCTGTACTGAACAATGAGAGTGAGAGTGAGAGTCTGCTGCACTGAACACTGAGAGTGAGAGAGTGACTAGAAAGCAAAACCAGTCAGTATATATAGGTACAGGTGACCTATGCAGACTTGCAAAGGCTTCACAACAACCATTACTTTAAAATAGGGAGAAAACCAGTGAATATGCATTCACTGGACCATACAATTATACTGGGGGTAAGTCAGCTGGTAGAATGTAACAGGATTAGCCCATAGATGGCAGCACCTAATTAAAATGTACAATTCCGACTTCCACAGGTGTCAATGCCGCATCACAGTTAAGAGAGTTCTACGAAGAGATCTCCTCTTCTGCTCTGTCGAACGTCGCGATCAAGTACTACGATGCAGCCGGACGCGAAGTCAGCGACACGAGCCGCTCTTCGTTCCTGAATTATTTCAACGGAAGTGAGATTGTCGTTTCCGGAAGGCTGAAAGGATCGGAGTTGCCGTTACGAGCTGTTGTTACGGCTGACAGTAAAACTGGCAAGATTCGTCAGACGGTACCGGCCACTTTCAAAAAGGTGATTGTTTAAATTTATTTAAAGGAAAACCGGACGATTGTGTAAACATTACTTCAGAATAAAGAATGCTCCAAAATATTGAAAACTACAATTGATTATTTTAAATCAAAGCTTAGATTAAATAATAATTACCTCGGAAACTCAAATTTCGTTAAACTTTCAAAGCTACGCGCAGCTCAGTGAATCTACTAAGATTGGCAGAGGCACCTTTTTGTCACATTCGCGTGGCCGACAAATAGAAGGCGGTACCGTGATAAGCATGATCATAAACTGCTGTGTTAGTTTCTGACGTCATATTACGTAGAGCCCATTTTTCGTGACATCACGCGTTTACAGTACTGTAACACTTACGCAAATGTGTTTGACGCGCAAGGGAAGATGCCTGCCATACCACAAACTGTGGTTAGTTTCTGATGTAAGCAATAGCCGTGTTCGATTGCCGTTAATTAACTTTCTAAGCTGATTATTCAAATATATGAAACAATTGTCAACTTTTGTAGGCAAGAAAATGCATATTTTGGACAGTAAATTAAAATGAGATCGAGTCTAAACAATCGTCTCCGCTTTTCCTTTAACGTTTGTTGTAATTCTTTATGTAACCACTTTTTTGTAGTTACATAAATAAACTTTAAATTATTTGGTTTCCTTTATTATCAATATAATATACTTCAGTTGCACTATTAATGTTAAGTGCTACTGTAATTAGTAGTCTATTATAATTAATAATACAGTAGGAATCATAATTAAAAATAAAAATTAAGGCAGTTTTACGTTTGACACCCATTTATACATAAGATAAACAGGTGCATGTCGCAAACGCATCATAATTATTGATGTTGTCTTCTAATTCTATAGCTTAGATAATCTGCAGAATCTCTTCTGAATCGGGTCTCCAGAAGTGGGTCCTTGTCTCAGTTCGACAGTATTAAAGTGAGTGCTAAAATCAAGGTTATAAATACAGCAAGTTTCGCAGAAGAGACAGAGAAAGAGAGAGAGAGAGAGAGAGAGAGAGAGAGAGAGAGAGAGAGAGAGAGAGAGAGAGAGAGAGAGAGAGAGAGAGAGAGAGAGAGAGAGAGAGAGAGAGAGAGAGGAGAGAGGGAGAGAGAGAGAGAGAGAGAGAGAGAGAGAGAGAGGAGAGAGAGAGAGGAGAGAGAGAGAGGAGAGAGAGAGAGAGAGAGAGAGAGAGAGAGAGAGAGAGAGAGAGAGAGAGAGAGAGAGAGAGAGAGAGAGAGAGAGAGAGAGAGAGAGAGAGAGAGAGAGAAGAGAGAGATGATGATATGTCTTTATTAGCCTCTTTTTGCAGGCAGAAATATCTGTACTAACATTATACAATTTTACATAGACACTATACAGAGTGAATTCTACTATATTACATTTACGGATTCTGTAATTAGCTTTTCTAATTTGTACGTATAACATTTCTTACAGTGATATTAAACAAGAAGTATTGAAGTGTGTGCTAAAATCAAGTTTATTAATGCAGCAAGTTTCCTGTGAAGTAACATAAAAATGCAGATAAATTGATATACCAAATTATTAAATTCCAATTCAATGTTTAAATCCACAAGAGTTCCAATCAGTAATCCCATGAACTACACAAATTTAATCCCCGCTATTTTGCTAAAAATTAACAGCAGGATCTTAAAATATAAAGGTCATTTACAAAGTAGGTTAGTGCCGATATTAAATTTTCATTTTTGGTCCAATACACAAGATTTAAATGCAGTTGAAAAATAAAATTGAAGAATTGAACTAGAGCTTAGAATTGCACAAATCAGTATAAAAGCCCAAAACACTCCAGAAACTTGACCTATAGATGCTCATCGAGTGATTCTAAAAGCCCAAAATGTCAACCTACTGGAAAATGGGAAATGAGAATGAACTGGGAAATGAGAAATTCAATCTTGTGTATTGGAGCAAAAATGAAAATTTAATATCGCTAGTAACCTACTTTGTAAATGACCCTTTTATTTTAAAATCCTGTTGTTAATTTTTAGTGAAATAGGAATTAAATTTGTGTAGTTCTTGTGGATTTAAATATTGAATTGGAATCTAATAATTTGGTATATCAATTTATCTGCATTTTTATGTTACCTCACAGGAAACTTGCTGCATTAATAAACTTGATTTTAGCACGCACTTCAATACTTCTTGTTTAACATCGCTGTAAATAATGTTATGCGCACAAATTAGAAAAGCTAATTACAGAATCCGTAAATGCAATATAGTAGAATTCACTATGCCTAGTGTCTGTGTAAAATTGTATAATGTCTGTACAGAAATTTTGGTCTGCAAAAAGAGGCTAATAAAGACTCATCATCACCTCTCTCTTCTCTCTCTCTCTCTCTCTCTCTCTCTCTCTCTCTCTCTCTCTCTCTCTCTCTCCTCTCTCTCCCCCCCCTCTCTCTCTCTCTCTCTCTCTCTCTCTCTC
>JAQGDQ010001845.1:17500-20000 GCA_030141605.1 Tubiluchus corallicola | reverse complement strand
CTACGACGTCATTATTCCCACTTGCCATTTAACAATGGGCCTACAAAGTAATTATTTCCACTTGTCATTTAACAATGGGTCTACGACGTCATTATTCCCACTTGCCATTTAACAATGGGTGTACGACGTCATTATTTCTACTTGCCATTTAACAATGGGTCTACGACGTCATTATTTCCACTTGCCATTTAACAATGAGTCTACGACGTCATTATTTCTACTTGCCATTTAACAATGAGTCTACGACGTCATTATTTCTACTTGCCATTTAACAATGAGTCTACGACGTCATTATTTCCACTTGTCATTTAACAATGAGTCTACGACGTCATTATTTCCACTTCTCATTTAACAATGAGTCTACGAAGTCATTATTTCTACTTGCCATTTAACAATGAGTCTACGAAGTCATTATTTCTGCTTGCCATTTAACAATGGGTCTACGACGTCATTATTTCAACTTGCCATTTAACAATGAGTCTACGACGTCATTATTTCCACTTACCATTTCAGTTCCCGTCCGGACCGGCAGCACATGGAAATAAAGCATTCAATAGCCAACAATCCAATGCCTCCCCCTAGAAACCAGTAGCGAATATCGCCCAGCACTATCACCACCCTCCAGACAGCCAAAAAACCGTGGATGGCGAAGAGGAGGCGGGCCAGAAAAGCCTTGAATATAGCAATGATGGCCATATCTCTACACAAAATAAATACTCTGATGTCACTTGGCCAACATCACCGGCAGTCACGCGTCTCCCTTGTCCTTACAGTTATTACCATTTTTCAGTGGGTTTTATTGACAGTTTCATCACAGAAGAAATTCATTTCTATCACACACGAAAACCAGTGTACGAAGCTAAACGATGATAACGCGGCATCCTCTGGTCGCTGTCAGTCATAGCAGAAGCCAAAGAGTGGTTCTGACTGGTATCAGTGCGCTTTTACCTAAGTTAAAGCGATCTGGCTTCAAAGTGGTGGCGCCATCTATTAGTTAGAAAAATAGGTCCATAACTTTTTCAATTTTACAAGACAGCTGGTTGTGGCAGAGTTGTCTCGGTACTATTATGATTCGACCTACGTTAATGTGAAGAAACTTCAAGCTAGTGGCTCCATCTGTTAGTGTGTTTAACTACCAACACAGTGATATAAAAATTCAGACTTCAAAAGTTTATTGCCATTATAAAGTATAGAAGTCCAAACGACTATTCATAATAAATTAAGCAAAACTAGTAGCATAGGTTTGTGTTCAACCTACGTTAATGTGAAGAAACTTCAAGCTGGTGGCTCCATCTGTTAGTGTGTTTAACTACCAACACAGTGATATCAAAATTCAAACTTTATAAAAGTTTTTTAGCTTACTGCCATTATAATGCATAGAAGTCCAAACGACTATTCATAATAAAGTAAGCAAAACTAGTAGCATAGGTTTGTGTTCAACCTACGTTAATGTGAAGAAACTTCAAGCTGGTGGCTCCATCTGTTAGTGTGTTTAACTACCAACACAGTGATATAAAAATTCAAACTTTAAAAGTTTTTAAAGCTTATTGCCATTATAAAGTATAGAACTCCAAACGACTATTCATAATAAAGTAAGTAAAACTAGTAGCATAGGTTTGTGTTCAACCTACGTTAATGTGAAGAAACTTCAAGCTGGTGGCTCCATCTGTTAGTGTGTTTAACTATCAACACAGTGATATAAAAATTCAGACTTCAAAAGTTTATTGCCATTATAAAGTATAGAAGTCCAAACGACTATTCATAATAAAGTAAGCAAAACTAGTAGCATAGGTTTGTGTTCAACCTACGTTAATGTGAAGAAACTTCAAGCTGGTGGCTCCATCTGTTAGTGTGTTTAACTACCAACACAGTGATATGAAAATTCAAACTTTAAAAGTTTTTGAAGCTTATTGCCATTATAGTGCATAGAAGTCCAAACGACTATTCATAATAAAGTAAGCAAAACTAGTAGCATAGGTTTGCATTCAACCTACGTTAATGTGAAGAAACTTCAAGCTGGTGGCTCCATCTGTTAGTGTGTTTAACTACCAACACAGTGATATAAAAATTCAAGCTTTAAAAGTTTTTGAAGCTTACTGCCATTATAATGCATAGAAGTCCAAAACGACTATTCATAATAAAGTAAGCAAAACTATTAGCGTGGGTTTGCATTCAACCTACGTTAATGTGAAGAAACTTCAAGCTGGTGGCTCCATCTGTTAGTGTGTTTAACTACCAACACAGTGATATGAAAATTCAAACTTTAAAAGTTTTTGAAGCTTATTGCCATTATAGTGCATAGAAGTCCAAACGACTATTCATAATAAAGTAAGCAAAACTAGTAGCATAGGTTTGCATTCAACCTACGTTAATGTGAAGAAACTTCAAGCTGGTGGCTCCATCTGTTAGTGTGTTTAACTACCAACACAGTGATATGAAAATTCAAACTTTAAAACTTTTTAAAGCTTATTGCCATTATAAAGTATAGAAGTCCAAAACG
>JAQGDQ010001845.1:0-15000 GCA_030141605.1 Tubiluchus corallicola | reverse complement strand
GTGTGCACGCGTGCGCGCGTGCGTGTGTGCGTGCATGCGTGCATGTATGTTTGTATGTATGTATGTATGTATGTATGTATGTATGTATGTATGTATGTATGTATGTATGTATGTATGTATGTATGTATGTATGTATGTATGTATGTATGTATGTATGTATGTATGTATGTATGTATGTATGTATGTATGTATGTATGTATGTATGTATGTAAATATTTTATTAGTTTCTATCATAATTTCATAGTATAGCTGAGTGTTTTTTAATTTTTACACAATGCTTTGTGTATACGATATACAAAATAATAATAATAATAATAATAATAATAATAATAATAATAATAATAATAATAATAATAATAATAATAATAATAATAATACTAATCGTAATAATAATGATAATATAAATAATAATAATAATAATAATAATAATAACAATGATGATTCTTACACTGATTTGTTCAGCTTTTGTAGTGCATTTCACACCAGTCTGCCAGTGTTCGTGAGTTTTTTCTAGATCTTACTCATTGTCATTGCGACTACGTAAATTTACGTCCTTGGTTTTAACTAGTTTTGAGTTAGAAAAATTTGTTTGGTTTGTTTTTGTTCAGTTTTTGACTACAAATAATGCAACGCCAACGCAAATGAACCCATGGAGGTCCGTGAAGCCACCAGCCACAGGGTCGTCACCCCTCAGAAGTAGGGGTGAGCATCGAACGCTCGAATTCGATTCGAACGAGTTTTTTTAGTTCGAACTCGATTCGAATCCAATACTATGGATTCGAATAATTCAGCACTTCAATCACATATGTTCTTTATCACTAAAACGATTGAAACATCATGCAATTAGCGTGATTTAGCTGTGATTTCTGCACACAATTTTAAAGAAATTACTAGTCGTTTTATTGCAGAACAAAATCTAGTGACATGCATGATCTTTGTAAGACTAATTTTTACTGGTGGTTCGAAAACTTGTTCGAAAATCGTTCAATCTCAATTCGAATTCGGTTCGAATTCGAAACACTGAAGTTCGGTTCGATTCGAATTCGAAAGTCACAAATTCGGTTCGATTCGAATTCGCTTTCTGGTAGAGAATACTCACCCTTACTCAGAAGACGTAGTTTTCAATGGTAGGACGGCGGAACAACACAAAAGAAGAATTGCCAAAACATGTTGTATAAAATAGAAATTTTAACAATAGAACTGAAAAGAACATGTACTTTCATGATCTCAGTATATTATTTCACAGTCATAACGGCAATATCAAACAGCAAATAACAACAGCAGTGACGCTGCTGATGGAATGAATCCAGCTGCACTGGACACTGCACCAGGTCCAGGTTGTTTGTAATGGTCAACACACCACACGTATGACTCTTGAGCCTGTTGTCTATTGCAACACGTTCTGTACGTCACTTTGTCGTTCTTCCCGCTATTTTTAGCCAGGAATCGGGCGCACCTCTCACACACATCTACCGCCTTTCTCCCGAGATCATCTTTCTTTGTGCAACTCCCAATGTCCATATCTGTCAAATTTTGTAGACTTTTTTCCGGCTTTTTCGGTCCAGAACACCCGTCTGTAGTTAACAGTGTCGCCACGAGAAAGACAAATACAGCAAAACAGAATTTTACACATTTTTTCATCTGTAAAGAATGCAACGAAGAATTTTAACCCTTTCATACCCGTTGTATCCCGTGGGATACGAGAATATTTTCTGCCTTTAAAATTAATAAAATTTTAAAACTGACAGTTATTTGATCTGTTAATAGTTATTTTGATTTAAGCCAATAACAATAGACTAAAAATGGTGATAAAATATCAAACTAGAAAATCTACATCGCATAAAAAACTGTGCAAGGTACAGTACTTTAGAGACACTTTGTACAGATCAGCATAGCATGCATACTAAATGTCTTGAATACTTTAAAAAATTATCAGCAGTTGCAAAATGAAGCACATTTTATGCTTCTATTGAATTCCAATGTATCCCGTGGGATACAGGCTATATTTAGCACACGGGCACAGGTAGAAAAAATAGTTATTACGTGTAGACAAGATTGATATACTGAACAATAGCACCAAATCAAAAAAAATTTCTTATTAAAAAAATAATTTGGGGCTGAAAGGGTTAACAGAAAACAGTCGATCCATGATGACTAATGACTAGTAAAAAAATTCGCGGTGCACTCAACTGTGGACAGAATTCTTGTTTTCTTAACTATTCCTTTTCATTTTTAAACAGTTTTTTGCCAACTTCTTTTCACTGTCTTTTGTCTTCTTTTTGTATGGTGTTAAACATCAACATCAATCAATCAAACGTACAATATTTTTGAAATTTTTAAAATTTGCACTGAAGCAAAGCAATAATCTACACCTTTATAGCTTACTTGTCTGTGATTGGATACCTCGCTCATCATCACAGATATCCCCCCTCTAATACGACGCACGGAACTGGTAGAGGTGAGAATGCGGTGCCTTGCCACTTTCTAGTGTATACAATATTCGTCTACAAAAAGAAAAGCCGCAATCAGTATGGCGACAAACGACAGAATCCAGATCGAGGTTCGAATCCAGATGGTCAACAAGCCAGTTCCCACGAGGCATACGCGTGAAACGCTTAGCAATGCGAAAATCTTTCGCAAAATCTGGCTCGTGCAAGATTTAACAAGAAAAAAGTTTTAAAAAATTACGTGCTTGTCCAGGGTTTTTGTGGGAAAATTCTCCTGTTTTGTCTGCCCTTGACGTTCCCGTATCCCGCCACTCAACAATGTGGAACGGATGATCTGTCTTTCCCTCCAGAGTACGATGCCGTTGCTTGGTTACGCAGCTTTGTGACGAAACGAAGCAACAGGTCTGCGCAGTATTGCCAAACTCTCACGTGACGACATCTCACGTAAAGCGTGATAGCGTGTCATGTCACACTGTGGTTTGTTAAAAATCCTCATTCTCCAATAATCTCTACGTCAGGGGTGTGCAAATTATCTGACTAGCCGGGCCACATTAAACTTTCCCGCAATTCCTGCGGGCCACAGGTAATTTGATCAAGGAGCCAAGTACAGAAAGGCCTAATAACGATTTTTTTTGCATCCGACCTGCGTACATCATTACTACTACACTCAAGAAACTATTTTAGAAGTTATTAAAATTTATATTACAAACCATATATTTCTACTTTCAGGACAGATAGTGGTAATTTCATTACAATGTATATTAGTAATGTGTATCACACAGTCTGTGTAGTACAGTGACATTAAGCTACAATCGTCTTGTAAGGGTTAATGGCATCCGATCTAGTAGAAAAAACTAGCCGCACTATCTTTGGGATCGTGGCACGGACTTCAGCTGGATACACTCAATTAATCGCCCGGGCTGCACTTTCATTGGGTTGACCAATCTCTTCGCGGGCCGCACAAATTCTCTGAGTGGACCGCAAGTGGCCCGCGGGCCGCAATTAGCACACCCCTGCACTACGTATTTGGTGCTGTAATTTTTCACATTGCACATCTTTTGTTTAACGTTTTTGCAGAAGTTTATAGTAAAGAGAACCTGTTAAATTATACTAACGAGCAGTAGATTATGATAAATAAACATGTTGATAAGATGCTCGCATAATGAAGCCAGTTAAGGAGTGGTACCACGTGATGGCGTGGGCAGAGAATTGAGCCAGTTGTCAGGCTGCGCACGTATATAGGAGGCTGACAGCCGCCAGGCCGGAAGTTGAGTGGAGTTGAGTTGAGACTGACATTGGACCTGGAAGCTGGAGCATCTCACTCGTTAGACCAGGGGCCTTGGCATTGCTATATATACTATACTTAGTGTCGATATTTAATAAACGTGTTATTTTATAAATAAAGTCTTAATAGCGCTGCCATTGCTCATACGTCTATAAACAGCTACACACAGCTCACACAACGTACTATCCACTATACAAACAAAATAGATTTTACTTTATTGCTGACAGCTGGTTAGCTATTTTATACCATTCCGCAGCATCTTGTTGTCTAAATTAGTATTGTCGGTCATCCTGGCAAACTTTCTGGTTTTTAAAAATAGTGAGTAAGCGACGTATGCACTCAAACCACGACTTACAGTGGTTTTACTGTAACAATAAAGATTATGGAAAGTTTTGTTGAGTCTCATGAATGATTATTACTTTATGTTCTTGTTAAATTACCAATCTTGTTAAAGGAAGACCGGACGATTGTTATATTTGAATAATTAGCTTAGAAGGTTAATTAACGACAACCGAACACAGCTATTGCTTGCGTCAGAAACTAACCACAGTTTGTGCAATGGCAGACGTCTTCCCTTGCATGTCAAGCACATTTGCATAGGTGTTACAGTACTGTTTAAACGCGTGATGTCACGAAAAATGGGCTTTACATCATAAGACGTCTTGAAACTAGCACAGCAGTTCATGATCATGCTTATCACGGTACCACCTTCTATCTGTCGGCCACGCGAATGTGACAAAAAGGCGCCGCTGCCAATCTTAGTAGATTCACTGAGCCGCACATAGCTTTGAAAGTTTAACGAAAATTGAGTTTCCGGGGTAATTATTATTTAATCTAAGCTTTGATTTAAAAAAGCTATTGCAGTTTTCAATACTTTCAAAGCATTCCTTATTCTGAACTGATGCTTACATAATCATCCGGTTTTCCTTTAACTCTTTCAGTCCCAAATTATTTTTTAATAAGAAAAATTTTTTGCTTGGTACTTTTGTTCTGTATGTCCATCTTGTTTACACATAATCATTTTTTTCTACCTGTGCCCGCGTGCTAAATATAGCCTGTATCCCACGGGATCCATTGGGATTCAATGGAAGCATAAAATGTGCTTCATTTTGCAACTGCTGATAATTTTTTAAAGTATTTAAGACATTTAGTATGCACGCTGTGCTGATCTGTACAAAGTCGTCTCTAAAGTACTGTACCTTGCACAGTTTTTTATGCTATGTAGATTTTCTAGTTTGCCATTTTATCACCATTTTTGGTCTATTGTTATTGGCTTAAATCAAAATAACTATTAACAGATCAAATAACTGTCAGTTTTAAAATTTTATTAATTTTAAAGGCAGAAAATATTCTCGTATCCCACGGGATACAACGGGTATGAAAGGGTCAAGTTTGAACCGATATTTTTAAAATTTGTAATCTGTTCCTTAGCTTGCGAATTAGGGAATTTGTAATTGGAGAATTTTTCTTACCTAGCAGTTAGTTTATCAGTGAATATTCAATATCTTTTGCTAATATAGTTGTTATTGAGCCTGCAGAGTGCAGACTTGCACATATGATGAATTGTAATTGTCGCTTGATACTTATAATTATGTCCTAAATGGAGAATTAGAAAATCCGTGAAAATCAAGTGACGATGCATGTGGATGCACCCAATCCAGGCAAAGAAACGGCAAAAATCAGTTTTGAGCTGCGCGATAGATAGACCTGCAATTTATTAAAATAACAGATTACAAAAAGTGCTTAAGAACGTGCTAAAAGTTATTACTGTTTAGACAAAATAAAAAATTAGATTTAAGAAGACTCAAACACAAATTATTACTTTACGATTCTTGAGATTTGAAGCAAAATCAGCCAATTTAAACTATTAACTAATTATTAAAGTAGACGGTGACTTACATTTACTGGTGACAACCTTGGCTTGAAAATACAACTAGTGTCTGTTAAATTGTAACAAAATAGACAAAGCAATGCAAAGGTCGCAGTGTGTGCTTAACAACCAAAGTCGTGCAATGCTGATCATGGCCAGGAAACGGATGGGTGACTCCCATGAAAACCATTTCTGGGTAGATTTATTTGTCAAGATCACCCCAGGTATTTACCTGGGTGAGGAAACCTGGCCATCTGTAATTTTACGATTCAGTCAAGTCGCTCTGCACGAATTTTGCAAAGGTTCCATAGAACAGCTTACATCCCAGAATTTGACACTCATTTATCTAAAACAGCCAAATCTGCCAAACAAAGATGGCTTAATCGTTAACAGCAACAATATTATATAACAATTTTTAGGGCATTAAAGAAAAACCGGACGATTGTGTAAACATTAGTTCAGAATAAAGAATGCTCTAAAATATTGAAAACTGCAATAGCTTTTTTAAATCAAAGCATAGATTAAATAATAATTACCCCGGAAACTCAATTTTCGTTAAACTTTCAAAGCTACGTGCGGCTCAGTGAATCTACTAAGATTGGCAACGGCGCCTTTTTGTCACATTCGCTTGGCCGACAAATAGAAGGCGGTACCGTGATAACCATGATCATGAACTGCAGTGTTAGTTTCATGACGTCATATGATGTAAAGCCCATTTTTCGCGACATCATGCGTTTAAACAGTAACACTTATGTAAATGTGCTTGACGCGCAAGGGAAGACGCCTGCCATTGCACAAACTGTGGTTAGTTTCTGACGCAAGCAATAGCTGTGTTCGGTTGCCGTTAATTAACTTTCTAAGCCAATTATTCAAATATAACAATTTAATTAACAATACGATTGGTAATTTAACAAGAACAGAAAGTAATTGTCATTCATGAGACTCAACAAAACTTTCCATATTCTTTCTTGTTACAGTGAAGCCACTGTAAGTCATAGTTTGAGTGCATACGTCGCTTACTCACTATTTTTAAAAACCAGAAAGTTTGCCGGGTTGACCGACAATACTAATTTAGACAACAAGATGCCGCGAAATGGCATATTTGTTTTTCGTTAAACTTTCAAAGCTACTCAGTGATCTACTAAGATTGGCAACAACGCTTTTTTTCACATTCGCGTGGCCGATAAATAGATGGCGGCACCGTGATAAGCATAATCATGAACTGCAGTGTTAGTTTCTGACGTTATATGACGTAGAGCCCATTTTCGTAACATCATGCGTTCAAGCAGTAACACTCACGCAAACGTGCTTGACGCGCGTGGGAAGATACGCAAACTGTGGTTAGTTTCTGACCACAGCAATAGCCGTGTTCAGTTGAAATTAACATTCGAAGCTAATTATTCAAATATAAGAAACAATTGCTATTTTAGAAAATGTATAATATTTTGGACAGTAAATTAAAATGAGTCTAAATAAGCGTCCGGTTTTCCTTTAAATCTTCCATAATTTATCCTTAGTTTTACAACTGAAACAATATAATGAATGATGATTGACTGACAATCGACCAACTGGTTGACAAAATTAATTGATTGACCAATTAATTGGCTAATTTGCTATTGAATAATTGACTAACTGACTGACTGACTGAGTGAACTCTTGTGAATGAATAGTTGGCTGACTGGCTGACTTGTTTGTTGATAGAATGTTTAGTTGTGTATTTCATTATGATTTGAAAGCACCATAAAGAAGGATGGTATTAAACAAGCCAACTGGGCTGGCTGACAGTGGTTCGATGACTTGGATGGATGGACGGACAAAGAGACAGACAGACGACAGACAGTCAGAAGACAGAGACAGACATCTTTTAGATAATTATTCGAGGTGCCACGAGTTTCATCTTAACTACCATGGCAGTTTTGAGATAGATTTTGAAGTCAAAAAAGTTCCAATTTTAGAAGTTTTTCGGCTGTTGTTAGGCAGCTCTAGTCACCGTGACAACCAAATTCCTTATCGCGGTATTACAGTGTAAGCCCCACCAGCTATGCAAGTTTGGTTGGAATTACATCAGCAGCCTTCGAAAAATAGCTAGATCAGGCAGATCGACATACGAGGCAAACAAGCGGCAGACGGACAGACAGACAAACAGACAGACAGACCGATGCAGTTAAGAATGAGTGTCGACTAAGCTGAGCAACGGAACGAATAATTACAGTGGAACTGTGTGGAACTACACAACACAGCAGGCTGCTGAATACAATTGTTATTAACAAGCATGGGCATCGTCAGGGCCTATTTCAGCCTAGGCGAGGCCCGGGGAAGTGTGGCGTGTGAGTCCCTATCGAGGGGGGTGCCAAACACCATGGGGGGCGGTTGCCACCATGGTTGGCTCCCAGAAAATTTTTGAACTGCTAGAACGCCGGAGAAGCATTCTCGAAGAGAAAATGTGGAGTTATACAGTTATTAAAGGAAAGAACAACTGAAAGAAAAACTGCTTTATTCTCAAGACCAGTCCTTAATACTTGTCAATACTGGCAAACGGCGCGCGTGCGGCAAGAGAGAGAGAGAGAGAGAGAGAGAGAGAGAGAGAGAGAGAGAGAGAGAGAGAGAGAGAAAGAGAGAGAGAGAGAGAGAGAGAGAGAGAGAGAGAGAGGGAAAGAGGAGGCAGTATGTTCGCATTTTGTAAAAAAAATGTTACCTTGGCGCGAGGGCCCCCCTGCAGGGTGAGGCCCCGGGGAAGTATCCCCCCCCCATGAAATAGGCCCTGGGCATCGTAACAAGTCCAGGGAAGCTTGAACTGCGAAACAGGAAAATTCCGATTATAATGATTTATTACAGAAAGATTTCATAATGAGTAAACCATAATAACTAGTGATTTTTGTTGTACAATTTGTTTATTAATAAAGTTGACCAAAGATAATTACATGTTTCAGTTTATACACTTTGCACCTATAGAAAAAAGGAGGAGATTTATGTAAATTTTGTGAAGCGGCGGATGACGAATTCCACTATTCATAATAAGACATAAGATGATATTGCTAGATACCGTAGTTAATGAGGAACTAGATACCGTAGTTAATAAGGAACTAGATACCGTAGTTAATAAGGAACTAGATACCGTAGTTAATAAGGAACTAAATACCGTAGTTAATAAGGAATACATAAATCTTGATGTTAAAATAAACATTGAAGAACTATTGCAAAACCCGAGCACTGCAAACATTTTATAAAATAAGCAGAATTTTTTAGAAAAATCACATAGCTAGTTTACCGTTATAGGGCAAAAATTTTGAGATTAGAAAATTTTGGGCTGGGAAGTACTAATAAGATGGTTAATAAGATTAATAAGTTATATTATAGAAGTGCAAGCAAAATTACCGAAGGCTTGTCTAGAGACTAGAGTATACACTATAACCTCAGACTTCAAAATGTCTAGCCTGTAGGTGGCCCACCCCCTGGCATACATTTTTCTTTACACTCTTGTTCTGACTTAAATCTATTTTCATTTCCTCTGCAGCCTCCATAAGTGAACTCTTCGCAGTTCTCCGTCTCGGTGGAGTAGTACCAACTCGGAATGCCAGCTCTACAGGGTCCAACTATTTTTGGTAGCTTGCATATGTCCTTGGCACCTATAAAATGGTAATAGTCAAATGTTGCTGAAAAATTTGAAAAAATTGAATGGTTAAACTAAGTAGAAAACTACTAGCTTTGAACATTCCAAGTTGATAGCAAATGAGGCCCTAGGCTCCAGACTGTTTTAGCGGCCTATCAATATAGGGTCTATAGGTGGTTCCTCACACCCTGACATATATTTTGAGAGAGAGAGAGAGAGAGAGAGAGAGAGAGAGAGAGAGAGAGAGAGAGAGAGAGAGAGAGAGAGAGAGAGAGAGAGAGAGAGAGAGAGAGAGAGAGAGAGAGAAGAGAGAGAGAGAGAGAGAGAGAGAGAGAGAGAGAGAGAGAGAGAGAGAGAGAGAGAGAGAGAGAGAGAGAGAGAGAGAGAGAGAGAGAGAGAGACAAAACTACTAGCTTTGCACATTCCAAGTTGAAAGCAAATGAGGCCCTAGGCTCCGGCCTATCAATATAGGATCTATAGGTGATCCCTCAGACCCTGACATACATTTTCGTTTACACTGCTTTTCAGTATCAAATCTGTTTGCATTTCCTGCGCAACATACATATATGAATTTTTTGACATTTCTCCGTCTTCGAGGCGTAGTACGACATCTGAAAACTGCCCTACACGACCCAACTTTTCTCGTAGATTGCATATGTCCTTGGCGTCTATAAAATGATTGGCGACATTTGAAGCATTATTGGTAAATTTTCTTCTAAATAAGTTCAATAAAAATGGCTAAACTATAGACTTATAGCATTTATTCCTGATACCACTTTAAACACTAGAACATACAATTTAAAGCAAATTACAGTAAACAATAAATTTGGAAATAACTCTATATCAAAACAGGCCATACATTTATGGAACTTACTACCCAGTGAAATAAAACAAATAGAATCTCTCCACCACTTTAAAAAGAAATTAAAAGAATATCAATATAACAGGTTTCAACTTCCACATTGTGCATCTGATACTAATTACACAGACTCCACTTTCATCTACCCCCGCCCCTGACTCCATATAACGATTAAAAATGTTAAAAAAAAATTATGTAATGTAATACGTGTTATGTTAGTTTCGTGTTTCCTAATGTTAAATGTATAAATAGTGTACACTTTGTCATGTAAAATTTAATGTACTTTCGTATAATTGTTTTGTGAAAATATTTTAATATGGTGTTTGTAAATATGTTCATTTATTGTATATAGTTTTGCACTTTAGTTTTTTTTAGTATGCACTGGACTCATTTGTCTTGAACAGTGTTGTTATTTTAACATTGCGCAGAGGCTAGCTCAATTTTATTGCAATGAGTGAGCCGTTTTTTATGACAAATAAAGAATTAATAAATAAAAAAATAAAAACTTGACTAAAGACTTCATCCTGCCCACAAGCCAAACTCGGACATTTTTAAACTAAGTTAGAAACTTGCTAGGAAGGGAATTTAAGTTACTAAAGACGAATAAGAAACTTAGTGTGGAAAGTCGAATAACCGAATCAATTTTACAGCACTAGAGCTGGGGGGGGGGAAGAGAAAATAATAGGATAAAGAAAGTGAGTGAAAACAAAGGAAAGCGATGGGAAGAGGAAAAAGAAAGAAAAAGGAGAGAAAAGAAGCAAAAGAAGAGGAAAGAAGATGAAAACACGTGTACTCAATGACTCAATGATCAACCAATCTAATCTCATCTGATCTCAACTTCAACTAATTAGACATCACAATAATTTTTGTTTATACGTAACATAAACAATTAGGTTTTTTATCTTGCTTAGGATAAAAGATGTGCATTTATCTTGAAAATTTTCAATAGTGTTTTCCGAAAAAAAAGCACAGTTTAACTTTCTTCGTAACCTTTGTGTACATTTATGATTTAGTTATAAGTGTACATAACCTTTGTCTACATTTATGATTCAGTTATAAGTGTACATAACATTTGTCTACATTTATGATTCAGTTATAAGTGTACATAACCTTTGTGTACATTTATGATTCAGTTATAAGTGTACATAACCTTTGTCTACATTTATGATTCAGTTATAAGTGTACATAACCTTTGTCTACATTTATGATTCAGTTATAAGTGTACATAACCTTTGTGTACATTTATGATTTAGTTATAAGTGTACATAACCTTTGTGTACATTTATGATTTAGTTATAAGTGTACATAACCTTTGTTACATTTATGATTAGTTATAAGTGTAGTGTACATTTATGATTAGTTATAAGTGTAATAACCTTTGTGTACATTTATGATTTAGTTATAAGTGTACATAACCTTTGTGTACATTTATGATTCAGTTATAAGTGTACATAACCTTTGTCTACATTTATGATTTAGTTATAAGTGTACATAACCTTTGTGTACATTTATGATTCAGTTATAAGTGTACATAACCTTTGTGTACATTTATGATTTAGTTATAAGTGTACATAACCTTTGTGTACATTTATGATTCAGTTATAAGTGTATATAACCTTTGTGTACATTTATGATTTAGTTATAAGTGTACATAACCTTTGTGTACATTTATGATTTAGTTATAAGTGTACATAACCTTTGTGTACATTTATGATTTAGTTATAAGTGTACATAACCTTTGTGTACATTTATGATTCAGTTATAAGTGTACATAACCTTTGTGTACATTTATGATTCAGTTATAAGTGTACATAACCTTTGTGTACATTTATGATTTAGTTATAAGTGTACATAACCTTTGTGTACATTTATGATTCAGTTATAAGTGTACATAACCTTTGTGTACATTTATGATTCAGTTATAAGTGTACATAACCTTTGTGTACATTTATGATTTAGTTATAAGTGTACATAACCTTTGTGTACATTTATGATTTAGTTATAAGTGTACATAACCTTTGTCTACATTTATGATTCAGTTATAAGTGTACATAACCTTTGTCTACATTTATGATTCAGTTATAAGTGTACATAACCTTTGTCTACATTTATGATTCAGTTATAAGTGTACATAACCTTTGTCTACATTTATGATTCAGTTATAAGTGTACATAACCTTTGTGTACATTTATGATTCAGTTATAAGTGTACATAACCTTTGTGTACATTTATGATTCAGTTATAAGTGTACATAACCTTTGTGTACATTTATGATTTAGTTATAAGTGTACATAACCTTTGTGTACATTTATGATTTAGTTATAAGTGTACATAACCTTTGTGTACATTTATGATTCAGTTATAAGTGTACATAACCTTTGTGTACATTTATGATTCAGTTATAAGTGTACATAACCTTTGTGTACATTTATGATTCAGTTATAAGTGTACATAACCTTTGTGTACATTTATGATTTAGTTATAAGTGTACATAACCTTTGTGTACATTTATGATTTAGTTATAAGTGTACATAACCTTTGTGTACATTTATGATTCAGTTATAAGTGTACATAACCTTTGTGTACATTTATGATTTAGTTATAAGTGTACATAACCTTTGTCTACATTTATGATTCAGTTATAAGTGTACATAACCTTTGTGTACATTTATGATTCAGTTATAAGTGTACATAACCTTTGTGTACATTTATGATTTAGTTATAAGTGTACATAACCTTTGTGTACATTTATGATTTAGTTATAAGTGTACATAACCTTTGTGTACATTTATGATTCAGTTATAAGTGTACATAACCTTTGTGTACGATTTAGTTATAAGTGTACATAACCTTTGTGTACATTTATGATTTAGTTATAAGTTACATAACCTTTGTGTACATTTATGATTTAGTTATAAGTGTACATAACCTTTGTGTACATTTATGATTCAGTTATAAGTGTACATAACCTTTGTGTACATTTATGATTCAGTTATAAGTGTACATAACCTTTGTGTACATTTATGATTCAGTTATAAGTGTACATAACCTTTGTCTACATTTATGATTCAGTTATAAGTGTACATAACCTTTGTGTACATTTATGATTCAGTTATAAGTGTACATAACCTTTGTGTACATTTATGATTTAGTTATAAGTGTACATAACCTTTGTGTACATTTATGATTCAGTTATAAGTGTACATAACCTTTGTGTACATTTATGATTCAGTTATAAGTGTACATAACCTTTGTCTACATTTATGATTTAGTTATAAGTGTACATAACCTTTGTGTACATTTATGATTTAGTTATAAGTGTACATAACCTTTGTGTACATTTATGATTCAGTTATAAGTGTACATAACCTTTGTGTACATTTATGATTATTATAAGTGTACATAACCTTTGTGTACATTTATGATTCAGTTATAAGTGTACATAACCTTTGTGTACATTTATGATTTAGTTATAAGTGTACATAACCTTTGTGTACATTTATGATTTAGTTATAAGTGTACATAACCTTTGTGTACATTTATGATTTAGTTATAAGTGTACATAACCTTTGTGTACATTTATGATTTAGTTATAAGTGTACATAACCTTTGTCTACATTTATGATTCAGTTATAAGTGTACATAACCTTTGTGTACATTTATGATTCAGTTATAAGTGTATATACGCAGTTAGAGAATTTCAGTACTACTAAACAAGAGAACGGTGAGATAATTAAGATTTTTTTTATTGATTATTATCCAAAATATAGCCGTATATATATATAATCTATCTTCTGAAAGTATTGCTTTTACGATACAAAATTCGTACATTGTTTTTTTTTGTTTAAAAACCAGTTCCCTATTAACCCCGGATTATGGGGGTGAATAGAGACAGCCTTAGTTTTAGTCCTTGTGTCCATCTTGCATTACATGAGGTAAAAAGGGACACAACTCAGGTTTTAAAAAATGTGTTTTACAATCAGTTACTTTGATATCGAGGATACGAAGCTTGGTTAGATAACATTACTCCTATATAGCACGATAATTACCAGAACCACCCCCAGCATATTCCCGATCTCTAGAAATAAGAGGCTCCGTGTTTTCCCATGTATAAGAGACCCTTTTTTGCTCAGAATTTTCACTTTAAAAATAGGGGGTCTCTTATACATGGGAGTAAGCTTGGAGAAGTCTGCAGCTGGGTCCTCATGGCATGGAATGGTGTAAAGCCAGAGGTCATTATTAAATCTTTCAAGAAGTGTGGCATCTCCAATGCCATGGACGGCACAGAGGACAATGCCATTTTTGAGCAGAGTGACTCCTCTGATGATGAACTGGCTGGAATTGCTGAAGGTCTGACTCCAGTTGATATTTTTGATGAGAGTGATGAGGAATTTAATGATTTCTATGATGAATAAAGTTATTCATTACCAAAAAACTTTTTTCCAGAATTTTTGCCTAAAAGTTGAAGGGGTTTCTTATACACAAGGGTCTCTTATACATGGGAAAATACGGTATATGTTTTGCAAAAACGGGAGATTCTATACATACATACATATATATATATATATAAAAGAATTGAGGCTACATCTCCTATGACGGCACTATTCACAGCGATCAATATATTAAACAAAAGGTCTCGATCCCATCCTGATTTTTGTTTTCGAAAACATATACCCGGGTACCTCTTATTTCTAGAGATCGGTAATGTCCAGGGGATGGTGCTGGTAAGGGTCGGATAGCCCGTTCTACCGAAACTGTATTGTTTTTAAAAACAATTATGACATAAAAATTGGCTAAAAAAACTCGTTACATTTTAAGTATCAGAAAATCCCAACTTTCGCTTGACATTTTAAGAAAGTATTACTAAATTTTCATCAATCAGCAATGCATTGTGGTACATTTGCCAATGTGGATCATCTTATATTTTGG
>JAQGDQ010000022.1:1060000-1259831 GCA_030141605.1 Tubiluchus corallicola | reverse complement strand
AAACAACTTGTACATTTCTCTTCTAGATTTTTTTGTCATTAATCGAGTGATTATTTTTATACTCTTTAGCACACTTCAAGTGGGAAACCAGCACTTAATGTCAGATTACCTACTATTGATACTCTGACACAATAAATAGTAATGTGTAATTACCACAAGTAACCAGCAACCTTTACCTTTACCATCTTTAATAATAATAATATTACTTTAAAAAGAAATTGTCATTTCCTCCAATAAAAACCTAAATGCTCCACACACCTCTACACTAATCAACTACATCCCCTACTATCTCTAGTAATGGTCCAACTATTACACGTACCTCCTGTAATGATCCATCTCCTCCACCTATAAGAACAGCATCAGTCTTATCAATAATTTCCATGAGCTGTTTCAACTGACCTTCATGCTCCGTCTGCAAAAAACAATTTGCATTAAACATTTCAAAATATACCAATCAAGGCATAAAAAATGTAAACAATACAAACTTTTATGAAATTTAGCAATCATTATTAATGTATAATAAACTCTAAATGTTAGTTCAGTTTACCAATTAAGCTGAGCGATTTTTGCTAAATGTGATGTTATTACAAACTAGTGAATACGATGCAATCAGCAAAGTTTTATCTACTCTAACTGTAAGCATAATTATGAGTGAAATTAATTAATCTCGCAGCAAGCATCATTACCAAACTTACAGTTTATAATTGTTAAATGTCGAGTTTTGACTGCTTAACTGCTATAGACTGATTGTTACTATATTGTTCTTGTACCTTTACAACGGACACTTGAAGTCCAGCCAAATGCAACAGCGGAGCAGCGTACTTCTCAAATTGCTGCCTAGCAGTGCTGAAAAAAGAATCATAAAAATCAGATTTGGATTAAAATGACATTGCAAAAACACTAAACAAAATATATCTAACCTTAATAATTCGGCTAAAACATGTATCCATATATAAAAGCACTCATGACTTCCAATGCCAGAGCTCCAGGTACTAGAACATTCTTAAGCAATTCTGTTCAATATAAAGCTCCTAGAAATCTAATATCTCCAGAAAAAAACTGGAGGCAAAACATCCTCATTTTAAATATCTTTTCGCCAGTTTTCTTCAGAAAACAAATCTGTGAATCATCAATAACAATACCAATTTCAATTAATTAGCAATATAATAATGCTTGAAAATCTTATGATAACCTTGCAGTTAATTGTTAAAACAAATATGAGCAAAACACCAAAATAAGTTCAGTTTACACATACTTGTCTTTAGCTGCTGGATTAAGAAATACTGTAACATGTCTAGGTTGCTCATTAACTGCAATAGGATCTTGTCCATATACCTAAAAAAATAGTGAGTTGTCATACAGTAAATCCAGTTTTTTCTTCTGGACATCTTACCCATAGAAACCTCTACCAGGAAATTGTTTTCCTAAAAACATCAACCTATTCAAGAAGAACAAGAACTTATATCACTAGCAAATTATAATTATGAGTTCATTCTGTTCCTGTAGTTCACGTTTTTACTGTAGCACCTTATCATGAATGGGTATTGGCCTAAACTAACATACAGAAGTGAGTTATAATCTAACTACTGCTACTGTTAGTCATTACAACCAGTCAATTCAAAAAGGTAGTGAAAAGCTAATCATATAACAACGTAATAATGTACAGTGCACTAATTTAGGTAATAACTGAAATAAAAACATAGATAACGATTAAAGAAATGTTTATAAACATATAGATTCTATTCAAGTTATCTCGTCAGTCGAATGCAATAATTTGTCTTCTCAATCTATACCATCACACAATCTCCCTCTCTTTCTGACCACAGTGCCTCTCCTCTCTCCTCACTACATTTCTCATTCCCTTTCTCTCTCTCTCCTCTTCCTTGTTCTAGACTCTCCTTCTTCCCATTCTCTAACCGCTTCTTTACCAAAACAACTGTTTGGAAAAATAAAAGAGAAGTCTCCCTTAAATAAGAAAGCAAACCTTTGCTATCTCGCAATACTTTCGTTTTTCTTCAGCTTCCCTGAAAAATACAGTGAAAAAATGTCAAATCAATAAATTTAAAATATTAAATTTTAAAATTTAATTATATTGTATTGTATCTCATTTTTAATTTCGCTCCATCATAACCCTGTTAGTTATGTACAGTGGTTCTTATATAAATTTATTGACCTTGCACACCCTCCATCACATTATTAACTTCCTACTTGTGATGCAAGCTTTACTATTTACTGGTTGATCTCTGTCCAAACTGAGCTTCCCATTTGAAATCAGCACTAATGTAAGATCTCTTGCTGACAAGCGTGTAGTGAAACTTGTACTTTCTGTTATAATAAAAGAAGTTTATTTTTGCAAAATTCTGCAAGTTTTTGGACAAGTTCCCTCACAATTACTAATTTTAATAATATGTAACAATAAATGTGTAACAATAAATGTGACTTGTAAATTGTATCTTAATCATAAGTTTTTGTTGTGCTTATTAATTAGGGCCTATAAACTAACTGTAGCAATGCAAGCGATTTTAATGTCGAAACTCAAATGGTTAGATTAGGCTCCACATTTACAACAGCATGGTAGGTTAACAAATTATTCTGTGACACATTTTTGGGACCAAAACCTGCTGATTAGGGTAATTTCGTGCAGTGATACTCGCAAATGAGACAGTGGTTCAACAGCTCCTGTTTACCTTTTCCAAGATTAGTACAACTAAGTAGGCAAGAGCAATAAGCCTTTTCACCAAACAGCATTACATAGTCATTCCCGTTTTAGCATAAAGTACCACCCTTCCGTCTTATTATGTTTTCTTCTAACTACTACTTATTTCATAACCCATATCTCTTTAAATGCTCTTACTAATTGTAAGGTACCCATTACAGAGGTTGTAATAGATTCTTATCCAATGCCATACTTATTAATTCCTTCAGACTTCTCATAACATAATGCATATTCAGTAGTATCTTCTTGTTTTCTGCACTAAGGACAAAGCAAATATTCCCATTTATTTCCTTCGAAATTACATTTCTATTCCATCATATTTAACTTGACTTCCTGTACATTTTAAATATCCGTAAGTCAAACTCACTAACATACTTTTGATTTTCATATTTCTCCTCATTAAGCAATCTTAGTTTTATCATGTATTCTATCTTAATGCTCTTGTAATATTTCCTGGTTTACAGCTTTTGTATTTCTTTTCCATTCTGATTTTTTAATTTTGCTATTTTTAGGTTGCTCCATTAACTTTTTTAACTCCAAAATTTTCCATGATCTCACTTTTATTTCTGAGTACTAAAAGTCTTTATACGCTCTACTTTCTTGCTCAATTATTATTTGCTTTGCTAATCTACTTTCATCTGACTTCATTAGTGAATAATGAGAGGCAGCCTTTTGTTAAAGATCCATTTTCGCAAAGGCCAAGAACCTGTTTCTGCTAGCATACTCCAGAATGAAGGTCATATGGCGTACAAGTTACACAAAACAACTTCAGTACGAATGAACTTTTGCTCTCCCAAATATTACTGCTATTAGTAGTATTAGATCATTCTAAATATCTCGTGGTCACATCTAGGAATAATGATATTTTCCAACTTCAATAATATTTTTTGAGCCTATTCTGAAGTTTGGTGAAAAAAAACTTGCATAGTAGCTAGCTTGTTAGTCAACTTTGGTGTAACATCACACTACTGTCACTACACACTACTCACTAGTCCATAGACTATACTCAGAATGGTATTAGCCTAGGCTCAGAATGCACGGAATAGAAAAAAGGCGTATAAAAATTTTATAAGAAGAGACAATAATTACTGGTATTTATTTTTCGCATAAGAGCTGCTATACGTTAGAACAACTGCTCCAAACGTAATTTTCTTCCAATGTTTTAATATTGAGATAGAGGCGGCTGACATGTTCGTTATGATTTCGTAAAAGCAGTCTTTGATTTAATTTCACATTTTCACAACCAGTGTCGACAGTTCAAGAGCACGCCGCCACACGCGTTTCCGACTTCTCTTTGAGTCGTTGACTCAAGATATTTCTATCTAATTAATGATTATGCTCCGTAGCCAAAACACAATGGCATTTTCACACAAAAAAAATTTGAATTTCTATTTCAACCTAATAGAATTATTAACCAAGCTATAATTACAAAAATAACTAGTGACGGCCTGACGGGTAGGGGTGAGCATTCTCTACCAGACATCGAATTGGAATCGAATTTGTGAGTTTCGAATTCGAATTAAACCGAATTTCAGTATTTCGAATCGAATTCGAATTGTGTTTGAAAGATTTTCAAAGAAGTTTTCGAACCCTCTGTAAAAAAAATCCCTATGTTTGCATGCAAAGATCCTGCATACGCCCTATTACTCGATTTTGTTCTGCAATAAAACCGCTAATAATTAGTTTAGAAATTGCGTACAAAAACTGCTACTAAATTGTACAATTGCTTGATGTTTAAACGTTTAGTGACAAAAGAACGTGTGTGGTTGAAAGTGCTGATTTATTCGAATCTACAATTATAGGTCCAAATTGAATACGAATTAAAAAACACGTTTGATGCTCACCCATAAAGATGGGAATGGAGCAATGTAAACAAAAAAAGTATTCTCACTTTTTAAGGACCCCGTCTACATACTTGTTTTTTTTAAGTTTTGATATTGTTTAACATGTATGTAATATGTGGATTTAATAATAATAAACTAAACTAAAAGCTAACTGAGATGACCAGTTATGCTACGAAATTATTAGAGGATTTTCCAATACAAAGATAATAATATTACTAAATAATCCAATTGCATGCGAATATTATTATCTATGTTTATAGCACTGTAGCTTTTTGCAAATCCACTGCACTTGATACCCGATACCTTTGACTGCAGATTCTTCATAAGGTCTAAACATTATTTTGCCCGCACATAACAGCAGTTAAAAATAAAATGTTTTCACTTATACAAAGATTTAGTGAGTTTTGCCATTGTTGCATGTGCGTGTATCTGAGATGGTGCAGAGATTTGTCGATTTTTCCTTTAAAGTAGTTTACACTCTTAGCATCTATGGCGTGCTGTGGCTAGCCCATGTTTTTACTCTCCTGGAGAGAGTTTAGTTTTAGGTTCAATCTGCATTGTTTCTTAAGAAGAACAAATACATTGATGCAAACGCGGGTGAGATGATATGTATATATGTATATAAGTCTAAACAAAGTTAACTGAAGTCCTTAATTTATGTTAAGTTTATTCTGGCTGTACATTAACGAATCAAAGTACAATTATAGTAGAGGAAAGTAAGTAATTTAATTGAATTGAGTTGCACTTTTCTGATCGATTATCAATAGCTAATTTTACGCTCTTTGCAACATCTTGTATGGCGGCCTACATGCCACGAAAGCGAAGAAAATAAACTTTGCAGAAATTTTGACATTCCCAAATGCCGCAAGTGCTGATTTTCTTTTGGAGTTAGCAGTGCATTACCTATAATAATGATGATTCTGGTGGGCTTCGTATCGCTTAAACTTTTCTATGTATAGGTTTAAATTAGGTTTTACGGTTGTTTTATCGTTACTAAGTTACCAATCGTTATCAGTTTGTGCTTTCCTCACTTACCGTTTGTGTCTGTTGTACATTACACTTTTGTGAGTATCACTCAAGAAAAACCGCGAGGTGATATGCGATGTTAAATGCTGTGCCTTTTTGAAAAGGTAGGCGTAATTATGCTGCTACTGCTGTAATATTGGTGTGATCACCGCGATGGGCGGGATTACGGACACTAGCGGAAAATCTAATGATGGGTCGGAAAGTTCCACGAAAATTGTAGCAAATCTTTTCATATCATTTGTGGGCGCTGGAATCCTTGGACTGCCATATGCATTCAAAGAGGTAGGCCAATGTTGGTTGTTTTCCTAACATCACATCGTAAATAATGTAAACACTCCCCTCTGTCACTTTGGTTACACCCTACTTGTAGTAATAGTTATTACTACTTAACTGTTAGCACGTGTTAATAGCTTTACAATTTTATTGTTTCGTGGTGATTGGTAATAAAGTCACAGGAAAAAAATGACAGAAAAAACCTTAATTTTTGCTAGCAAAAAAGTCACAATTAATTAATGGTAGTCGGAAAAAAGTCACAATTTTGGCTAGGAAAGAAAGTCAGGAAATCAAACAAAAATATTTAAGACATTTACAATTTATTTAAATACCATAAACAATTAAGGTAATAAAACAGAAAGTATTTTAAATCAGTTGCTAACTGGCAATACATGACTTGTAGATATTGACAACAGCACGTGAAAAAAATCGTGTTTTATTCAATATCTTAGCATTAGAGTTATAGCTATTTTTTCCTGTGACTTTTTTACCTGGATTCACTTTTCTGTTTGTATCCGACAAATGATATGAGAGCAGTTGCTTATGGTGCATCGAGCACCTCTTAATAGGCTGAGCTTGTACATTTCATCTATGTGAAAATATTCAAAAATAAGCTACTAAACGACTGATTTATAACTTTCTCAGCTGATTACGCACCCTATAATAGAGCTCCTGACCTCCGAATGTTTCATGCCATCATGCTGCATCTGTCACCAATTATCAGTTTTTAGTTTAAGCCAGTTATACTTTAACCACTTGGGGTAGGCTGAGGGTAGCCTTGAGATTTTTTGTTTGTGTGACTTTGGGCAAGGGACTTCTTGAGCGCATATCCATAATAAGTGTACACAGGTAATAGCTGTACAGGACATAGTGGGAAGCTCCATGTCAGAATGCAAGGAAATAGATCCTCCCCTACTGAGAACCCTAATCAGTCATAGAGAATTCCCCTCCTCTTTATCCAGGGTGGTGCCATGTGTAGTGAGAGAATCCGAATCAGATCAATGCGAGGAATTGGAGTACCTGTCACTAAAGACAATCGAAATTGAGAGAAGTATTTGACCCCTCTTGGAAGGGCAGATCCAGAATTGGAGAAATTGGAACTATAGGCCTGGTGGTATGGGACAAATTGGGGATTTTTGGACCTGAAGGGCATCAAGGTAAAAGGTCATCAAGAAAGGCATAACCAGGATAGTGGGAAACAGGCATAAACGTCTGTAGCTGCAGAGCAAAGTTGGCTGCTGTGGGAGTCATCCAAGTCAGCAGGATTCAACGAATTAGAAGGTGACCTGTCACCTACTATGTTTTGCATCTTCTTAACTGGAAGGCTATGTAAAACTTTCACCAGATATGATTTCTGGTAGTTTCGTAAATATCAGCGATATACTCTGCATGTAGTTGTGTTAATGGCAACATGTGAGATCATATTATTGGCTTCTTGAGAAAATGGCAGCTGTAATGAAATGCAGCCTTTCTCTCTCAATGTGTATGTGAAAGAACCGGACTGTTGCACTGCACAAATTAAAATCAAAATAAGCCTAATGAATTTATTCAAACAAGTGAAATTTTCAGAGTATAAGTTACTAAAAGCCTGTGAAAACAAAATGAGATTTAAAAGATGAATGTGATGGTTTTTACATGTAAAGGTAACTGATTCCCAAAGGTTGAAAGGCTAGTTGGTACATTCAAAGTGTATAAGTTAATTACCCAATCTCAACTGCATCCTAGGAACACACTAACTCTGCTAAGTAACTCAAGGCAGTACCATTCGTACTAGTACACAAGCAACATGATCTTAAATTCTGCCTGGAAGTACACAAGCAACCAGTGTAATTGAACAGACATTGGAGTTATGTGATCAATTTTTTTGCCTGAGAGACCAACTGCCTGCTGCAATTTCTGTAAATGACAGTCTCATACATCAGAAAGAAGGGAGTTGCAATAGTCAAATACATGAATGAGAGTTGGTTTGTCAAGAAAATGTCTTACTGCAAACTCTCAATTTTCAACAAAACTCCATACACAAACGTGTACAATCATTTCATTATGTTATGTACTTTATGGTCATTTATAAAAATTGTTAATCATATTATGTGGCTTCAGATGTAGTGTTGCTATGCTAATATATCTAAACCACTGAATTTTCTCATTTACATCTAAATATTTAGTATGTTGTGTTACTTTCTTAGGCGGGTATCTTGGAAGGAGTGTTCATAATGAGTTTTGTCGGTGGCGTAAGGTAAGCACTCTATTCATTGTTTCAGTCATAGTAGCTAATTAACTCATTTTAATGCTATTATAATGGTAGTCATCTAATTTGAGTAATTTCTGCATGAAAGTGATTTTATGGATGAACTCTTCTATCGAGCAACTTTTAGAAGCTATTTTGTCATTGAAAATAACTGTTAAGGTATACTGTGAAACATAATAATAAAAACAAAAATGCAAAGTCCTGTGTCGGTTACACTATGTGAGTGATGTGTATTTTTAATTTGTTCTGCTTTATTTTCAGTGTGAAAGCCATGCTATTGATCATAGACTGTAAATATAAAATTGCACAAGATGATGGTTATCAGTATTCATCTGTTAGCACCAATGAAGTATGTTTGTGTGTTTATAATGAATCGTTTTTTTTTAATTTGATTACCTAGTACAGGTATCAGCTCAATGCAAGATTTATGATATGCTGAAATACATTATATATTTTAGTACATTTGAACATGAGTAAACTGTAATTACTATACCAGTTACTATAAGTTCTTATGATTATGACTGCACCATAATGTCTTCAGCATATCACTAAACTGATGAACTATGGTACTTCACTCTCAAAAAAAAAGAATTGTTTTTTCGTAAGAATAGGTATTTGAGATTGGGGCAAGTATGTGAAGTTTTATTGTCTCGAAATGTTTCTCACTGAGTAAAAATGTAATATTTTTGTCCATTCTTAATAAGCTGATCAGTGATTGCACTTTGGTTATGTTGTTTTATGTAACAATAATACATTATATCATTAAAAGTAACTTTTGTCTGTGTTTATAGTCTATGACAAAAGTAGCAAATGGAGTTGAAAGCCAGAATTTAAACCCATCCTCACTGCAGATTGACTCGTCTGTTAATTTAGCTCATAAAGATTTTATTCATGCTTCCGATATGAATTATGGTGACGTCGGTAAGATTATTTCTTATTCCTCATTTAATGCTGCTAAAAATCAGAGTTTAAAGCTTTAAACCCACAGACGTGTAATTGTTTTAGTTCGCTGTCATTTGTTAGAAATTGTTGTAATATTTAGTTCTTCTTTTGTAGTTTAATAAACAGATACTATTCACTGTCATCCCAATGTATCTAATCAATAAACTGGTTCTTTTTGTTGCCACCTTGATATGCTTAGAATATTTATCCAACTCAGTCAACCAGATAACTTAATAATCTCAGTGTTGCTAGCCTACTTTGCTTAGCTTTGTTATGTTGCACTATGCCATAAAATGTGTAGCAGGTCACATAGGTATTGTTAAACATGTGACGGAAGTTTTCAACACTTCCTGCGCTCCCAAAACTTTTAATCTGTGAAATAACAAATAATAAGTAGCTGGTTGGGAACTGTTTCATATAATAAATGACTGTTGTTAATTAATGTATTCATAATATTGTTCCGTGGCAGAAAATTGGGGATATTTTCAGGCATTTCCGTACATAAAATTTACTTTGTGCTTATTCATTGCATTGTTGCATTGCGTTTTCTTTTTTTCAGCATATTATGCTCTGGGAAACACAGGAACCATACTTGTAGATGTTCTGTTGGTCGTGTCTCAAATCGGATTCTGCTGTGCCTATCTTATATTCATCTCTGAAAACTTGAGCAGTTATTTCCACAGAATTACGAAGTACATAACAACTTGGCTAAATTAATTGCTTCATTAATCGTTTAATTGTTTAAAAAGAAAATTGCCGTACAAGTGAATTATACGTAAAAACTTATTGCATTAACTTACATTTTTATGTTCATGGTTCCTTTTGTGAAAAAGAACTGAAAACCTTTAAAAAATAATCTGTTCAAATTGTCGTCATCTCAGATTCATTTCATGTAGCTGACAGCATTATAAATATCAGCTATTTAAAGAAGAGATCAGGTATCCAAAATTTGCTGATATGAACACGTTCTGATACTTTGATTAACAGACTTTTTTGTTATTAATTCATTGCTGCCTTATAGCTTTATAACTATTGTTGAGAATTGAATTCACACCCCTTATCTTGTAGATCAAATGTGCTATCCATTACTGTATCTAATCAGCTATACCAATTCTGTCAAATTTTATGCTTATACTAGGGATCATATTTCTTTCAGAAGTAATAAACTTAAAACTATTAATGAGTTACTAACATATTTCAGCCAGCCCCAGGTTTATAATTATAAATTACCAATAGCGTATCCGATATGCGATACTTTCAGTAAACCCGATAATGATAGTTTTACTGAACATGTAATTTCTGATTCACTGATTTACTAATTACATGTCTTTTAGGACTGACTGGGTGCTATTGATGCTGTTCCCACTGTTTCTTCTTACCCTGCTGCGGCAGCTACATAGTTTAGCAATATCAAGGTATGAAATAATGAAAAAAAACATGTTATGTGTACTACATCATCATTGGCATAGCTGAGTGATCTAATGTGTGGGTCACAGCTTTGTGAAATGTTTGTGCTGCTTCAAGTATAAGCTAGCAGTATGCTAGACATTCAGATTTACTCTACATGTAACAAATTGCTAGAGATAATGTAATTTTTTCCTGTTAGGAATCATCAGTGCTAACGTTTAGCAATTCTGTTTAACTGAACACAGAATGAACCTCCTTTTTTAGGCTATTTTCACATAATGTACAGACGTATTATATAGCACAGACCGTGAATTTGTAAACGGGACTACTAGCTAGACACGTCCGCCCTGTGAGATACCAACTCTGTCAATTTCACATATCGTATTATGGCCATGCTTAATTGAATATGTGGCTTATTAAGGCTTTGCTTAGTTAATTTGCATTAATTTGCAACGAATATTAATATACGGTGACTGACCCACATTTTTCTTATATTTCAGTTTATTTGCACAAGTGTCAAACATGATGGCTTTTCTTGTTGTTTTCTGGTTCGATTTTGAACACTTTTCCCATGTCAGGTAAGAGAAAATTTACATGGTTTAAACAAATATTCTTGTGGCAAAACTTTTTGTTACTGCTATAAAAAACACGAGCATAATATATGACTTTAGGTATTTTTCTTCTGTAAGCCAGAATATTTTCTATAGACAGTGTGATCGACTAATGAATTACTGTGGAAAGTGTTTTTGCTCTGTAATAAAGATACGCTGCATTAAGTTTTTATGTAATGTTTGTTGTTTTTAAAATACCTTTAAATGTTTTCTTCTGACATATTTTGTAAATTTTGATGCTTTAAAACTGGTTATTTTTGCTTACATGTTTTGATAATTCTAAGTTCTTGCAGAACTGTGCATTGCTCACCCTGGTTCTGTGTTTTCTCTGAATACAATGTACTTTTATAAGTCTAAAATAGTGCTGTGACCATGGTGCAATATAGAGCTATTGCGTTTCGTAGTGCACGTAAGCCTTGCTTTTCATGCCATATGAATGTTTTATAAAATTCATTATTTTTTCAGGATGCATCCAAAAGAATTTTCCCTAAAAGGATTTCCCTTTTTCTTTTCCGTGTCTCTCTATTGTTATGAGGTAAACAAATTGCTGTACAATTTTTCTACTTACCAATATTGCTATGAAAAATTGCTTATATTCATTACATGTTTTTTCTTAAGACAAAACGTGTTCAAGCTTTGTCTTAAAGCAATGTTAACATTTGATTCTGTGTTCTGTGTAACAGAACTAATTGTGATTTAAAAAAGTGAAATTTTCTTTAGGGTGCAGGGATGATCCTTTCTTTAGAGCAATCTGTGGCTCGACAAAGACGTCATGAATTTCGACGGTATGTTTGCATTTACTTAGATACATGAACTCTTATTTTTTCAGTCTTTGTTAATTATTGCTTGCCGCTGTAAACTTATCTTTTGTAAAGGTATGTAAATTATGTGTTTATTTTTCTTGATACTATTACGATGTAATTATTAACACCGACTGCACATTTGATGCTATCATGGTCGTACCAACCTGGATTGTTTTTATGTTGCCTTCAGAAATTCTTAATTTGTAACATCATTTGCACATTTGGTTTGTTTTCTTGTTTCTAGATTTTTTGTGAGCACTATGGTTGGTGTAACATTACTGTACATAGTATTTGGAGCCTGTGGATATTTGGTATGTGTCTGGTATATATGTGTTTTCTGATTACTTTTATTTAGCACAGAATAGGACTAAATTCTGTGTATATAGGCTTCTAATTGCTCTTACCTACGGCAAATGGCTGAGAGACACTGGATTAAAAAATTTTCTGTATTATTACAACGTTAAACGTACAATCGACAGTGAATCAGAAATCTTCAGAATATATTATAAACAGATGCTTTTTAAAGTGGTTAATCAAGTATTTAGTTGCCCAGCTGCTACTGCATCTATTAATTGAGCGAGTCTTCAGTCAAAGTGGTTTGTTAGTAAGACTACAGCAGGTTTGTCAAATATTTAACGTAGTATTTCTTACATGTAATAAGTAAATTGAATAAGTTCCTGTAGATTGTAATTAGTACTACTGCTTGTAATGTCAGTTTTGTGTTATATATTATCAGTGTAATACCACCACAAACCTACTATTAAAATGTAAAACCATTTGTAAAATGATGTTCACAGATAATTTGATGCTCAACACAATTTAAATCATCAATATTACTCGATAAATTTAGTGCAGTAATAAGGATAATAACACCAAAATTAGCAAGAATAGCCTATTACTGTTAAACAGGAATGTGAGAATTGATTAAATTAATTATTTTGATGTAACTCAATTTAACATTGAACATAACCACATGAGCCTGACTTAGGATTCGACTCAAGCATAGACATAATGATTCGAGATTTGACTCGGACCTGAACCCCAAAGACTTGGGACTCGACTTGGACTTGCACTGATAGATTTGATTACAACACTGGTTTAAGGATATCACTGAAACTACCAAATCCGAATCTAAACCAGATCTCATTTTATAATAGTTTTTCAATACAGATCAAATCTGAACTTGTTTAAAATAATTTTCAAAACTGTATTGAATTTGAATCTCTATTCTTTGCTATTTTTTTAAACAAAATTTCGTTCAAATCTGGTTAGTTTTTGATCAAAAAATGGCAGATTGATGAGGTAGTAGAGGATTTTCGCAAAAAAAATACCGGTGACCTGTCTAAGCAGTGAGCAGTACAACTGATGGTAATTCTGCAATAATTAAAACTATGATTTAGTTCTGCTATAGTATTACAAGAAGTCTTAGTAATTTTGCTGAAACTAGCAGTTAAAATTGTAATGTGTTGCATGCTTTCATGTAGAATTTCATGAACTGGGCATGCTGAAACTGAATATGGCAATATTTGCTTGCTTCGAGTGGGACAAAATTATCAAAAAAGGCAGCAATTTAAGTAATTTTGCCAGATAATTTAAAAGTGAAAGAGCGTATAATTGCTTTTGTAATAAATGCTACTGAATTGCCTTGCAACTGAAACTAAACCGATTTTTTAAGAACTCTGCGGAATCAAGTCGAATCTAAAGTAACATGGGATTTCAGCTAATCAGATCGAATCAAAGCACAGATTTGGTTTCGGTTTCGAAGTTTCAGTTCTGGCGGACCTTCATGACAACCCACAACTGGTGTAAATCTGTTATGTCAAAAAATGTCAAAATGTAGAAAAATGTATCGGTAAAGAGATATTCTGAGTTCCCATGGAACCTAGACAGCCACTTTTTAAAATTATTGTGCCACCCCACTCACTCCTCTCCAGAAAATGTTGCACAATCTTTGACAAAGCTAGTTTTCTATTTTGTGGATTAATGTAGTCACATAAAGCTAGAATATATTATATGTAGTAACACTTTCATTACATGTTTCTTACACGACAGACATTAAATTTTTACAGCAAAGGCTAACTGTTTTACTATGCTGATAAACCTGAGGTACTCTTGCAACAGTCTTCTTTTCCATATGACTTGTATGCATGAAATTGTTTCTATCTACAACATATGAAAAACAGTTGTTACAGGACGAAATTTATCAAATTATGTTACAGTCATTTGGTGCAGAAACCAATGCCATAATTACACTGAATCTGCCGAAGGGTTCAACAGTGGACTTTGCTATGATAGTCAAATCATGTTTGTGCCTGTCGCTGTTTTGCACCTACCCAGGTATGTCAATTATGCATTAAAAATGTGAATTGAAAAAAAATCTATTATATTAATTCTGCTGGTGGTTAACTAATTTCAGAGCAAGAACTCCAGCAAGTTCCCGTTATTTTTAACAAATTAAACAGCAGATGAAAAGTCTCCATCTAGTGTCTTTTTATTTTTGGTGTATTTTTCAAACTGGAACAGTCTGTGAAGAATCTGGACAATTTTCACCAAGTATCATACTTTCCTGTTTCCATAATACAAATGCACCTGGGCTGTGATAGCTTTGTCAATGATAGGTGTGATTATACTATGATAAGTAAATCATAATGCTAAATTTCTCGGATATCCCATAGCTTCCACAGTTGCCATTTTTCCAACTCACCAACTCGTTTTTTTCAAAATTTTTCTGTAACATTAAAATATGGTAGTATTTTGAAGTATCAGGTAATTGCAGTTTCAAATATATCCATTTTGATTGCTGTGATAAATCTTTTGCAGAGCTTCATGGTATTAATAAATTCTCAACACTTGTCTTTTGTCATTGTCAGCTTATGAAAAGAAATATTGACTTCATTTCTTATTATGTTAATTCTGCATGTGTTGTTTGTTATGATATCCACAGCATGAATACATACGTGTTTATGCTATTGTGTAGTCACATTGTTATCATTGTCACTCTAGCTTGAAAATTTGCGTATGTTTCTGTGTAACAAATGAATGCCAAAGCTTGAACGTATCTGTTGTGCTGCCCCCTTTTTTCAAACTGTTGGTTTTAATCAGCTTAACTGTAAAGCACATTCAGCAAAATGTTGTGATCAAATTAAAATAATGTGAATTTCAAATTTGGAGTGCAAACTGTAGACATTTTACAAGGCCTTCCATTCATCTATTCATAGTTTAGTCTTTGTTTGTGTAAATAGTTACTTTTGTGTCTATTTCAGTGATGATGTTTCCAGTCACACAAATGCTAGAATCTAGATTACTAGGAGAAACTAGAAATAGATTTTATGAGGTACGCTGAACCAATAAAATTAATGATAGCCTGTTTAGTGACAATTCATTTTAATAAACCTAAATGCTATCACCCATTTTATCACTTGACCATGATTATTTTGTCTTAATTTTAATTTTTTGGGCTTTACTTAAAAGCACTAAAACTTTATTTATTGCTCTAAGAATAACTGAATCACTTTCTAGCTGAGAAGTGATTCATGCATTTCAAGGTCTTAATAAACTTTGCATGTTTACTGCATTAAGATGAAACCATGACTATTTTGGAAATAAGTTGTGTTCAGTCACTAATCTTCAGTTTTTTGCATGTGTGCTGTTAGAAGCAGAAGGACATCAAAGCTTGAATATCTAGGTTAAACTATAACGAAAGTTCACAGCACTGGAAACTAAATGTAAATTGGTGTCTTTGTTTACTACGTTCCTATAATTTTATACAGATTTGTATAGTCGCCTTCATCACTATTGCAATGAATATTTTGTTTGATGAAAGGTAACGTAAAGCTGTAAGCACTAAAATGTGCATAATGTTTGAGTTATGCAAGTTAAGTGGTATTGAGCTTTTGGCAAAGTGCTGGCGGAACACATATTAGAGAGTTTCAACTACAGTCACACAGCAAAAATTTTAATTCTGAAATGATGCCATTACAGTCACATACTTGCCTGACAAATTTTTAAATAATTTAAAAGATTTAAGTTTTTAGACATCACGAGTCGGGACAAAACAGACAGATAAACTAAAGTACACGTGTTGATGGTATGTAGCTTGAAATTATGCAGAAACTCAATGCTGACTATAAAGCAATCTACAGTCAGCTTGTGATATAATCTAAGATCATGGCGATGATAGCATGACGTTAGTTTAGCTCCCACAATCAAGGAAAAAGTGTTCTGCGATTGTAGCGGAAACTTTCTATTGTAGTTTTTGTACGGAAGTGTAACTCATTTGACGACAGTTCACGTAACACCACAATCTGCTACAACAAGTGCAGTTCTTAAGCAAAGATGTATTGCAATGAACTCACAAAACAAAGTACTTTTTCTTAAAAGTTTTTTCTTGTTCTTGAGTTAATGTCTTATTACAGTTTCTATAGGTAACTACCATCGTTCTTTTCAGACCACTCTTCGTGTTGTCCTCGTTGGTGTGACTGGAGTAGTTGTTCTGATGATTCCAAATTTTGCCAATTTAATGGCTTTAGTAGGGGCCACTTGCTGCACAATGTTAGCTTTTATACTGCCTGGACTTTTTCACTTCCAAATATTTAAAAGGTATTATTTGTTGTTAAAATTTTCGGCTGCATTTTAATATTTGTATTTTAGTAAGCTAATTAGGAACCAACTGGGGAGACATTTTTTTGACATTAGAGAAATGACAAGCATTTTTGAAGTTGTTTTTATAGTATGTTGGTTTGTTAGTCATATTAATTTCCAGTTTCAGTTAATAAGTTGAAAAGTAGGATAAATTTTACAAAAACATTGTAAAAATTAAAGACCGGGAGCTATCTGCTGCCTTGTAGATTTGTAGCTTTGGTAAACCTAAGTTCACAGTAGAGCTGTGTGCTGTTCCTTCTTTGATCAGTATGTAGTTCAAGCACTGGTGAAACTTATGGAATTAATTTTAGTAAACTTTGTCTTTCGTGGAATTCATTGCATATACTCTGTTTAAATGATTTTTTCAGGAATTTGTCAACAAGGCAAAAACTGTTTGATGCATTACTCATTTTACTTGGGATCATTGCGTAAGTTTCGTTTCTCACAAGTTTTGTAAGTTTAACATGTTCTCAAAAATGAAGCTCCTGCATTTATTGTATTGCTACAGTTTTTACTTTAATTTGCAACTGCTGCCAAAAGCTAAACAGTTTAAGAAATAATGTATTATTACAATTTCACTGCCATTTACATGTAATTCCTTGTTTTTCTTCTGCTATGCGGGAGTGTCGAAAATAGAGCTACCTGATTGTACATTTCACTGTACACCAATCTTGATTAAGTTTTCACCAAATTTAACTGACACCAGTGCTCAAAGTTTTTGATGTATGCCTATTATCACAAGTGCTCTCAATGCCTGCTATGGTGATTACATTTGCTTTCATCAGTAATATAGCACGAGTAACCAGCATTAAACTCTATTTTCAGAACTGTAATTGGAACTATGGATACACTTAAGCGAATGTACGAAGATACTGGGATGACAAAAATTGAAGTAATTACATTAAACCCGCTGGTTAATTCTACATCACTTCTTCCTATAGAAACAGCTTCACAAAATTCAACAATTGACCAGTTTTTTCCTTCATCATAACACCTTCAGAGTGTCTACTCAAATCAGCTTTTTTATATTATTGTTTGCTGTTTTGTTTACTAATCTGTAATGTTCATATTTTTGTACTTTAAACAAGTGAAACAGCATTAATGAACCCAATACTGTAAATATTAATTGGCATTTATTTCTCGATATTGCGCTAGCTTAAACTATTTACTCATAACGATTTGCTGCAGTGTAAGGAAATAGTTTGATTTTTTCTGTGTTTTCACAAGTTTTCATTTCTCAATCCCCCAAATTTTTGCTTTCTTTTGCAAAAAGTAGCAAAATAACAACACAGATTCATAATAAAAGCTGACAACATTTTGTTATATTAAAGCCTATAACATGCTTATATTAGCCCCTGGCATAATGCCAATAATGATGTTCAACTCAATTGTTGTCCTTAGATAGCAGGTATCTAAAACTCCGCAATGAGTGGTTAAGGGGTACATAAGTACTTCAAGAGAAGAACAGTTAAAAGCATGAAGTGCATGAAGAAAATTATTCTATTCTTACCTGTAGACTATCTAGATCCTGATTTTTATTCAAATCAACACTGTTTATCGATCCAGTTTTACTTCTAATATTGTTTCTACCCAATGTGATTAGTTTATCACTGCAATTGTACAACTTTTAGCTTTTTCTGTACACCTGTACTTAGACATGTGACACAATAGAGTATTATATTTATGTGGCACAGTCGTAATGTCCATTTCTATATATTTATGTAGGCTTAAGTGCAAAAGTTATATATTTAAATTATGTATATAAATTGTATAAATTTGGTGGCAAGGGGACAGACTGATCGACAATGATAAGCTTTGCCGTGGAGTAAGTTTATTTTTCTATCTGTACAGAAGCAAATACTTTCTTTACACCAGGCATAGTCCCTGACCTAACATTTTTGTTTCCGTATACTTAGCTGACAATAATAAAAGGCTACATGCGTGAATGACTGTGTTGACCAAAACAAATAAAAACACTTGTATCCAAAGTAATATAGCAAAGTAATGGTTTGTGGGTTTCATATGAAAGTTAACACCTACTTGTACAATGTTATAAACATATATGTTTAGCTGTATTGCCTTTGTGTAAATGTTACATTTTTTCACACAATAGAGAGCATTAGCTTTATCAGTTAATTAAATTGCTGTGAGTTACTGCGGGGCAAACCATTTATATAATATTTTCCCAGGTGTTGTGTGTTTGTGTGAACAGTGAAGGTATTAATTTTGTACTGCTGTATACATATTTCATTATAATAATCATGTATATATACATCTCATAACTTAGTAATGTTTGCTGAGGCAAAGAGTTTGTAAAGATTTTATGACCAAAATTATGTAGTCATGTTATATTTCTATTAATTGCACTGTAATAAGGTATGCAAATAGTGCTTCATTTTTGTTGAATGTGCCCTTGCCATGGACCCATGGCCATGTATAAACATCTTCGTGTCCCAACATGGTTCTGTGTCGTATCTTGACTTATTCAAGCCAGTTTTCGATAGTTTTATTGTAATTGTGCACTTAATCAAATTTCGATGTCTTTACTATTCGGAAGAATTAAAATTTTAAGATTGATACAAAGAAATGAGTTTTTGATCTTAGGATTTAAACCGACAATTTTGTGGAATGTCTTGCTCCTAGCGAGAAGGCTTTCAGTTCAATGCGAGGGCTAAAAAATTTGTCGACATTACTCTGTCAAAGTTACAGTTAACTGCATAGTGTTTCTTGCAAACAAGCTGTAATATTAAAATCTGTTAATTAGTATTCTAGGTTGTTGGTCACAATTTATTTTTATTGTAAATCATGATAATCATGGAAGCTGAAAGCATACTTAATTGACCATTTAACAGAAATATAATTATTTAATAACAATTATTGTTATTATTATTAATGCTGTGATTATTATTATTATAATTATAAATAACATACATTCTCTGAAAGGTTTGTAATGTTTTTATACCTGCTACAGTACATGTATAGTACAGTACTATTACGCACTAATAAGGCTTAACATAACAATGAAAACAGACATTTTCCTACAGTATGCATTCTGAAAAAAAATGATCAAGGCAGCACTAGTTGTATGGGTTTCCTTTCCTATGCACTAGTAATTGAGGTTTCCTTTCCTCAAATCTGGAGCTTACTTCAATTTAACACCGAGATTTTTTATAATGGAGACAACTGCATAACTTGAGACTTGCACTTTTTATTTCCAATTTAATAATGGAATCATTATAGTCATTGAAGAACATCGCTTAACAGAATGGTAACTGCTGGATGTAGTTACCCTAAAAACTTTTTTGATGTTGCACCATACTGCTATAACCATTGAATTACTGTACAAAAATTATTGTTTGCCAGGTGCACTAATCAACGATAATAATTGTTCTAGTGTCTTTAGAAATTTTCTTGTTTTTAAGAGTGGTTAGTTTGTAGTTATGCTGTACTGTTAACCTTCAATAAAAAAATTAAGTTGAGTACATAATTGTTTATTTTCAAAATTTATATTGGTGTCTTGTAGTTTATCATAATGATAACATGATTAAGATCAATTATGTAATAAATGTGCAAATTATCATACTGTTCACCTTTTCATAGTAACATCAATGTTAAAAGGTACACTCGGTTTCACTAATTTACACAAGATGACAATAGTCCGAAAACACTATTGGCATAATAATTGTGCTTGTTACAATATAGCATCAAACATTTACAAAAAAGATGAAACATTATAAACTGAACACTGTTAATATAAAAACACATTAAATCTGGAGTGTATTTCAATTTAGCATCGACATTTTTTATGATGGAGACAAGTGTAGCTTTAATTTAAAATTTGCACTTTCTAGTTAAAGGTTGAGATCATTGTTTATTAAGTGATCTCAATAAAGTGATTAACTTGTCAATAAGTTATTCTTATTAACTTGTAAATTATTTGAAATCTTTTATATGGGTTCGTTGTTTAATTATTATACTTTTTCATGATTATAAATTATTCATGCTTTTCCTGTTCTTACTTCTTAGTTGTGTGTATTTTTAAGGGGTCAAGCAAAAAATTCATAAACCTCATCAATCCAATAGTACAATGCAATTACATTTTTGTTATGACAAATCACAATAGATTAATTTTATAATTAACAAGTTTGTGAGTAAAACTTTGAATGCGTTTTTTAATGAATATTGCTATCAATAACTTGTATGTTGTACTTGTTAGGTGCTGGAAAGCTGCGCGGGCGTCGCTGGCGATGAGCATGGAACGTCATAGGGTTGCGTAGGTCTGAGAACAGATGGCAGCACATCCAACAGAAATCAAAACATTGCACGGTTAGCAGTGTTAATAGTTTGTAATGAAATATTACAACTTTTTATGAAAATGGCTAGTTTTTCTGATGATGCGTTCGTCAGAAAACTGATGGAATTAAATAACACTGCTCCAAGCATCCAGACTTTATCCCTGTGGTTGATTCATCATCGCAAACATGCGAAAAAGATAGTAGCTTTGTGGTTCAAGCAACTGAGAAAAGGTAAGAAGAGTGTGTCTGCATTCATGGTAATAATAATAATACAACCACGGGGATTTTGTTCCAGCTCCCTTTTCCAAGCAATGTAAACCACACTCTTGCAACATTATTTCATAAAGGTTTTAGGGTTACACTCTTGTTGTTCAGTTTTTCTAGGTTAATACATGCAAGGTTCCTGAGCATGATATTGATAGGTATGCTAGAGAAAGTTCAGTGAAGAACACTAAAAAAGAAAGAAGGGTGATTGGTCAAGTTGTGCTGTTGTATAAAATCTAACATAAAATTATTGCAACCCAGTCTGTTTGCGCCCTCTATCTGTTGATGAACAAGTAGATTTACCACATCTCAGGTGTCCAAATAGGGATAGCGCATTTCACAGAGCAAAGTACATGCTGTAAGAGGATTTGTGCAAGTTGCATAGAGTTTGGACAAAAATGTTTAAAGTCCACTCAGGCTGGAACAGATAGAGGAACTTCATTGGATGATCTTCCCAATACATGTATAGTTTCTTCTTGAATTGAGCTGCTGATGTGGTGACGGAGTTCCCATCGTTTATCACTCTGAAAATGAATCTGTTCTTGTTTCTAATCTGGGCTTTGTAATCTTGCATCCCACTTCACATGGATTAACTGAAAAATATATTCTGCTATCAATTCTTGTAAGATCGTTGCCACGATACAGCATGATTTGGTCACCTCTTTTTCTTCTGAAACGTAAGGATAGTCTTTCCATTGTATAGATTCTACCTTAACATGCTGCTTGCAATTTGGATGGACACCAAATAACATCACCAATGTCTAATACTGGTCTTATGAATATTTTATATAAAATGGCCATCATATCAGTATCCATATAGGTGAAAGAGCGCCTTATCATTCATAATCGTTTCCTAGCTTGTTTAGATATTTTGTCAATGTGTTCATCAAACATGAGAGACTGGTCAATTAAAACACCCAAGTCTTTCTGTTTTGTTACTGCTATTATTGGAACTGACTGATTTGTATCGTTGCGCATATAGTAGCTATGAGTTACATTGTCTTTCCCTAAGTGTAGAACCTTACACTTTTCCATGTTGAAAGGCATTTGCCAAGTTTGTGACCATGAGTCTAATAGGCTAATATCATTCTGGAGTCTATGGTAGTCACTTTTTGACCTCAGTATCCTGTAGATTTTTGTATCATCGGCAAAGATTTTCACTGATGGATTTAAATTGTCTGGTAGATCGTTGATGAACATAAGGAATAGTACAGGCCCTAATCCACTTCCCTGTGGCACTCTGCTCCTAACTGGTCCCCATGAAAATTTCTCAAAGTTGATTCGAACGCATTGTGAGCGATCTTTAAGAAAATCTTCTATCCAGTTGTAGAGTTTGCCAGAGATCCCATATGCGGCAAGTTTTAACATGAGTTTTCTATGTGGAACTTTATTGATGAACTTAAATAGCTTAAAGATAAAGCTTACTCTTTTATTGAAATTCCAAATGCTGCTATAAATACACCTGTAGCCCTACAACTTTTATATAATTTAATCAAACAATTCAAGTACCTATATATAGCCCTAAAATAATTTTAAGCTTTCTTTTCTATAGCCCATATGCTATCTTAGTATAATGCCATTAATGTTGTGCACTGGCAATTTATAATTTTGGCAAACCTGTTTATCAAAAAAACTGATGATGCTAAAATGCAGTGAAATTTGCTATGTTTAAATAAACACTTTGGATTGGTTTTAATTATTTAATGAAGCACAACCATCTTGTTATTTTAGGCTTTGTCATTCCTTTTCCTGGTCTATGAAATGAAGATTTTTGTTGCCCAGAGTGGCTTTTTATAATTAATCATTTTGCAACATTACAAGTTTACTAATGTTACACATGTTATCTGAAATATTTAATTATTATAATCATCAGCTTTGGAGTATGCTGTATTAATTAATAGTATTGCACATAATTGGTGATCGTTCTTTGTTTTTTGCAAAATTTGGGACAAACCCTGCGATCACGCTGCTCAGGACATAGAATTTGCTACCGATTTTGGGACATGTGGCAAGTTTGCCGTCACCCGCTAAATATATTCCAACCTAGATCATCTCAGTATTTCAGTTTGCAGCACATCTACCCTGTCCATTTCTTTTTTCTAAGTGCTTTACTTTGCTGTATAAAAATTTGCAGTTACTTTTAATTAAGAGCTGTCTAAATAAGCACCCGAGGAAACTGAATGGAAAAATAATAACCACCCATGTTTGAATATCCAACAGGGTTGTTCAACATTTACATGATGTTGTCTACACCTGCTCCACAAGTGTATGCATACTATGTAAATGATGAGTCAGTTGTTGACTGGTGAAATGTACAAGTAAATGTTGTGCTGTTTCTAGCAGGCAGCTAGTTGGCTTCAACAATACCCTCTGTGTGTAGTGTCAGATTTATTTGGCCCAAATGATAATTCACTGTACTGCTGGATATGTCCAGCATACAACCATAAAAAGTGTTTTAACACTTAAAAGTGCCTATGCTTGAATAAGCAACTGTTTGAATGAGGGACCTTAATAAGTTCGACTCTAAAACAAGTAAATGTGGTGTTTAGAATTTTGTGTAAAAGTGTTTTACTTGAATATGTTGTTCTAGTTTACTTTTTTGTTTAAAATTTCTTTGTAAAGTTGTAAAATTTCTTTATTACATTTTCTTGTTTTTTTCAGACCTTGTCTTCTTGAATTTATCAGTTCAAGAGAAGGTTACACCCCTTGAGTGGTCTATTAAGTGTTCTTAAGTGTTTACAATTGTTAAAAATTCCTCTGATAAAATGTAAGATGCTGCACAATTCTAAACTTGCTCAGCATTGACTATTGTGCAAAATTTCCAGCACAAATTCAACCTAATATTGAACTTTTTATGCCCTTTTGGTAAGGTTACAGTTTACACAGTTGCCTTTCAGAAACAAGAAAAGCTGGTAAGCGTGAATTTTTTTGGGACAGTTTAAACTTCATTTTTTGTATAATTGAATAATTATATATATATATATACATATATATATATATGTATATATATATATATATATGGTTTTTTAAATTGTCTTTTTTCTAGCCCAACAAGCTAAAAAGCTGACGTTGATGTATCTTGCTAATGATGTTATTCAGAATAGCAAGAAAAAGGGACCTGACTTTAACAGAGAATTTGCGGACTTGTTACCAGCTGCCATTCGTCATGTCGCAAGGTTAGCAATCTTAATTACTTCAACTTTTAGTCTTTATGTAATTTGTTATAATGTATTTATACAACTTTTTAACATCGTTTGTTTTACAGCTATTTTAGCCAGCAAGGAGAAGAAAAGACTTTACGTTCTGTTGAACGTTTGATCAATATTTGGAGTGAGAGAAGCGTATATGATTCCAATGTTATAGTACAACTGAAGAAAAATTTCGATGATGGTAATAATAGTAATAGTAATAATTATGTAATAATAGTACAATAGACACTGCTTAATAAACTCACTTTGGGATGGAAGTGTTTTGACTCTATTAACTGAATAAACCATATGTGTAGTATTACTAGCACAGAAATATGAATCACTAGCTTAGTGTACACTCCAAACACTTCAACGGCTTTGAATGAATTTTAGAAATGAATTACCATTTAAATTCCTGTGTATAATTATTTAAGAGCACTAATATATATATAATATAGATGAATTAATTAAAAAAGAATATAAAAAAATAAGTTTTTCTAAATTCTTTTTACTTACACTAATAATTACAAAAAATCGTGCGAGATCAGCATTTCATTTTTGCAGGACGAAGTTGGCTTATAAAATTATAATACTGATAAAAATATTGGAAATTCATGTTACAAACAAGTTGTACTTAGCATGATTGTTTCTAGCTTTCTAAATACATTTTAGTATACAAAGCAATGTAGAAATGACATAAAAGTGTTAAAAGTTTTTTGGTATGTACAAGTGTCTTAATATTTGAGTCAGTAGATGGTGATTTTTATGTATATTTGAATAGAGGTGGCCAGATGCTTTTGAGTCAGTTAGGTGGCTGATTCTATTAACTGTAAGTCTAATAAATGGTATCTACTGTAATGATGGCGATGTTAATAATAATAATAATAATAATAATAATGTCTTTGTAGTTTTTGGTAGCTTGAAATCATAGCATTGTAAATATAGCAGAACCAACTCTTGAAGACTAACGTTGATCGAAAACTGCATCTAAACTCCACACTTACGCAAGGAAAAGATTTGCTAAATTTATGCTGAAATGTTATACATACGTCTTATGCATTAAACTATATATGTTTTAGTCTGAGCACTAGTGCTGTGTTATAAAGCCTTTCTTTGGTCCCGCTGATTCAAATCAAGTTCAGTCAGTTCAAATTATTATTTTTCATTTTTGTTGACAATGTAGGCAAGAAGCATCACTCGAAGAAAGCAACTGTAAAAAATGGAGAAAAAACAGAGCCCACACCCGTCACCAAGAAGAAAAAACTGGAAGAAGTAATAGCAGAAACAGAAGCTGAAGTGGAGGCAGAGGAGCCACTTGATCCGCCAGAGGTTGGTATTGAGGATATGGGTAATAACTAACAAGGGTATTTTGAAGAGTGTTTGAAACATTTGGTTTGGTTAAAGCTTACAGTTTTTTATAATTTTATGTATACTAAAACCATAAGTGCCAGAAAATTATTAGATAAATATGAAAACTTAATATTGGTAACATTCCACGGAATGTTGTTTCGCAATTTTTGAAAAATTCGCTTGCAAGTCTCACCTCTATAATCACTTTTATTGGAAATAAGAGCTATCATGCAATTCATTGTTACACAAGCACAATTATTAGCACATTTTATGTTTTGGGAAAATTTCTATTTAAGGCGATAACATCATTTTTTGGCTGCATAGTTTCATTCTTGCTCAGTAAGGTTGCATTAAAGTATGCACATACTACATGTGTGCACATGCAAGGTCGGGTATTATCTTTTTGGGAAGATTACTATTCCTTGCATCTGAATCGCGAGATTGGTTTATGGTTTAACAGTATTTTGGTTATGTATTGAATTAACTGAAGCATATGCAAGTTTTTGGCATGTTAATGTTTTGTTTCTTTTAGTATTTTATAGCAGCTATTATTTCCACATTTTTTTAAATTATGAAATCTGGTTTGCAGTTTATTAAAAATTAGCAGTTATTTTTATCTTTTTATGAGTTATTATTTTCTCAAAATTTCTTTCCTATTTTTTTTTATATTTTGCAATGTCATATGATTATATAATTATTACTTCTATAATATTGGAAAGAAAAAATACAGAAAACAGGAAACAAATTTTTGATTGGCCTTAGAAGTCGATTTGATACAACCAAATTTAAAATCTATGGTCAATTATTTATGAAAAGTTTTGGAACCTAAATAGAGGCAAACATCATTAATCAGATAAGGTGAAATTTGATGGTTTTCATTCTGTTTAGCAAGCCTGTTCATGAACCATAATCATTATTAATCATATTATGCACTGAAATAATGATGTGCGAAACTATATGTCTAAATAGCTGCTCATAACTTTCCAATTGATTTTACCTAATTGGGTTTATTGTTCATATGTCCTGTTTGTTTTTAATGTTCATACTGCTTATTTTAGGCAGATGAACTGGTCAGAGCTTTAGAACAACTTGAACAATCAGCTTCCGGTGATGCCACTGTAAGGGAGCGAATTTCTTCTTTTCCGCCAGAAGTCTCTGATGTATCTCTACTGGAAAAACTCAAAGGTTGGTTCAGTAGTGTACTTATTTGCAGCATTGCAAGCTGTTTCTTGACACATCTAATTTTTACTTGTGGGCATCTAGTGTACATATAAATAAACTGCAAAATAATCAGTTTTTGAGGGTAGCGTTTTTATACAGCTCTTTTTCGACATTATCTTAGATAAACAAGAAGCTGACAAACTAGCTAAGCAAGTAGAGGAAGCTGTGACATTGCTAAATGATTACAATGGTCGACTAGCTGCGGAATTGGAAGAAAGGAGATATGTATCGCGCATGTTGACTGCATTCATCGCCAGCCAGCGGAAAGAACTCGAGGAAGCTCAGCAACGATTGAAGGTAAGCAAATATGATAATCAGCTAGAATGCTGCCGTTAGGATGCCATTTTTGTGGGGATATGAAGTGCAGGTGTGGCAACAGATAGGGCACCTCTTGAAAGATTTTATTACTTATACAAGTATTAAGAATATACATTGCTTGGAAGTTTGGAGGTTATTATGTCCCGGAATGATATGTCTAGTACTTGTGTGCATTGTTTAGAATTTCCAGATCTTCATTGGAAGTACTGAAACTGACTTATGGATGACATCTAGTATTAGAGCTTTCAGAAGCATAAACTGATTCATTTATTGCATACCTAGGCAGAAATTGGTCTGAAAATAGCATATGAGGATGTAGAGCACTAATACAGTGTTATAGTAGGCAAATGTGTATTGGGACGCCTTTGTGCGTATAGACAAGAAACTGTGATTTGCAGTCTGTGGACCATTATCATTTTATCATAACTAATAAACACTGCTTTTTCTTTTCTACTAACAAAATCCGGACTAATCAGTTGTACTTAATTTTGTGATTCCAATTGTATGCACTGAAGTCATTCATCGTCATAGACAAACTGAACATTCCAGAAGCATGCGCACAGCATGCTGATTGATAATACAAAACAAAAAGCTTTGTATAGCAAGTACCATGTGAGGCCTACCAATCTGCATATGATAGTCCTGGCAGCAGACCAGCAGCGGGAAACATATGGCATATTTATAGTTTGTGTTATTTGGGCCAGCTCAGCTCATCTTGGATAATTAGTACGCATAGGTTGACCAGCTTTTTACTGGATCTCAAAAGGTGTGAATAAATGGACACTCTGAAGACAGAAACTTATTTCGCTAGTGATTGTGCTTTACAGATGAAGTATGTTATGATTAAAAACGGTGGCAGGAACATTAGATAAGTTCGGATTTACAGTGTATCCTTGGCAATCGAAACTAAACAAGACCGGGTCTGGTCAGTAGGTGGATGGGTGACTGTTAGGAAAACAATTTTTGGACAGTTTCATCTGTTGTTTATCTCGTAAAGCAGGGTGTCTTTGTATTTGAATGTGGCAGAGACTATTCTGTCTGTTCAGTCTTTATCTGGTCTTAGTAATGAGCGTATTAAGTAATCACGATAGCTGCATTAGGTAGCCTTTGCGTTGAGTGTGATACCTTGTCTTTCAGGATGCTCAAAGATATGAAAAATAAATTTAGAGTAAAAATATATGCTTTGTTAGACTAATTCATTTATTGCTGTTTCTTTAGTCAACAAATAGTTATGTGAACAAGGAAAAATTGTAATTAATTTATAATACATTTTTGAAATTAGTGTAAATGCATTACCATGTTTTAATCTTCTTTTGCAGGATTGTACGACCAAATTGGCGAATGTCACTAATGTGCGGAAGGAGTTAAAGTCACACTTGTCAAACCTTCCCGATCTTACATTGTTACCAGATGTGACTGGTGGTCTGGCACCATTGCCTTCTGCGGGCGACTTATTTAATGTCACATGACACTTTTGTAGGAAACTGTTCTTATTTTGTAAATAGACTGTGTAATCACTGAAAATTGTTTTATTAATTTTAATGTTTAAAATTTTGATTGCTGTTTTTATTTGTGTAATGTTTTGTAAGTCAATGCACCAAATAATATCATTTAAAAATTATGGTGTGATCAGTGTAGCTTATTCGTAGCATAATTAAATTAGGCAATTAAACATGTTAAGCAAAGAATTTCGTCTTGATTGTGCTTTTGCATTAAATTGAAAATTTATTACTATTGTTTTTTTGGTCATAAGTTATGCTTGAACAAAGAAAGTAGTGTAACTGGCAGCTGTTACATAGACAAGGGTAGACAAATTATGGCGTTTTCAAAAAGTGAATTTGGAAATTGAGGGTGGGTAGCGTGCTGAATAAATAAAAGCTTTCTCGGGTGTGTAATTTAGAATTTCAAGGCTTCTTATGCTTCTGTTTAGCATTCCACATCATCTCGTTTGTTTTTCCGTAGCTGAAGTCTTGCCTTAGGGACAGAAATTTGGGCTGAAAAAGAATTGCGTTATTAATTTTAATTTGCATACCAGTGTGTGATCTGCACTAACTGTGCTGACAAATATCAGTAGACACTATGCGGTATATGAGGACTTGTATTTACTTACTTATTAGAGGCTACAATGTGGTTTGTAACAAGGACTTCTAATAATATACATGTAATTGACTTGTACAGTTTGGTTGGTTGCTCAATCAGCTAAAAGTTGATGGTCTTTGAGCGCTTATATTTATTGGTAATATTAGTAGTACTATTTCTTCTGTAAGACTTGTTACCTACTTTAAAAAAGTACCACAATTACTGCCTAATTAGTAATTGATTCACATGTTACTATTCGCATGATACAGTTGATTATCATGGCTAATGCGCAGTCCTTAAACTCACATCTTGAGTTTTACTGTTCCTTGCTGTTTGTTTTTTAAGTTTCAACATATACTAATTAAATGAGTTATTGATAGTTTGTTTTTTAAGTTTCAGCACCATTTATTATCGAAAACACATTTTGCATCCGCCTATCTGTTAGGTAGACAAAAGTCGCAGTTTGACTTGTAAAGATACATGTTTTTTTTCAAATACCTTTGTTAGATTTTTGCTCAAGAGTTAGTATTTTTTCTGACTCATATATATAATGAAACATACATACGTTAAATCAATAAAAATTTTCCTGTTTTTAAAATATTTAATGTTGTGCTAGCGTCATAGAAGTATAGCTAAAAGTGTGTCTGATATACTACATAACCCGTAAGAGTTTTCTACGCATTAAGACTATTCATATGTAACAAATGTGCGTAGCTATGTTAAATAGAAGAGAGCAGCCGAAATGTAACTGCGTAAGCGGTCTATACTCTAGTTTTTGGGTGTGTATCGTAGAGATTACTGTTTAAAGTAGTGCATCGCTCTCGGCCGGATTTCATACAGCTTCAACAAGAGAACAGCTAGAAGAAGATAAACGTAAAATACTGAGAATGAAATTTTAGTTTCGTTTAATCTAGTTAATTAGCGAAAAGAATCAACGTGCACAATGTCTTACGCTTACTTGTTTAAATACATTATCATAGGTGATACAGGTAGGTTGAATTTTAGCTTGATGTAGTGCGTTGTGAGACAAATAATGAAGTAGTAAATGTTCATTCTGTGTAATTGATTATTTGATGACGCATCATTAGCAGCTGTGCGATTTTGGTTGATGTATAATACTTTGTGGTTTGATATGTTTTGTTCTTAGGTGTTGGAAAGTCATGCCTATTACTGCAGTTTACAGATAAAAGGTTTCAACCTGTACATGATCTTACTATAGGTAACTGAATTAGTAAAATTTTTCGTTTGATACCAATATACTTATATAGTTATACTTATAGTTCATCATATTCAGTTTTATTATATTTTATTTCGCATTTTTTCTAGTATCACTGCTTGACAGCAAAAAGCTATTGTTTTTGCTTATTGTTAATATGAAGATGCTAGTTAGATTTACATAATATGTATATATAATATAAATTTTATCTATTTTAAGTGGATTGACATACAGTAATATTTACTGATCGGAGTTTTTCCACTGTGCAAGAAATACATTTTAGTTGAAAACAGATATATACAACTAGTTAACAAGAATTTAGCTACATAGATAGTTAGTTCAAAAACACAAGTAATTCATTAGTTAACATTTAAAATTGAAATATACGAAGCTCATAGAAGCGATAATAGAAACTGTTATCAATTGTACATCAACCTATTAGTTATACAAAAGTATTATTGCTCAATAATTGATGTTTAATTCAAAAGTCCAAAATTCAAAATAATTCAGGTTACAATTCAGTATACTATTACATGTACAATCATTTAACAAAACATTTAGCTCTAGACTTTGTGTCGTTCTGCAACAATTTGAGAGAATGCCACTGGATGCATGACTTGATCTGAGTTTATGAAAAATGTCGTTATTAATAATAGCAGGTCTAAGGTTGGCGTGTAATTCTTGAGTTTTATGTGCCGATTATAACAGAGCTGATCAAATAATAGTGTTCTCTGTAATGTCATAGTTTGAACACTCACAAAATAATGGCGAGGACTTCCAGCCGAATTGTTGCAACTATATGAAGGGTCATCAGTAATAATCGAAAACAAATCACCTTTTAATTGTGAAAAACTGGCAGTGAATCTATTTGTTGAAATCTCATTACTTCGATCCTCATTATAATTGAGGCATACTGACATAGGTTCAACAATTTATTTTTATAGGCAAATGTAAAAAGGAAAGCCTGTCTGTTTTCAAAAGGTAAATTATCCCATAGACAAATGCCTTTTTGGAAAAACTATTAAATATTAATAAAAAATGTCAGTCATACCTATTGCTATAATGACATTTTACCCACTCCCCTGTACCATGGAGGAATCCATAAATATGAGCATAAAACATGTAAAATCGGTCATTCCTTTTGCACTCTTATTTGAATTTCATCATTACATTTTCATACCACATCATTGTTTATTATTATACAATTTGCAATAATCACAAGTGACAGATAAAATAGTGACAGAACAAACAACAGATTCCAGCAAATCACAATGCATATAATCATAATACAGACAGCAATAATCAATACATGCAATGTTATTCAGTCACATACAATATTGTAAAAACACTATTTCTAAGAAATAAAATGTAGATTTCATAAGCCATTGCTTTCTTTAAAACAGAGAAGTCTCTACTCACACTCCTGTGGAAATTGTGAGCAGTACTGAGCCAGGGAAGCTTGTTGTGGTTTTTCGTACGAACCCTACCGTATAGGGTTTATGTTCCTGAATTATAGTCCCTAAAATTTGAATTCCATTGCCCATTTTTGGTTGGATTCCAAGCCTCAACCCTGGCTATTTCAAGATTTTTGAGATTGATGTTTGGTTATATGAGTTCGGTACTTTGATTTTTTAGATATCATAAAACACTAATACATTATAGATAAACCAGCAAAGTTCATGTTTTTCGAGCGCTTCTTTTTTCTCATCGGTTTGCTTTCCTCTCAATGATAAATGTAAAATTTAATGCGGGTGAAAATACATGTCTGTGGCATGTCAATTCACCAGAAGATTATTATTGTTGCTTTTGCAAATTGATGATATTTAATAACTAGGTTATTTAATAATTAGGTTATTTTATTCGGTGTTTGATTATGAACAGTTTCTTTAACAAAATGAGTTCAAACATCCATGAAAAATTGAGCAATTTTTTTTCTTTGGGATAAAAGTATCATAAAACCAATTGAATTGCATTCCTTGAAAGTTCGGGAATCTTGAAATAGGCAAAAACCTGTAATGTCAATATACTCAAACCATTGTTTGTTGGGGAAAAGTTGTGACGGAAATTTAAAAATACAGTAGGCGCCACTTAATAGACTCAATCACTTAGTTGACTCAAAAACGTCTGGAACAGGCCACTTCTACTCAAATATACATGAGAACTGTCGGTAATTGACTCAAATAACTCCGCATAATGGATTCAATGTTTAGCCTTTCTTACTTGTATGTCATCTTTACTTCTCTTTTGTGCACTATGTATACAGAAACAATCATATTAAGTACCGTGTTGTTTGTAAGCAGGTACGTTTATCATGCGCTAATACGCTTGCGTAGCGGGTTTGCTTTGAATCTGTTACCTGCTCGCCCACTGTTACCCAAAGAATTTTTGGAAGCTAAACATTTAATCACTTGCCTAGCGGTTTCATTTTGATGCTCTCGTTGGAAATCACGCTTTCAGGCTTAATGAGTTGAAGATGCAAGTAAAGTATAAAATCAGCTGGTATTCCTTGTGACTTACAAGACTAAACATTGTACAGCAAATAAGAGCAATGTAAGTGAGCAGATGATTCAGAACTGTTTTAGTCATGCACAAGAACAAATTTTCAAAGTTTTTATAATTACTAGAACTTTGTGGGCCAACTTCTTCATTAGAAAATGAAGCAGCCAACTTTGAAGGAATTTTTTTAATTTTTGCAAATATTAGAAAGTCTGTGATTTAGTAAAGTATACTTTTCAATTTATTGCTAATTCACTTATATAAATTAATATTTTAAAATATTTTTTCTAATTTTTAACTGCACAAAGGAATTTAGGCATTACTTCGTTTCTAAAATTCATTAAAAACCTTTGCAGAGCATAGTGAGCTGATAACTCATTCTATACCTGTAATAAATACTACACCTATCGGTTAATAGGTTCAGTCGGTTAATTGGGTCAAAACATGTCGGTCCCAAAGTGAGTCTATGAACCTACTGTATAGCTTTTTACAATTTTCACCCGATTAATACTACAGAAACCATCAAACAAAAATAAAATGTTTGAATTTTTTGTTTATGAGATTGAATAATAACTTAAAAAATATAGTGATTTTTACTAATTCAAAGTGGGAACTGAAAAATTTGTTACTGTACATCTATCAGCAAGAAAACTTGAGCCTGGCTGTTTCATTTGATTTTACAGGATAATTTTCTGTAAAAAAGCTTTCTTATTCGTTTACTCTTTCACAATTCTTTTTTAGGTGTTGAATTTGGTGCACGAATGATCACAATAGATGGAAAGCAAATTAAGCTACAAATTTGGGATACGGTAAGTATGGTCAAGTAGGAAGTACTGATTGCTAGCATCTTGTCTGGTTACTTGAATATGTAAATGTTGTCGAGAGGTGTAAGTTGTGGGAGCTTTTTTCTGAGTTAAAACTTTCTCAGCTTTTGCAGTGTTGCTTGGGTGTGTGCATGTACATTATCATTGTATGTGCGAGAATAAAGGATTTTGTGTTTCACACCATACAATTTGAGGTATTGGGCAAGTTTCTTTAATTATTCAAGTATCAAACTTTTTATCAGCAAAATAAACATATTTGTCTAGTTTACGTTCGTTCAAGTTCAAGTTTACAATGAAAATTTAAATTTAAATTTTGGTTTATAATTCATTTTTTCAATTGAAATCGAGCATTTGAAAACATAGCGATTTTACCTATTGAAGACTTAGACCCTATTATTACCTATTATAAAGACTTGTCTGTATGTACATTTAAATTTAAAGTGTTTTACGTGTGTTCAGGCTGGACAAGAATCTTTTAGATCCATCACTAGATCTTACTATAGAGGTGCCGCTGGAGCACTACTGGTTTATGACATTACCCGGTATGTTTAAATTTACCATTTTTGTCATGGTTTACTTATTCTGTCTTTCTCATTTTTGCATTTGTAAGGCAAAAGTGTAGATTTATCTTCTGTAATCAAGTAAAGATAATTTTCTTTGCAAAGCTAAAGAGTGTATTACAAAATTGTTTTCATGTGAACAATGATTAAATATCTTTAATTGTGCAGAAGAGACACATTCAACCACCTCACTACATGGCTAGAAGACGCTCGCCAACATTCCAATTCAAACATGGTTATCATGCTTATTGGCAACAAGACGTATGTATTATGGGTTAATTCTGTTTAATGTTAGATTACATTGTGTCAATGGTGGAGCAGTGTGACAAAATATTGATTAAATCATTACTTTAAAGGAAAAACCAACACTTGAGAACAACATTTATTGTATTTTAAAACTTAAAAACTAATACACTTAAAACTATTGAAATTACCATATGGTATATGCGCATAAAATGTCTTACTTAAAAATGCAAAAGAAATTTAAATCAATCTTCTATCAACCGAACTTAGCTGTGGGCATATTTGGAAAAAAATTACTTAACCTGGTGGACAGCATGAAGATACACGTAACAAACATTCTGACCCACTAAATCTTTGTCTTTAACTGTGATTTTGTAAAAATTAGTCACTGGATCAATTAACAACAACTTCAAAATGTTTGCATAGCTTTATTGTCCATGATTATACCTCAAAATGTGTAAGTATGTAAATACTACACATAATAATTACAGATAAGCATGGAGTTCTGTTAGGCTGTGGGCATACAGCTGGTTAGCTTATATAAAGTTCTGTTTTAGGTTGCTGAAATAATCGTTCTGTTACTTTATCTACATTAACTAGCCGAGTTGGAGATTAATAGATTATCGCTGGTAACTGGCTTTCATTAGGTAGTCGGCAATGGGACTCATAAAAAAGCAAAAAATAGTATTAATAGTGTTGTTTAACATTTTGGATTGTCTATAGTTCATAATAATAACTGCAGTTGCAAAAAAGTTTGTTCAAGCACCGGCAGATAAGTGTTTTATCGAATGACACCATTTTTCATTCAAAATGAACACACCCACTCGCCTAGCCTTGGAAAAAGAATCTTAGGTTACAGGAAAAGTCTTGAAATGGCTTACCAACTATCTTGATGATCACTCACAAAAAATTTTTAACACAAGACAGCTTTTCTGTGAGTTATGAACTAAAATATGGGGTCCCCAAGGGTTGTGCCTTGGGCCTTTGTTCTTTATAATGCACACTAGCAGTCTGTTCAAAGTTGCAATGAAACAGCTGCCAAACATGTACTGCTGTGCTGATGTTACTGAGCTTTATGCGTCGTTTTGTTCTCTTGGTACTACATGTTATGGATATGTGCTTTCAAACTTAAATTGAACAATGCAAAGACAAAGATTATACTAACAGTCTCTAAAAATATGCTGTCAAAAGTTGATATTAACTAAATTTGTGTTGCCATTTTATCTGTTACTGCAGTTCACATCCTGGGTGTGATGCTTGAGTGTAGTTAGACAATGGAGCGAACCGGTATACCTTGAAAATTTGGATTTTGAATTTTACTCATTATTGAGTTGTATTTTAGTGAGTTCTTGTTTTGTACAGCACTTTAAAATATGTACTGCTTTAACATTATCTAGATTTTATTGGTTTACAAATAAATTTATTATTATTATTTATTATTTTTAGCATTATATGATTTTAGTGCTTCACAAATAAATTTACTATTGTGTATTATTTACTGTCAGTGTTTCAAATTTTGTAAAAGAAAATTTAGTAAGTTATGTTAATCCATTTCATCTGTCTCAATAATGGTAACTAATGTCAATTTTGCGGCATTTTGTGAAAATTCTAGTGTTTTTCAATAACTAGTTTACTGTCTGTAAGCGGTAGCTAAGGGAGGAACTTGTGCATAGCTAACTATAAGCCATAATTTATTTATACATAATGATTTTTGTGAGGTCTTTATTTTGTGTTTGTTGCTTCATTCAAATTTTATAGCTTTAATTCTGCATATAGTGAAGTCAAACGCTGTATTTTGTCATAGCTTTGTGACGAAGTGTTGTTATTATTATTAGTATTGTTAATTTATTCAATTTTTTTTAATGTTACTAAATAATGTTTGAAATTGTGATTTGACTGAGTGGTTGATTTGGCAAATTATGTACAATAGTACTGAAATTCATTTACAAAATTTACAGTATAACTTTGAAACAAGATTCAGTCATTCACAGAGTGCCAAAAAAGCAACATAATAAAACTAAGTAATGATGTACTGGTATATAAAATAATACTGTTTTTTAATTTGGCTGGAATGACCTATTATAATTTAAAAAAAGTTATTTTAATATTGTCCCTCGGGAAACAAGATGTGTTAAAGTTTTGTTAATGGTATTTAAAATTAGTAGCTTTAAATGATTTTATCATGTGTGAATTTGAAGTTATAAAAGTTTGAAATTCTGTATGGATTTCATTTTTAAACAGGGATTTGGAATCAAGAAGGGACGTAAAGAAGGAGGAAGGCGAGGCATTTGCAAGGGAGCATGGGCTCATATTTATGGAAACTTCTGCAAAAACAGCAGCAAATGTTGAGGAAGTAAGTATGGATGATGTGTTCACATAAATTGTAATGAAAAGTGAAGGTATTTTTTGCAAAATATATCTTTCATGTTTATGCCTTTCATACACTCTCTTCTCAGATAATAGATGTGAAATATTTTGAAGCCGGTGTGCAAAAGTGATTGCTTCTTTTCTTAGTTGTCTTTGGGATTATTCTGAATGAACGACTTACTACCACTACTTGTGCTAAATGCTTTCTAACTTTTGTACATTACTTAACACGTAACTTCTCTTATGCATACACCGTGAAGGCATGATGTGAGTGATATAGAGTCAGACCCACCCCCTTCATACCGTACCATACGTGAAAGGCAAGCGATTTCAGTTTTTTATTTTTGATTTGTATTTCGGGTTTCGATTTTAATTGATAATTTTGGATCCGGTGCGATTTGATTTCGTTTTTCACATTTATGTAGCGTTAGTATTAAAATTTTGGCACTCTCAAGGAAAATTTTCACCCGAATCTTCTTTTTTAAGCTCGCTTCATTTTTCTCGAAGGCGAGTCAAGTCAGTTAATGGTACAAGATAAAGGCTGCACAACCTTTATTGTAAGTGGCTGCTTACGTTAAACAATGGTGCAAAGTTAAAAATGGAAAAATCTAATTTTTATTCACAACAGTAGGCTGTTTTTTATTTTGTTTAAGATTTTCAGGCTTCACATGTCGACGCCATACGTCATCTTGCTTTCTATAACCTGTGTTAATTCAGATAAACCAGCACTGTTTGTTGCAGTGTGGTGGTGATGACATAGACGGTCATCATGGATTAATGGTTGTTGTTTTTGAGGATTGATTGTCACCTTTACTAGAGTATTTACCTCGTTCTGATGTAAACACCAGTATTTTGGAAATTTTTGCAATATTTCTAATCCACATACGAGCAGTAATAGAAATGCATCAGAAGAAATAGACAAAATCTTAACATGGTATATCACTTATAATCTGATTTGCATTATCATCATTGCATTGTAACCTTATGACTGGGTAACGTCTTTTTAATGGTATAGCTAGAAATTGCTTTCATTTTGCAGGCTTTCATTAACACTGCAAAGGAAATATATGAAAAAATCCAGGAAGGTGTTTTTGACATCAACAATGAGGTATAATAATTATGAAAAATTTCTTGCTGTTTTTGTAACAATCTCACTGTTTACTATAAAGAAATCTGTGTACTGCAAATAAGTAAAGCATGACTGTATTTTTCGAGAAAAGTATGACTCTGGGCATGTTACGATATATGTTTTGAGGTTGATTTTTCATCATTTATAGAGAGTGATCCTACAACTGATTAATGATTGCTAGGATAATTAAACATTTAAATGTTTTATTTTCAGCTACTAACATTTGTCACAGTAGTGGATAAGCATTTTAAAATTAAAAAAGTAGTTTTTTGTGGATTTTAAAGCAAACCATTTGAGATGGAAGACATTTGGCTATTTTGCACTTGAGACGAATACAAAAAATGCAGCGTCACTAAATATTAATAACAGATCGAACCATCCTGATATTTTATGCACATTTAGGCGAAATATAGGGCTAGAAATTAGGCCATAGTTAAATAATTATGACATATTTTAATGCTTTACTACAATGTGCTGTATGGAACATATATGTTTTGACTGCCTACCTGTCATTTTTTACGTTTTTCATTAGAGTCTTCTTGCATTTGCATCTACTTCATTTAATTTTGTCCAGTTATTCGAAAATCCGAAGTAATAATTGACAAGGTGTTGGTGGCACCAACTGATATGTAAGAAAAACAGTGGCCAATTCGATTTGATTGCTAAGCCCTAATTTTACTATTCATAAACAACACAGGAATAATTCGGAATCAGTTGGACCTATTTTGGCAGTGCCTGGCAAACTGAGGTAACCAACAAAATAAATCAGGAAAATTCCTTTTAAAAGAAATAACACTCATGTATCGGGAATGTGTGTATTTATAACTAACAATAATGAGTTTTCCATATGCTTTGCAATTTCCTACTTTACAGGCAAATGGGATCAAAATTGGGCCGCAGCATTCACCTACGAGCCCCCATGCCCCTTCAAGTAGCTCGGGACAAGCTGGAGGGGGTGGGTGCTGCTAAAAACGGCTGCATCTGCAATTGTTTCACGTTTTTAATTATCAGTATAAAACACGGCTGGTACGAATATCTTCAACTCTGCATAGAAGGCTTTTATGGGTGTATTAATTCTAAGGCAAAGTGTAACCAAGAGCTTGCTGTTGGCGTAGAATTTACATATATCTCAGCATTATACAGGAATCCATTTTAAGGCTTTTGAAAAGTTCTTGTATTTTTTCCCCAATTACATTGGCAGCAGTAATCAAACTTTAAAATTCTGTGTTCTTGTAAACGTTTTTTAGAAAAGACTATACTGTTAACAGTTAAGATGGAAAAAACAGAAACCTTTAATCTATAATTAACAAACAGTTAATTTTTGCCTAGTCTGTATTGCAAATGAGGTTATTTACCAAGAACAATAAAAGCAAAGCTGCTCAACATTTCCTGTGTGTTAAGGAATTTATAACTGCAACAGACTAGCTTTGCATGTACTGTCGTGTAGTTAAAAGTATTCTAAAAGTAATGTAACAATACAGACAAAAAATGTATCAGTAAAATAAAATATAGCATCAGTAGATTCTGTGTTGGCTTTGCTGCTAGTCACTAATGGGTACTTGATATGTGTTCCCATTTATAATTAGCATACTTTGATAACTAGGTGGTAAGTATATCTATCAGTCTTTTGAAAAATAAATTTTAGAGGTAATGAGTTTCGTATACCCACCATATAATATATAAAATGTCATATATTCGTGATTTGCTATCCTATCAATTTCTCAAATAAATTTTCCTAAATCTATAGATCTATCAATATCACCACTATCTTTAACTAAGAACAAACAAACAGTTCAGTAGTCTGTAGGTCGTGGTCTAATTAAATGGCCCTGTCCTATTTGTGCATATCTATACGTATTCAAATATTAGTGCGCTAATTTTACACAAGATGAGCTCGAATGGAGAATTGTATGTCATTATTAGGTTACTCAATCCAGCTTTTGCTTGTTGCTAAAGTAGTTATCAAGACTCGTTATTTTGGAATTTATTTACATTGCCAGTTGTTTTTATCGTAAAATATGTTTATAATGCTGCCACTTGAATATTATCTCATAGCTTATCACACAGTTCATAAGTAAGAATGATAATATGGCTTAGAATTGCAAGAATCGTTTAACAATTTGATTTTGCACTAGAGGTTATGTTTTCTTCATTTTACATTTCACCAAAAATTTTCGCTTATTTCTTTGATGTTTGTGTTGCTCACCTACGTCCCAGCTGAAGTCACTTTGTTTGTGTTTGCTGACGTTGATGTAAAAGTGTTGATAATCATTATCATTATACTTTATGTATATTTGCTATATATATATATATTTATCTTGATTTATGTTTTCATGAAAGTCACATCCATTGTGCATATTTATTTTGTTTTTTATGCATGTGAATATAATCAGCTTACCTTATCACAGCTGCTTGCATGTATATAATATATAATAAGCTCTTGTAGTGTAGTAAGTTAACTGGCCTGGATTTCTCTTCTTCTAAAACACCTTTTTTGATGAATCCTGACACTACCTGGTTTCAGATGTGTTAAACTCATTTGTGATAAGCTGGAGTTGTCGGGGGCAGCAGGTTGTAATTATTTATCTTTTATATGATGTAGTTAACCCATTTTTGCTCTCAAAAAGGAAACAGGTTTTTTCAAGAGTAGCTCCAAATCTGGCATTTATCTTACAAAAAAGATGTAGTCTTGATAAAAACTACCGCAGCATTCACATTCAGTTTTGTCATAATGTCCATTGTAATGATTAATTATTGACTGATCACTTGCTGACCAAGCCATTTAGCAAACAGGTTACAGTCACCATCATTAACGGATGTATAAAAAATTCTTGTCAACGCATCATATTGTTACTTCCATTTGATATAGATTTGTTTCATTACATGCTCATTGATGAAATGTGAAAGAAAAACTTTGTAATACCACTTTTATTGGCAGTGTAGTGCTGTGATGGAAAGTGTATTTCTAGTTTAGTTTTGATTTACACAATCAAATGTTTAATTGTACAAGGTATTTATTTGAAAATGACCACAGTTACCATAATTAATGTAGTATCTTGTTGGTCCTGCAACACTTAAAGTTTGTAGTAACTCTTGATGTACAGTTTATTAGCTTGGGCAAAAAGTTATATGGATGTGATAAAATTCTTCTTTATCCCCATGTATAACCTGATAAATAAAACAATTTATCCTGCACTAATAGTAAAAATATGTGTTGTGATGTTTGGAATTTCACAAGAGTCGGTCTCTTCAAATGTTATTACTGTATAAAAGTGTGACTAACTAAGAAAACCAAACAGTTAATTGAGAATATTTTCTGTTGACATTCATTCAGATAACGTAAAACAATGAGAAAATTACTTTCAGTGATACTTTTTTGTTACAGTTTTATTCATTGAGTATGCAGGTAATAATGACAGAGTGGACCCAAACAAAGTTTACTCATAAGTATATAACAGTAAATCAGCGGTTAAACAACAGCCAAAATAAACATACTCGGGTAAGATGAACATTTGGCAAGCTTAGTGTAACATTATAACATTTCAATTTTTTATAACTATGTAAAAGTCTGTAGCTTATGACTTCACAGTATATTTATAAAAAAGAACTTGTGATATAAGCAAACGTTATTGTCAATGACAGGACATTGTTAATGAGGGGCACCTGGAAGTGACACAATTTAATATAAATCTTTAAGCTTAATGTACTCTTTAATCAATACCTTGTGAATTATACTACAGTGCATAGTAATCCAACGACCCGGATTACTTGAGCTACCCGGACATTACTTAACTTTTCCTGAAAGCTAACATTCAAATTTCTATTATGTATGAGTAAACAAAATTACAGCTTTACAGAATTTTCGATTGTACACATTACACATGTATAAATTACATCTGTTTTACAGTTTAAAACAGGTGCAGTGTTTTTACCAATTCAAGTACATCAACTTAAATTTTAAAGATATACAGTCCAGATAAACAACTGTAACAAAATTTAAGTTTAAATACATTATATATATATACATACACACTAGAGAAAAAATATTATACAGTTTGCATTTAAAATGTAGGCAGCTACATATTCTATTAACACCGAGATTCGGAAACATAATATTAACCAAAACAATAACCCAGCAAGATTACTAAAATTTGACTAAATACTCATTAACAAATAATAAGTTATTTTCGATCACAATAACTGGTGTGCACTGGTTTGAAGAACAATGATTAGTGCCATTTAAATGTGAGGTATAAAGTTGTGCAAGCTTGATTTTGTATGAGTAAAACGGGATAACATCAAATTATACGTTATTAATTTGGCAATAAATTTTTATGCTTGGTTCCATAATTTATAATATCAATGATTAGAGTGTGCCTTAACTGAGCAAACTGAGTAATTAAATGCACACAGTTTCTGTATCATTCGTCATACACAAGAGTATCAGAGTGCAAACTGAAAAAGTAGCAGAATAGTACAAAAAACACAGCTATAAGTTAATTGTTACTTGTACAATGCTTTTTGTCGGTATCCTTTTACAAGTTGATAATTTTGAGTACATTGCTGTGCATAAATATTTAACTATGGATCGAGCAAATACAGTAAAAACACCTGTTTGTGCAATAAAGGCTGATACAATTTAGCCAAAATTTCAATTATGGAAATGCATGGTACCAATGATATGTCAATCCAAGTTAGATCCCTAAATGATATGGGGCCTCATTAATTATCAGACAAATCATTTTGCTGGCATTATAAATAATTTAAAAATTTATTCCAAATATAATCTGAAAAATACTGTGCAAGGTATCAGACAGGCAGTAAGCAAACAACGCTGGCACATATTATGTTGTGCATTGGGACATGGTCACGGTGAGTTTTAGACAATTATAGCAATTAAATACATGCCATTTAGTACAAACCAAATGAAAATCCAACACTTGTCCAACTTTCCACTCCTGTACTATGAAAATAACTATAACCAGTTGTGAATTGAAATTATGAGAACTGGACTAAACATTTTTACATTTTTTCTGCAGTGCATACAACACAGACATGCAATGTGCCATAGGTGGTAAATTTACACCCACTCCCTGTCCCACAGTGACCTACGAAAATCTCAACTAAACAGACCGGTTTGCTTGATAAACTTGTAGGCTTATGAAAAACCTGACAACTATATCTCACTTGCTGACAACTATATCTCACTTGCACGAACCAAGTAAATAAATTATGATGACAATTAACGACGTTCAGCAACTTACAGATCTTTTTACAGTAAGACTGACTTAACCTCCTTCCCCATTTCCCTATTCGGCCGGTATCTCCATTCTTGCTACAATGTGTCGTACCAATTTTTGAATGTCTTCACTGCGCTTTCGGCCCGTCTCCAACACCTCCTCGTGGTTTGCCAGTCTTTGGTCCTCGTAGTCCATAACAATCATATTCGTAATCATGGATATGCCAAGGACGTCCATACCGCAGTGCCTGGCAACTATTACTTCATGACAAGTGCTCATACCTGGACAGATAGACAGCTATGAAACAGATGGCAATGTTCACATGATGCATGTAAATGAGATAAATGCAGATGCAGTGTGTCAAAGATATAAACAAAGATAATAGTGATATGGCCATCAATTTTAAACCCCCTTCATCACAAGTAGCCAAATAATCAATAAAACCAGAAATATTTTGACACAAATAAAGTAGCAAAATCAATTCTGCTCAAGAATTCTACCAAAATAAATAGTGCATGCAATATTTATTACTTACCTCCACTTAACATCAGGAAAAATTTTTGTCGCAGTTGAATTGTTAATAGTGTTCAGCTAATTCAAAAGTGCGAACATTTAAGCAAGTTCAATAATTTCACAGGTTTCTTGGAAACCTCGCAGAATGCAAGATAGCTTGCCATTAGTTGCTTGTAAATCAATATTGTGACTCAATGGGCCAACATGTGCAGTTACTACAAGTAGATTTAACTGAGAAGCACCTACCAACACAGTCTCCTCCTAGAAGGCGCAACATTCTACCTTCAGCTATTGTTTCAAAAGAAGGACCACCAAGCATTGTGTAAACACCCTCGCGCATGAAGTCCTCGAATCCCAGCTCTTTGCCAATCTTGTGAGACAGTTTACGTAGCTTTACGTCATACGCGTTACTCATTGCTACAAAACGTGGACCAAATCTGCAAAGATGAAATATAAGATCATCGTAAAAATAAAATACATAAAAAAACTGTGACATTTATCAATGCATGTAGGAGCAATTATGTAGTGCTTTTGTTTTACTGTGTTCTATGGAGAAATTTTTGGTGAATGTGGAGAGTGAGAGCTTCATATTTGTATAGGTATGCTACACATAGCAACATGCATGCAATACAAAATACCTATAAGTTTAAAAAAATTGACTAGAATTTAATTAAAATGGCAAAAACAAATGGGCAGTGCAATTTATATCGTTTCAACATTAGTACATCACTTATCATGAAATTTGAACAGTGTTCTGTACTCAAAACTTTATTCCAAAATGATTAATAATGTTGACGTTGGTTCCATAACCCTTAATAAAATTGCTTGATTGGGAAAATGAATAATATAAAAATATATCAAGCTTGAAAGTTTTTACTTTTTTTCTGTCCTGGAAGCTGCAGATACTTTCATTGCTATGACAGCGGTATAATCTAAGTAACTAGATGAGACTACAAAAAGCACTACTCCTATATATGATATTAATCATAATATTCCAAAGATCCATGCTAGAGCTGATAATTTTAAAAGAAAAAGTTTGCACCTGTCATCGTTGATGCCTCGAAGAGGATTATCACCTGCAAAACCAGGAAAGTATAGCTGATCTTTGATTATCATAAGATCACCAACGTTGAATGCTGGATTTAAACCACCAGAAGCATTAGTGACTATCATGGCTTTTGCTCCCATAAGCTTAAATACTCTGACTGGCATTGCACACTGAAATAAAATAACTTACATATGTATAACTAATAGCTTATACACGCAAACAAATTTTTATACACAAGATAAGTTACAGACAGCTGCCGTGCAAGTATTTTTATTCAAACTTATGCATGCAGCTCAGAATTTATATATATATATATATATAAAGATTTCAACATAAATGAAAAATGCAACAACTGATTTTTTTAAGTTTAAAACGTTCAAACTTCATTTCCCAGCAAAACTAATAGCGACATAAATTTTGAAACACAGTAGAAAAAGGTACAGATAATAATACAGAAGTACACTAGGTACAGGCTTACAAAAATCACTGGTGCTAATGATATTAGCTAGTACTACAAGCAGTATTACAACTATGGGCAGAGTAATGTATAAATTAAAGTGCCAAATACACTAAGCCAAGTCTTGAGTTAGCTGACCTAGAAAAATCAATATGTTTTTCTACATCTCTCATTGGTTACCTATAGCTAGTCTGGAAAATGGCAAATTTGAAAAACTATAAATTACATCACATAGGTAGACTAATAAGAAATTAATAGACTTTTTCACTCTTAAATAGGTAGAATATTTACGCAACCGTTTGAAGGTTTTATTTAAAACGATTAAAAACGAAAGCAAATTTTTGCACATTTGAAAGAAAACTTATTTTCTGCCATGTTTGAATGGAGACATTTTGGACTTGGATAAGTTAATAAATCTTTTCTTATGTACCGTAGAGATAGGGTAGCCTTCATACGTGTGGAACCGTCCCTGCATCATCACTACATCTTTCCCTGATAATTTGCCAAAAACTAACCGTCCCGCATGGCCAGGAACTGAAAGAAAAACAAGTATAGTTATTAACCTAAACAGATTAACTCCAATTGTTAAACGATGAAGATATACAATATAATACACAAAGAGCAATTTTTATGACGTAATTGAAAATATGTCCAGGGGTTTGGATACAACTAATTAAATCATTTGCAAAAAGGTAAATATGTGAAAGTCTATTAAATTTGGGGTCCAGAAATACGGAAAGGTAGTCAAATAATCAAAGTTCTTTATATTTTAAGAAAAACTATGATTTAGTTTCTCGTCTAACTGTCTATATGATTTTAACAGTGTCTTTGCTTATAAGCAAGACATGTTTTTAACAATTTTAGCCCCACCAGTGTTTTTCACTTTAGTTTTGGTTAAAAATATGTACATTCCTGTTCCAAACAATATGATTTCAAACAGATTTCAAATTCTGAAAAATTTGGACCTCATTTGTTCCACTGAGTTGTTTTTGGTTTTCCCCCAATTGCATATAGCGTCCCTTAATTGTCAAGGGTTTTGTCAACAGATAAATTGTTTGTTGTGTAAGCAACTACTTCTGGACTGTTTACGAGTTGTAAATGCCATGCAAACCCGGAATGCGCTTAATATCAATACATCTTGCACCGTAGAAAATCTAGTTCAAAATATTCAGGAAAACTTTAAGCAAAATGTTAGGGAACAACACATATTAGCTAGAATAATTATATGGTTTAAATCAAGATTGTAAATATACGATCATTGCGGTAACCACACAGACAGCAAATTAATTATATTTTCAAGAATAGTTTTAAGATCCGTAAAAGAATTTCGTTAAAAGTATGGCTTATAGCCACCCAGTTTTAACCAATTAAGAAATTACTAAGAAATGAACTACATATTTGGAAACTGCTATGAGTACAAATATTGTTGCCAATTCTTTTTACTAGATGTTCGTAATTGTTTAGTTTATGCTGTAATAGGTACTTAATATTTTTAAACATTATCTTGCCTTAGATGTATCTGCAGTGTTTCGGTAATTAATATCATAGATACATGGTTCAACAAGTTTGTTTACGATTGCGAACAGCCTACAAGGCCAGGCATAAGTAGTAACTACACTATTTTCGGTCCAGGTTAATTAAATATTGGTATCAGATAAGAAAAAAGTTTACTTGTAATCAGCGGGGATATTGACATGTTACCATGATATAAACACTTGTAAGTACAAAGTGACAGTAGGTGTGGAAATATGTATCAAGGTTTTACTGCTCTATAAGCAGCTACAAACTACGAAATACAAATTCAGTAATATACAGTACAGATAAAATCACGATGGAGCATTAATGTGATATATGTTTCTATTTTTTCCACAAATCATCTCCATGCAAAATGGAAGTCCATACTCAACAGCACGACTTGCTGCTAATATTGTATGTTTGTGGCCGTTCGGAATTCAGAAGCTAGCTCATAAAAATAATCCTGTAAGATGAGACACTGAACCAGCAGCGATGTTTATCCACATTCAGATGTGTGTTATCGTTGTACACACCTTCGCTCTTTCAATGAGATTAGTATACGTGAATAGCAGATAATTAAAATCGTTCAAAAGTAGCTTTTTCTGCAATAACCATCCATTTACTAAAACACCCAGGGGTTGCTTAACGGCGAAAACAAACACACACTGTGACCACTTAGCTACTTATCTTGACTCTAGGCTAATATTATGTTTAAGTAATATTATGTTTTAAAATAATTGGGACCATCTATGGTACTGTAAACTTGTAACCACTCATATAACAGTAATTACATTCTATCGTGAGGCAATAAAAGAAACGCTGGCACTATGCCAACAGCTTACAGCTTATTATGAGACGGAGGTGTTGCACGTGATACTGAATCAATATAGGATGAAAAGACGGAGCTCTCCCACACTAATGACGTCATACATGATCAGATGGTTCAGCAGCTTCACGTTAGCTCATACTTCGCCGTATGGCGATACAAAAAATTCTTACATTCTAGGTACTTTAAATGTTAGCTTCATGTTCTGAAAACGCTTCTATCGAATTGCAATTAAAAATTGCCCAGTTAAACAACAATGACTATTAGGAATTATTTTGTGCAATAAAATGTGTATGATTAGTAGGCTACTCTTAATTGTTTAACACATTTCAGGCCCTGGTTGCATGTGTAAGTGTAAGGTAAGGTAATAAAAAAGGCGTGCATTTGTACTTATTACATGTGTATCAGTTAATTGATTTCTTAATAGGCTACCTTTTGTATTTGTCTCCACTCAACTACAGCATACCAATAAGAGCTAGAGCAATAACGTTTTCTACGTGTAAGCAAGCTTTTATATAAATCTGCTTTCAGCTTTGGATTGCATTCTACAAGAATTATGATTATAACAGTTGCCCATGGGCCATGACCAAGTGGAAAGAATTGCAGACGTTAGCAAAAATGCTCACTCACGAGAAGCGGGTGTGTCAGCGGTTTAGCCAATCAAAGGCTGCGGATGTTTTACAGCACAGAGGCGTGGGCCCTACAATAGCAGTTTCTGCAGAATCAGTTGCATAACGCATGCTAGATAGAGTAAGACGAAATCTTGATGCTCAGGCTTCACAGGCATGACTGGCAATATCGTCTGGTGTATATGACTACATATCTCAACCTAGGCTTAATTCTATAGTACTGGGATCGTAATGAAGAGTAACAAGCCAAAGTAGAATCTAATTAGTAGTAAGCAACTAAAGCAAGGCGACTGCAGGAGCTGCACCACATACAAACTTTGCTGATCAAGGCCAAAAGAGCGAGCCCAATACAGCTTTGTTGTACTAGAAAACATAAGACACCGCTGGACAACTGCACCCATGTTATATCTCATGGCCTAGTTCTACAGAAATGGTCAACAAATTATCTAGGCAAATGGACATTGATTTAAATTTATGCAGATTTCAAATACAGCGCAGAAACGCAAACACCTTGTCACTGGCTTTCATTACTGTAGCTCACAAGTTTATACACAAATACTGTTTGCATATATACTTTATACTTTTCAACTTTGCATTGCTCCGCTCAAGCCCATAACTGGAAAACTATTGAAAAAAAATTACGAAAAATCTCCAGTAAGCAAAAAAATGCGGAAAATGACGATGTTCGACTAGTTTTGTGTTGATTGAACGTTTATATACCAGCTGCCGGTATAAATGTCAATAAACACAACACAGGTAACTAGCTATCAAATGTAGAAATGATAATACAGTCACACTTTTGTGTGTTTTGTGTGAGCTACCAACACCCACCCACGAGGGATACGTGATAGTTGAGCACGTGGCAAACGTATCGTAGGCGTGCTTTAAATAATTCAGGCCGAAAATTCAATTACAAAAATGATCTTTATATGAGAGTGTGAGCTTGCGCGTAAAGATTTAGGAACAGTGTAACCAATTTTCAATTTAAATTTAATTTTTAGAGAAAGATTATATCTCCTCAAGTGATTTTCTTGCACTTCTAGTGGCATCCGGGAAGAAAAAAGCCCTGATCATCATTTCAAGTGCTATATTATTGTGAACAGAATCGGGTAACTAAGCCAAAGCGCTTATTTTTTTCAGACTCATCCTTGAAAAATGTACCTTAACTGAATCTGTAACTTAACTAAATTTGAATCTGAATCAGCAACTTAATGTATTCTCTGTTTACACATTGCTTTGTAGGCTCTAAACTAATATTAAGCTTTATTGTTCACTATATTAATAGCTCATACTAGTATCTTTTCTTTCGCACAGACATTTTACAGCTACGGGTCATGGATTTTTCTGAAGTTTTATTAATTTACTGCGTCAAATTACGTTCTTCAAAAGTTTCAGAATAAAGCGTATTTTTTTATGGTCCTTTGTCACATTCCTCAAATAAACGTATGTTTTATTTTCGCGCGCTACCCAAGGTTTCCTGGAACCGTCATATCTGAGTCTTTCAACCAAAGGATGTTATATATAGAACCATTGTGTATTGAATGAAATAAAAAATAAGTAAGGCTAAAAGCAGCACGAAACCTTGATATGCTGTACTTGTGATATATTGTTCAAGTGTGGTTGCCATGTTTTATGAATTTATAATTAAATTCGTCACCATGGAAAACCAGACTGTCACAAAAAGAATCAAATGTTTCTTGTCTAATTATAATCTCAAACTAAGTTCAAACCAAGTAGGATTTCTGCACATGCATACACAGGAACTTAAGAAGTGCTGAAAACTGCTGCATTCCTCAAACTAATTCTGGGCTCAATGCAAGCGTCTGCTCGATTACATAGTTAAATTTAGTACGATTCACGAAACAACAGATTAGTGGCATGGTATACGTTTAACCACTGAAATAAAATGTTAAACCTGGTTAGTGTTTAGTTAATGAATGGGTGACTACCAGAACACTACTTCTAGTTGTACTGCTATACTGCTGTTAACCATTTCTCTCATTGGGATTGGCTAAGGCACCTTAATGTAGTGTGGTGATTCAGTATACATTTCAGTTTAGATAATTATCCTTGACAACTACGTTTTGGTTCTGCCACAAGTATCTACATTATGTAGGTGAGTGTGATGCAGTATGTCGAACTACTCACAAAAGAAAAATGTCATGTCTACGAAGTATACCTACTTCGTGTTTACCAAGCGAGTGAGTATTGAACGAACTAGACAGTAATGGCGTTATGTATTAACCGAAATTAAAAACCTCCAGTGTGCAAGTAACGTAAACGAATGATTTATCTACCTATTGCAAATGAAGCATTTATCTTACAAGTAACTACTCGCTATAGTAAACCGTCCGAGCAAAACGTAGCTACTGTAGCTTAAGATCAATACTAGCAAGTCTTGGCAATTTTCCAGGATCGATTTGAAGCTGTCGTCACTTTCTCCTTAACGCTACAACGACATCAAAAAACGCTCATAATAGCTTCACAAATAAGTGAATAACTAGCGTGCGCATCATGGGCTAGGACGTGCTCATTTTTCTCACACTTTCTAATGGTGGCACTAAAATACATGTAGTAAAGCACACGCTGACAACATAAACCCACTAGTTACATACAATAATTGTACGAAACAGATTCCTGCAAAACTGGATCGAGAACTAAACTTATTTAGTTTGGTAGTTTTTATTAATACAGGCACCAGCTGTACAATCCTATGACTCACCTGTACTGACAGGAAAATTAGGAATGTCTTCGTAATTAAATATTTCCTGATCATCCACTGTGTTCACCAAACCTCCACATCCAGTACCCAGGATGATACCAAGTTGTGGTCTGTGTTTCGTGTGCTGTAGAAGGTACTGTGCAATGGCGTCAATTTCGTCGTAACTATAGCTACGAATTAAAAAAGAATATATATAGTAAATAATCAAGCAGCTGTGTATTCATGAACGTTCAAAACAACAAAAAAATTTCTGATTCAAAACCATTGGCAAAACGAAGTTGACAAAATTATAAATGTCCTAAATGTCCCAAACGTCGCATTCATGTCTTACACGATCAAATGTCATTTTACCTGAGATCATGGCTAGTATGTCCCGCGTGAATTTGTGTATGCATAACAAACTGCAGAAACCTTCTTATAAAGAATTATAAAACATATTTGTAAGTTTTTTAATCTAGTGCCTACCAAGACTAACTACTTATACTTTGCAGTAGTATGAAAATTAGAAATTATGACCTACTCTACTCTGTTTCATACTGTTTGGAAAATGTTTATAGCTTAATGCAATATTTATGCATGATGTGTTGTATAAGACTAGGAGTGCTCTGTTGGTGGCAGAAAAAACAACCAGAGAACATTAGCACCAGCATGGCTCTGATTACAAGCATTGTTTGCACCTCACGGATCAACGAATGTTTGACCTGAAGAACTCTTGGCACATTTCCAAGTACTAAGGCTCACAAAAATATTGTTAATGTTAAAATTCAGACTACAGATAGTAACATACATTATACATTATTACAGTATTTGCTTTTGTGGATACATTTTACGTGCATGCTTCCCGTGCCGTTGTCTTATAAATTGCTTTCACTCAAAAGCCATTGTAAATTACAATCTATTTAGGTGATTAAATTACAACAGTATATGTATAATATATGAATAATAATATCGTAATCATTCAGTTTTGGGTAGTGTGTAAGAAAACTAAAACGGATATGTGGTTTAAGTCAATGTACTATTGAAAGTTAATTTTGAAAAATAATCATTCTTTAGTTATATATATTTTTGTTCAAATGTTTTTACTGTTAAATAACGGAATGTTATTACGAATAGCTGGTCTACTGCTGCCAAGAACTCTTGCAGTTCAATAATCAGGGAGGATTTAGCTAGTTACAAGAGCTACTAGACTTAAATTATCTTTATATCTTACCAATTATTATACATTTTCAATAATTAATCAAAGCTGAAATAGTCCTGTGCAAATCATTTGCGGAAATTAATTTAGGGTTTAGAAGTTAAGTCGTTACGATAGTACACGTGCCATGTCATAAAGACTTAGCGCTCACTCATTAGCGCCATGTTATATAATGTTGTTATTACGTCACATTATACTAATTAAGTTAGCAAGTTATATTATAGCCTATAATGCTATTATAGTACTTGCGTTGTTAGTTTTGTTATTCACATCATTATATTATGTAAATATGTATTTATATGGTAAATTTATTTAAGTACGCGAATTTTATCGCTTGTAGCTATAGTTTGTAGTAGAATTGTAAGAAAAATAAGTAATTTCAAGGGGAAATTTAACAAGAAGCTGAGCCAACTCATAAAGAAATTTGTGTAAAACGTAATTTTTGAAAAAAAATCATAACACGACAACTAATGTTTTAATGACATTACGACAGTAATTTAGCAGGCTTGTCGCGTTTATTTTGAAGGCTTTACTGTAATATTTTACAAATTTCTCAGTTCGGTTTACGACGAACAGTCTTTATTTACTTAACAAGTTGACAACTTAGCTAGTTTAACTGGCAAATAAATGGTTTCAAGACACAAGGCCTTTTATGACATTCCGGGGTACATTCCATCATTAAATAATCGCGTGTCCTTACTGACCTCGAGCGCCGAGTATTTCGTCAGCCGCTCAATACTAAATCGGCAGACTCAGCGGCATACTACACTAGAATTTTGGCAAGTCACCAAAGTACAGTACGCATGGATTGCTACATCACCATATGCACAAACGGTAGTGCATGCTGGCAATACACACAGCCGGCGCGAAACTCAATAAAATGTGATGGGAACGCAAAAAATTAAAAATTTCCTTGAACATTTTGCAAAATGGTATAGAATACAGACGCTTACATAAAATTAATTAAAGCGTGTTTTAAATGAAACCGCGTTTCATAAGCTGAGTCATAAAATGTCTAAATCAAGGCTTTCGTGGAATCATATAAAATTTAGGATGGGCAATCGGAAGCGATAGCGGCAAACACGGCACAGCACACACCTCCACAGTAAACCAATGAAAATTACTGTCTGAAAGGCAGTGTCTGCTACATACAGTCTCATAATGTTGTTAGAACAGTTACTCATACTGTGCCAAAAGCGGTATTTCACACACCCATATAAAGAATCATTTTGATTGGTTCTATGTATAGGTGTGCCTGTTTGCCGTCTGGAAATCGGGTTAAAAGAAAACAGGCTGGTTTTCAATATATCCTATCGCATTTTGAAGTACGGTAAAGTGTACATTTTAAGACCTATAATAATGGCAAAATGTTTCTGGTAATTACATAATAGGTTAAAACTTAATTATTTTCAATAGCACAAACATTCCACGAGTGCGTTGCACGTGACTGAAATGCGAAAACTGAAGTACAGCTCAACTGTACAACATAAAGAGTGATATATAAAAACTCGGCAAATTTTAACTTAAAAATTCAAATTTTAAATTTACCGCTGTGCTCACGCATGAGCTCTCGAACGTGTGCACTACATCACAAGTGAGCACGTCTGAACAAGGTGGTACCACACCTGTTTTTTGGATAACGTGTTTCCAGATGCAGACACTAGTACCCATCTAACTAGCAAATAGCCTCACAAACGTGCAATTACCATTCTGTGGAAGTAATTCTTTAACAATCTTTCAATATTTTATAGGGTATATTGTTTTGAGCTATAGTTCAAGATGGAGTCCAGTTTTCCCTTAATAGTAACGATACAAAAATTTTTATAAAATCTGCCCTGTGTCACAGATGAAGGACAGTAAGCTTGAAATATTATAAAAATTTAGGCATAAGCTATAAGCTACCCTGGCAAGGCTAAAGCATTTAAATCTACCATAAAGTGTAAAAAGATTAGTTATTTACACAGGCCTTTTTTGTTTATGCAAAATCGTTAAAATTAACTTAATATCGGATAAACTTATTAATATTATTTTTATTTTAAGATGCAATCCAAAAGTTTTTATTACATTTTATGCCTAGGCAAAAGAGTTACACAAAATATCCTGGTTAAATGGGTGAGATGGGAAATTGCCAAAAATCTGGATTCAAAAGCGTCATAATTATTACAATGAAGTTATGCTAATGAGCGTGCCACAGACAGTGGAGTATTTTGAAACTGAAAACGGAGCTTTGAAGATTTACCTGCGTGCTTTAGCAACGTTTAGCAAAACTAAAACTAGAGCCAATACAGTACTAGTACAGTAGCAGGAACCTACAACTACATTTAAGTACTCACCTAGAAGTATGCAGCACTTTTTCCATCTTTATATTTGCTTAGCTATGACAAATTTAAAAATTTCAAGCTGATCACTTTTGGGAGAAAATCAAATTTAATTCAAGAAATTAACTAAACAGTTATTGCTAAACTCCAATATTAAAATGCAACGGAACCCGCCTCTGCACATACACACCACAACGGCTCATTGACGCCATTCATCCCGCCTACTCGTTAACGTCACGTGCCTCTTCAGTCTTTCTCCCGGCAGGTGCCGCCTTGCTCCAAGTCCCAGTAGAAGCCTAAATCCCTGTCTACATAATAGGTACTCTACGTCCCAGCACGTTAACATTATTTTGTTGACCATATTCTTACCCAAGTTCCTCTTTTATTTTTTCATACAGGTCTTTATATGAACTTTTCTTTGGGCACCTGATAACCAAAATGTTTCTGTAATTTCGGCTTTATAATTATTAATTTTTGCATTTAATGCCCAGAGCTCGAACATTTACACATGCATGATAGAATAGAATAGAATAGAATAGAATAGAATAGAATAGAATAGAACAGAACAGAACAGAATAGAACAGGACAGAACAGAACAGAACAGAACAGAACAGAACAGAACAGAACAGAATAGAATAGAATAGAATAGAATAGAATAGAATAGAATAGAATAGAATAGAATAGAATAGAATAGAATAGAATAGAATAGAACAGAGCAAATAGAGTAGGACAGAATAAATTTATTTTACAACAATCAGTACAACGGATACAACTATATAATAATAATAATAATTAAAATTAATAAGGTTGTTGTAAAGAGGAAGAAGGAGCAAGTGCTTTACAGTCTTCCTCCTACAGGTGGCCGCCATAAATGACAATGTCATTCTACGACTACATGTATATAAATTTAGTTGAAAACCATAATTATATACAAATTTCGGTAAACCTGTGAAAATTTAGTGTACAACTACGCATCACCATGGCTTAACAATAAGTAAATACTTGAGCAATTGAAAATCTCGTAAAACAATTCAATGGTAGTAACAATAATTCATAGAGCAGATGCATCTAGAACACATTGATTGGGTAGAACATTGGGTGAGACTGTGTAGCAATTTCCTAGGTACAGTAACGATAAAACAGAGCATGTTTAATTAATTAAGATTTTGCCATACTGTTTTTCATTGAGTTATTATTATTTATGCTCCGCCACTTTAACGCTTAATAACTCGTAAGCCTTGCAAGCTAGGGTCACCAAACACACTGGGTTGGTAGCCCTGGGCGGGACACGTACAATTGCATAGCAACCGCTGACCACTGGCTAAAGGGGGAAGGACAGTGGGCGTTGGTCAGTTTTTCCTTTAGAATTTCGTTTTTTTTCCAATTTTTTTCCACAAGTATTTGCGTACTGTGGGGCAGATATGCACCTGGGGTTTTAAAAAGCTGGCAAGTTTTAAACGCCGGTGGGAGGGGCCAAAATGCAAAATTTGTGGTCCCCCAATTGGTGACCTTTTACATGCTGAGAGCTAGGGACACAAAACTCATAGGGTACATTCTCTGGGCAAAGTTATCTACGTAAACATGTGGCCGGAGTTGCCGGGTCAAAGGTCACGGAGTGGACGGGTCTTCATTTATTCTGCTTCATAATCCACCTGCTCCCGCAGTTTTTGAGCTTGGGTCACAATATTTGGTATGTTGCTAGGTGTTGACGTGGCCTTGCACGTGACAAAATATGACACGTGCGCGTATATCCAAATTTTCCGCTAGGGGGCAAAAACCGAAAAACGAGGGTCGGGAATAGAAGTGCACCTAGTGTTGAACAATGGTACCTTGTAGCACATGAAATGAAAGGCCTCGATGAGACAAACTGAATGATATAAGTTATCATGCCAAAATTGTTGACATTTGACCCGTTGGTGATGGGCTGAACAATTAAATGCTGAGGTTTCACTGTGAAATACACTTTCCTTGTATTCAAGCAACTCAATAAAAAAATAAGCGCTTTCAAAAAAGGCAGTCGTCTCTTCATTTTTAAGACCCAATTTTATAACCATTGTTGCAAAATCTTCAGTTTCTGACCACATCAGAAACATTGTCAACTAGTTTTTTAACTTACTTAAATTAAATTTAAATTCTTCCGCAACATTCAACCAAAATATTACCACATTATTTTTAATTGTTTGCTCAAAAATATTAGTCGAGTGCTGTGACTTATCATAATTATTAATAGACGCAGTTCTGATATAATGATCATGAGTATGGAGAACTAGAGTAAAATTTTCAGAAAATGCTGTAAGTAATAATTTCATTTAATTTATAATAAATTTTGTAAATAAGCATTTTAAGCGAGTACAAGTCATACAATATTATTTCTTTAATCTTAAAAGTGTAAGCCTGTATATATATTACGTTAGTTTCATGATCGTAAGGAAATGAATGGATTACTTTAAGAATTTTATTTTAAATTCTTTGGAGCTGAGCTGAGTTAGAACTGTAAATTCCACCCCACGATATAATACCATAAAGTAAGTATAGATAGGCTAGACTGTAAAAAAAATTTTATGAGCGTTTGTAGGCTAGTGATTTTGCTGAGCTTATACATAATGCCTATTATGATATTACTTATTTTGTGTTTAATATTATCTACATATAAAATTATATGGAGAAATATTCTTATTATTATGTTATATTACATTATATTATATTATGATATTTTACGTTATGTCATGTCATGTCATGTCATGTCATAACATATTATATTATATCATATCATATCATATCATATCATATCATATCATATCATATCATATCATATCATATCATATCATATCATATCATATCATATCATATCATATCATATCATATTATATTGCATTGCATTACATTACATAAAGTTCTATTATACTGAACTATAATATTATCTGCTTGAAACAGAAATACAGTTTCAAATAAAGTTGAGATTTTCTAACATTTATTTGCAAAGAAATATCCCTGTTTTAAAAAACTTTTGTGAGTTTTGAACATGCTGATATAATGCCGTTATCTTCATTATATTTTGTCTTAACATATCCTTAGCCTACCTGATAATGACCACTGATGATAATCCAGTGAAGATAGTTATTATCAAATTAGGAGAACCAGCCAGAAAACCAGAAGAGGACAGATGTTAACGTATTTAGATTTTGAGCAGAAAGATTCAAACACTTCAGCACTGATCCTTAGAGGTAGGAGTACTTGGTTTATTGCAGAAAGTAGGCATAAAAAAGGTGAACATAATCATGTCATAATAATGATTCAATGAACGATGACGACGATAACGGTCGTCACTAATGATGGGCGATACTGTCGATTTCAAGTAATCGCGATTACCGATACTTTTACTGAGATCGCCTGGTAGTAATATGGCTGTTCCCAGTGGCAGCGGTGCTACACAAATTTGTGCTCGTATACTAAAGCTTATTGGAAATCACTGAAGGCGTGAGCTATACGAACTTTATTTGTTTGTAAACATCCGTGACTAGCTTGTGTTAAAATTTTTTTCAAACATATTTTGCATTTTCTTATTTAAAATTATTATAAATTTATTAACATAAAAGTAATCATTTAGAATACCTGCTACTTAATTGTGGGCTGGAGCAAAACGAAGTGTAATCTTAATTAAAGTTGAAAATTCCTCTTTTCAGTAGACTTGCTCTGCTCTTTAACTACACCAGTTTAGTTAGAGCCGAATATGTGAATATATAAGTCGATGATAGTGCAAAATAGAAGACCTTAATAAGCACTGCTACACAGCACTAAAACATGACTTATGCGCAGTAAGCATACCAATAGGCAATAATATAATTTATATAACTGATTTAGTTTTATTCACATTGCTGTAAATTATTCATTATCAAATGGGTATTCGGTACATTTCTAGAGACCCAAAGCATGGATTGAAGTGGGTGACTGCCTCACTGTTACCACCATCATTATTCCTTGAGTCATTTCACTGAAGACCGAGACTGAACTGTTCCACTAGTAAGCACTACAACAGCATTATTCCAAAAAGGGGAGCCGAATTTGATACCCACGCGGTCACAATCAACAGTATAAACACAACTTTCAATCAAGTTGTGCAAGTCTAAAAATGACATTTTCCTACATTTTTGATATTACTTATGATGAACATTTTTGCTTGTATATATATATATATATATATATATAAGGATTACAAAGATTAATTGTTCACAAATCACAATACCTACAATAATTGAGACCAGATCATGAGTTGGTTCCTCTTGTTGACAGAAAAGTATATAACCCACTTATTTTATGTGTAACTGAGACTTGGTTCAATGGAAAGATGGATTTATCTGAATTTTGTTTATCAGGTTTTCATAAACCGTTTTGTCAAGATCGTCATGATACTTTGGATGGTAGGGATGGCGGTATTGTATTACATGTGAGTACTGAACTTGTAGCACGGCAGATTTTTCCTATTGAAGCTGAGAACTTTACTAATTCTGTATGGATTGAAATTCAGCAAGGCAATAAAAGAAATATTGTTATTGGGTTAGTTTACCGATCTCCTAATTCTAATAAAATAAATGATTCTATGCTCTTTAATATTTCAAGCAATCTTGATTCTAAGGAATATATTATATTTGGAGATTTCCTAATATTAATTGGGAATGATTTGACAGCCTATTCTAAATCGTCTACTGATTTTCTGAATGTTACATTAGATAAAAACATACTTGATTTGATATTCTCAACAGATGAGAATATGATTAGTAACGTTCTGAATGTTGGTAAGTTTACTAGTAGTGATCATGTTCTTCTTAGTTTTTAAATTACTTTTGCTAGGGAGTATAATAGTTCTTCGTTTTTAGTTCCTGACTGGATAAGAGCAAACCTTTGTGCTACGAAAAGTTTTTTCAATAAAGTCAATTGGTGTCATAATATTGAGGCATGTTTAAATGAATGTATTCTAGTTAATGTGGCATTTAAACCTAAAAAAAGAAAACTGGAACTTAAGAAGCTATGGATAACTAGAAGAGTTGTTAAAGCAAAAGCAAGTTGTGGAAGTATCGGGATACTTGTATCTGCCAGCATTTAATAAATATAAGAAAGCTGAATCTGAAGTTTAGTCTCTTGTAGGCAATGCTGTTGGTAGGTTTGAAATGAACCTAGCAAATAACATGAAACAGGATATCAAGTCTTTTTACAAATATGTAAACAGCAAAAAGTTAGTTAAAGATGCTATAGCTCCTCTAAAGGATAGTAATGGGTGTCTTACTTTTGATCCAAAATCTGTGGCAGAGATTCTTAATACATTTTTTATATCTATATTTACTAAAGAAGATGTTGATAAAATTCCAGAGCATCATAATATTTTTATGGATCAGATAATGAAATGCCTACTTCACTACAGATATCTGAAGAAATGGTTGTTGATCATATTCGTTAACTAACTCAGTTAAGCACCTGGTTCTGATAATTTTGGTTCTCAACTATTAATTGAACTTGCAGGCTCCTTGTGAAAGCCATTCACTTTATTGTATAATCAAAGTTTGTTAACTCATCAAGTACCTCATAGTTGGAAGTTAGCTAATGTAACACCTATTTTTAAGAAAGGCATTTGTAGTGATCCTGGTAATTATCGGCCTATTTCATTAACTTCATTAGCATGAAAAGTCATGGAATCTATCTTGGAGAGTTATATCATTGATCATTTAGAAAATAATAAATTATTATTTGACTCCCAACATGGATCCACTAAAGGCTGTTCTTGCTTGACCATATTGATAAGTTTTTCGATGATGTCACCTCGATCAAGGAAGTTCTGTTGATATTGTTTATTTTGATTTTGCCAAGGATTTTGATACACTCGATTGATTGTTTTTGAGCAGGGAGTGATTTTGAACAATTACATAATTTAGTGGGAATAAAACAGGAAAAAAACATGCTAATTACGAACTCACACAAGCCTGTACTGTGGGCTTTATTTGCTGCAGCTATGTTGCCAGAGTGCATTCTTTTGGTGGGAGGTGAACGAGTGTCATCTCTAGGAGGAGTCACAGTTTTGCGCGTGCGCTAAGTTATAAAAATGGCGTCTTAGCGAAGTTAACTTGACTAATTGGCACAGAGAAAACTATATCAAAGAAAATCTATAAGTTCGTTTTCCCAGTAATTTATCCAAAATGTCACATCTTCATTTTATTGTTCACCCACTTCCTGGATCAGAAGAGCAATTGAACGAAAGGTAGTTTGGAAACACTTTATTAAATCACAGGTCATATAATGATATAATTTATTGTGAAAATCGTAGTATAATTGGGGATTGCAGGCTTAACTTGTACAAAATTTGAAATTTTATAATTTCTTTAGTCATTGATATATAGTATTTTTTTGGAGTTAAACGTATAAAGTTAAACATTATTTCAATTTGCGCAAAAACTTGGATATTAGTAATAAGTAATAGCAATATTAATTGTGGAAAAAGCGCAAACGTTACTTAGTACTGTACTAGTTCATGATGATTTTATGAACTTCTGTAGCATTATAACTCTGAGTTTATCCATCATGACCATGTTTGTTCAGTGTTAAATTCACGTATGTTCAAAGAGTTCTGATTCAATTCATCTGAACCATTCAATAAGTCTGATTCAGTTATCATCTGTGAACCAGCTCAAATAAAGTTATAATAATTTAATATCCATTTGTGTTGTCTTCAAAATTCTGATTAGTGATGGGAGATTTTGAAATTTTGTAATTCGATTAGAATCTTGTTCTTGTAATTTGATATCACGATTAATCTTTTGCAGTGATTTTTTAGAGTTTTAACCATATTTATCAATGATTGCAGTGAAATATAGCCTATAATTTCTTCACAGCTTTTGTGGCTGTCTGTCATTTTTGTACTCACAAACTATTTTACAAACATACACATCATTATCACTAACTACTCTATGATTATGTCACTACACGCGTTATGTGCCAATGAATTTGAAGACCCAAGTTTGCAACACATTGTGTAAGGCGGGAAATAATTTAAAGATTCCATTTATTTGTGCTGAAACACTGCCTTTTATCAGTGTGTAACACGTATATTTTGCTCTGGATCAATATCATTTAATCGAATTACTGTTCACTCGCCGATTATATCGACTTAAATACATGGTTGTAATCGGGATTAATGTGCTTATTCTAATAATCGCCCTTCACTAATTGTGATATTTGATAGTTTCATTAATCACAAGGACTGGCAATAGTAAAAAAGTGTTAATGCTGTGAGGATATTAGTGACACCTTAAACAAATAAAATGATTGTAGTATAAGTTATATGTAGACTAAAAAAAGTTTTTATAGTTGCTCCAACAAAGCGGGCAGTTATAGAATTGCCGGTTCCATCTGTCTGTCTGTCTGTTCGATCTGTTGCCATTTTTCTGGTCTTGGAGTAATCTGGAAGTTGATACCTTTGCACAGCGGTTGGGCATGGTTCAAGCTTGTAACCTGATAATTTTTGGATCAATTGGTGTAGATTTGAATATTTTACAATTTTTTTAAATATGTCTGCATAATAAATAAATCGACAGTAAAAATTTTCAAACCACTGCGCATTGTGGTTTAAAGTTTTTTAGAAAATGAATGACAAGCTTTATGTCGGCTGTTCTTTCTTTACACTTCTTTTTATTTTTACGTTATTGTCAAAGTTGTAGTATATCATGTAAAGTTATATTTAAAAACTTTAAGTAAGAAGTTTCATCTTGTCTCAACTATTACTTTTCTTCATAATAGCTTCAAAATGGCTGCAAGATCAGCTGAAAACATGATCCTGTTATTGTACATGAGCACTCAAGTAGAAATCAGATCTACGTTTCAGCGTTGTCTCCATGCCACTCTCAGCAGAAAAATGTTTAAATGTTAAATGCTAAATGTAATGTAATGTTTTACTCCTCATATATCTGAAACTAAAGGATATCTATAAATTAGAAATGACCATATTCATGTATAATTTCCCTATTTATATAGCAACTATTTTACGAAAATATCTGATGTTCATAATTTCAGCACTAGGGCCCCAGTAATTCATGTCAGCAAATATTCCATACTAATCAAGGTTTCCACATAATACAACATCGTGTAACTATTTTATGGAACTCCCTAAGCCATGTATAAAACTCTCTACATCCATTACAACACTAATATTAAAATATAGAAAAGAATTACTTCAGTCATGAATATAGTTAATAACTTACAATTACTTAACATCATTTTCTTTATGTTAAATTTGTTCTTTACCTATTCAGTTTACTCAAAAATCCTTAAAGTTATTTAAGTACTTCAAATTAACTCCGTCCCTATAGTCTTTGATTTAAGATTTTGGCATTTCATTCTTAATTGTCATTTCCCTAATATCGTTAATCACCCCCACAAATTTTTGCTAAGACTATTATTTTCTCATTCTTATCATTATCATTCAATTGTCTAATCTCATTTACAGTGTATGTATAAATAAGTATGCGTGTAGGTAATGTACGTTTATGAATTAATGTAATTATGACCTTGATTAATTGCCACTAGCACAATGTTAATGTTACTAACATCTAATTAGAGGTGATTGACTGGGTGACCGTACGGATCTTCATCACCTCTGTTCATATTTATCTGTATAACATACACTAACTTCTTAGCTACTGTATTAATTTTATGAAGCTAAATAAATTTAGTACTACTATTACTATTACTATAATAATGCAATTAACAATAATGAAGAATTTTGTATTTAGAGCTTAAACATTTTTCTCCTGAGGATGGCATGAGGACAATGCTGAAATGAACAATTGATTTCTAGTAGAGTGCTCAGTCATGTATAATAAAAAGTATCATGTATATAATAAATGTCATGTATATAATAAAATAACTGTAGGTGATAAGATTATCTGCTCAGTGAATAATAAATAATTGTATAACACAGATTGTTGTGTTTATTAATTAATTATGTATTTAAGACATTTCGTATTTAAGACATACAAAAAGCGTGCCTCTCTAGGTTATTTCATTTTATGTTACTGTTGTAGCTGTCGCATAAATTTGCATTACTAAAGTAATTTAATGATTGGTTTTCGTTAAACTCAAGGAAATTTTAATTGTTTGGTATCATATTTCTTTTAGGCTGCATGATGTGTCAGAAAAGATCAGCAAGCACGGTTACACTGCACCAGCAGTTTTTAGCAAACTGCAGGGTATTTCTGTTTCGCAGTGCGTCATTGGACCAGCTCATATAGCGCTCTTGCTTGAGGTACTTACATCTTGAAATTTAGTTTCTCTCTCTCTCTCTCTCTCTCTCTCTCTCTCTCTCTCCCTCTCCCTCTCCCTCTCCCTCTCCCTCTCTCTCTCTCCTTCACTTTCTCCCTTTGACATAATTTTTTTATAGTTAGTTTATTCCTTAGTGTAAACCTATTAATTAGTCTGTATAGGCAATTCATCAGTTAATTAAATCCTGTTACTGTTTCTGATAGATAGAACAGCAAAAATGTAATACACTACTGTGCACGATTCTTTGGAGTTTTAATCTAATAGTCTGGTTGGATGACTCAGATCCCATACGTATAAAAGCTGATTATTTTTTCAGGATGGTCGGTTGTGCCGTGTCGCTTATTCGCTCATTACTGATAGGCTAGACTTAAGCAAAACCGATTTGGCTAAAGGGTGAGATATTCATTTTGAAAAGCTTTGTTTTTCTATTAAATTAAACTAAATTAAATTTTGTTCATCACAAATGTGCAGTGCCACAACTTTCTTCAGCTTTGTTTTAATGAAATGTGTCCATGTAGAGTTGCCTATTTTTTGTGATGAGTAGAGTTATTTTGTTATGTACTTGGCAGGAGTGGGCATGTTTCTTCCATCCATTTTTGCCAATGTCCATTGTAATCTTGTTATTAAGCCTGTATACTCACCCTACTCCTCCTGCCTGCAAATACCAGCAGCTAGTGAAATATTTAAAACATGAAAGGCAACAGTTTATTTTACTTTTCAAAGAAATTTGTGCTTATTAAATTTGTATATTTTTGAACTAAACTTTGTGAAACAAAGGTGCGAGTGAGACATGACTGCCACTGGCACAGTGGCTATATCCTTCTCATGATGTTTTATCCTTTTAGTAGTATCATTTTAATGTGGGCTTTTAACATGGAAGTATAGCGACTGTGTTTTGCAAGATCTTAGACATTTTTGTACAAATTTTAAAGAAAGATACATATAGAGTTACTCACAGATTTTTCTTAACATCTGCTTTATTTTGTTACTGATTAGTTGTGTAACTTGTGTTTAGAAAATGTTTAAGCATACTACAACTTAGATATGTGCTTAATTTCTTGATTTATCTTGATTATGTGAACTGGTAGAGTCAGTTATCATTGTGAGAAGTGAGATACACTCTCATATTTTGGTTTGCTGGACAAAAGCAGGGAGACGTCGGTCCGAATTTGCCGATTGTCCATTTTTACTGATACTAAGCTAATAGTGCAGGTGCCTTGCATTAGTCTTACAGTAATGTAGAATTAATCGCCTATTGTCTCAAAAGTGTCTAGTATAGGCCGCTCCTATGCAAAAGTATATAAAAACGGGAAACTGTCGGCAGTTGACTCAAATACTTCCTTATATTTACCTCTATGTTTTTTCTGCACATGTTCAAATAAGATACTTTTGTCTGACCAATGTGCTTTTACTATTTTTTATGTCGTCTTACTTTGCCTTTGTGCACTATAATATACGTAGAAACAATCATGTTAAGTACAGTTTCTTTGTAAGCAAGGTTTATCATGTGCTAATAATTATGCTGGCCTAGATGCCTTAAACACGCTGACATGCAAGCCACACATGTGTCGTTACACGCTGTTTGATTACTGATGTAATGATGTAAACAAAGTGACGTCCGCCAAGTTGCGAAATAACGGACAGTGTCCGTAGTGTGCGAGACTTTTTAACTGTCCAGATTTTGTCCAATTCTTCTGATATACGTAAAAGTGATGTTCAGCAAACCGAGATACGAGCGTATTTTAAAAGAATTGCAAAAAATGGCTTTTTCAACAAATTAGTAAAACTGGTGGATGGTTCTAGTGGGCTAATCAGCAGTTTATCATGTTCAAATTGCTCTACTCATGTACCGCACATGTACTCATGTACAATGAAAACTTTCATCTTTATTAGTTAACAGTCTCATTTTAAATAATTTAATTTGTTACAGCTTTTGTGTACACATATATTTCTTAACTGCACTCGTGAAAACCATTGTGGAGGCAAATAAAGCTCGATAAGTTAAATTGCTATCCAGCTGAATACAGTAACTCGTAGTTGTGAAGACTTGGCAAAGAGATATTTAAAGAAGTTAACACTGTGTTAGAACTCTGGTTTTTTAGTTTAATTAGTTTTATCTGAAGTTGTTCAGTCTTTTCTTAATCACCTTTTTTGATTAACCACAGGTAAACATTTTACTGGGTGGCATGTTTGTCTTGCTTTTGTCACTGTGAGAACCCAAAGGAAGGATAGCAAATGTTTGTTGACCTTGTTACTTTTAAAACTGATATATTTTGATTAAAAATTTATTTTTATTTATTTTTGTATGCAATAACTATAAGATACTTTTACTATAAAATACTTGGCACCATTTTGTGTAGGTCCTATAAAGTATTTTCTAATGTAGACGTAGAAAAAATTATTAAGGTTCAGGAATCTGCTTTGCCATCTGATGAAAAGGTATTTGAGATTTATTAAAGGCTAAACTGTTGCACTTCTAAAACTTGTGTAATTTCTGCAGCAGTTCTGCTGTTCCTAATTTGCTGATCAATTTATGTAATAAAGAAGCTGCCACGTAACAAATAGTATTTTATTCTTTGCTTTTGTTCTCAGTTCTGGTGCATCAGTGAAGGGTGGGGGTGGAGGAGCACCGCCCACACGCCCCGATGCTGATGGCACTACTGCGGCAGCTCCAGAAATTCTAGTTTTCGAAGAGATTATAGGTCACCCCATGCGGTGAGTATGCAGGCTTTGTGATCATACTGCCTATAAAAATTAAAATTCATTGGACCTATGTGCTGTTATCTTAAAATCTGGTTTGGATAAAAACATTTAAAGGCAAAAATTTATGACTTTTATATTAATTGTGCAGATGCTTTACTACTGTTTAAATCGTGACTATATGACTGTTATGTTAAAAAAGTATTTTTTGTTTTGTTTGTTAAGTTCAAAAGTAATATTGTTTTCGTTCAACTTGCCAGAGCAGTTTTATTGCTTCTGCATCATAGTCACGAAATTGCAGAAAGTGCCTAAAAATCTGTGTTACATACTTTTCCATTTCAACTTTAACATTAACAATATGGGTCTGAGGATCAAAACACAAGTTTTTTAATTCTTATATTATGAAAAAAACACATGTTGTGTATTGACAGAGTTATGTGTTTTAAAGTTATAGAAAAAATGTCAATAATTTGAGAATAAGTTATGAGTTATCAATTAGTTTAAGACAAAGAGACGTTACTTTTAACAGAAGGCTAAATCTTAATGGTGGTGCAAATCGAACGACAGCTGTCACTACAAGCTCAACTGGTGGTGCAGGAACTACTAGAGCGGTGCAGCGAACCAGAGGTCGAGTTATCCGTGCCACGACTGCTCGGGGCCGTGGTGCTGGTGTTATTGTTGGCTCACGACCTATGATTCCTGCTCCCATGGTTCCAGAAGAACTTATCAACCAAGTAAGTGATTATTTCAGATAATGACACAGTTGATACCTATTTTTTTCTAAATTTAAAGAAATGTGAAAAACTTTTACCACTTAGTATGAATTTGAACAGGGGCAATTGTATTGTCTTTTAACTGTTCTTAGATTCTATCTATTAGTTTCCATTCTAACAGTTGTTGTAACAGCTGTTATAGCATTGGTACAAGAAGTAGATGATCTCATTTAATTTTACAGGCCCAGGTTGTGCTTCAAGGAAAGTCAAGAAACTTAATCATCAGGGAATTGCAGAGAACGGTAATTCATATTCATGTCATGCATTTTAATTGAACTTTGAATCGTGGATATGCGTTTTAAACAATTTCAGCTTTTGCTCCTAAATTTTCGAGCAGCATGAGAACTTTGGTGGCTTCATAGACACACATTAATCAAATCGTCTGTCAAAGGTAATTATAGATATTCCTCGTTTCTCGTAGGTTTCTGCGTCTTAAACTTGTGCAAAGCTTGTAAATGGAAATCTTATCTCGATGAAATTGCGTTATGTATAATTTCATTCAGTCACAATTTGTTTTACCATTTTAATTCGCAACGCTTTGTAATATAAAAGTGTGTAATGTAGAATCGGCATTGTTATTTTAGAATCTGGATGTAAATTTGGCTGTAAACAACTTACTTAGTCGAGATGACGAAGAAGGGGAAGATGGTGAGGATTCGCAAGATGCCTATATGCCAGGTTTGTCAACATTTTTACTTAGAGTTTTCTTTATAAAATTAACTTTTCAAGTACATTTGTTTACTTATTCCGCTTCATAGCATGTAGATCTGTAACGGCTGTCAACTGACTTAAACCTTTTTTACACATAACTTCTCACTCAAAACTATTTTTTTCTTTTGTTTGAGTTAAAGTCAGTTGCTACCTTGCATTTGCTTGCCGATAAAATGATGTGTTTTTGTAAAAGTACTTGCTATAATTATTGTTTTTTCTTATTGCAGAGGACCTGATATCGCTGCTAGATGCTGGAATTGGAGCAGATCACCCTAGTGTAATTATAGATACTGATTCGACTTACAATGAGGATATGTTTGGTAGTTATTCGTCACTGCGCAGTCTTGGTGGCACTCGTGCTAGAACTGGTAAGTAACTTATTCTAAGTTTGCAAAATGCCGCAATATTCAATGGTGACAATGTTGAAAAATCACAAAGGAAGAATGGTAATTGAAATGATTCTTTAACAGAACCATTCTGTCAGGAGCTATGAACTAGAAACTAGGCAGATTTGAAAGCATCCTGATCAAATTTTACACAAGTTTATGCTAATAATCTCACTAATTTGTATCAAAATAAAAGCACAACAGAAAAGTTAAATGTGTGACATCAGAAAAGATTGTTAATTCTTTTTCAGAAAAAGTACAGACTTGTATAAATGTTGTGTTAGTGGAAATGTGGCAGTTTTATACAACTGTCACAGTCATAGAAGATAGCCAAAAAGAAGTTAATAATTGACAAAACTTTTATGCCTTATTTAGGAAAACTGCATTATAGTTGACTAGTCGATCATTTTCATATAATTCTGTTTACTGTTGTTTTTTGCCTTTTTGCAGTTTACTTGACTTTCAATTTCAAATCTAGTCCATCTAATCTAATGCATTTACTCTACAGAAACCATTGTAACGGCATTGTTCCATATTTATAATGAGCTCATGTGTGACTCTGATATATGTATTAGATAGCAAAATGTAGTATTGTATTTTCAATAAAGAAATTTCTTTAAATTGTCTCCTGTTGGTATTAACATTGCTGCAACATTGTTTAAAAATAGTATGAAAGTTGTATTCACTTCATTGTAGTCATTATGCATCTGTTAAGCTAAAATGTAATGACACTTGCAGGAGACAGAGATCGCGACTCGGACAGAGATCGGGATGCTTCGTACCGTTTTCGAGATCGCAGGTGGTTAGAAAGCGCCCTTAGAGACTCTAGTGTGAGCGGCCTATCGAGCTCAGATAAACCGGAAAATCTAGCCTCTTCTAATAAAAAAGAACCCGGCCATCAGAAAAATCCTATCTACTTTGCAGAAGAACTTGAATTTTGGCCTGAAAAGGTGATACAAATCTGTTTGATGTAATAACTTTAGTATTGTTTTATTTATTTTGTTGTTTATTTGCATGAAGATTTTGTTTTGTATAGTAATGTAAATTTCCTGATTATTATATGTTTTTTTTTATTGTTTTGCTTACTTAATGATCTGTATGTTATGCTGAACATCTGTTTCTGTAGGATGGTGATGTACCTAGGTTTACGCAGATTGCAGCTTTGTATTCAGAATTGTGTGCAATTGACAATCAACATCGTTTGAGACAGTGGAAGTGGGCGGAGTCTCAGCCTTATGCGATTGCGGAGGTGAGTAAACCGCTCTGGAACCAGTCCAATTATTCTAACAGTGTCTCACTTGTCTGGTTCTTATATTACAGTTAGTAGTTATGCATGTAGTGACAATTTGTCTAAATGATGCGATCCTTTTCAGGGTAATATTTGGCATTCCAAGGCAGCTGGTCTTCAGTTACTGGGAGAGAAGGTTCTTTCTGTCGCATCATGTACCGTTCGTGCTTCATTGCTAACTGAATCTGGAAAGGTATAGGTTGTTCATTGATATTCTTAAATAGAACTTTTTAAACAACCTTCCATGTAGTAGTCTAATTAATGAATTATGTGCATTTGAATATTTGGCTGATTGATTTTTGTTAATCTGAAATTAAGATGATTCTGTGTTCGGCCTTATTACCAAATGAATGTGATAGCCATGAAAATGATTGCTCGAAAAATGAAAAAAATTGGGCAATATTCTTAAATAGAGCTCTTTAAACAACCTTCCACTTTGTAGACTAATTCGGCCTTATTACCAAATGAATGTGATAGCCATGAAAATGATTGCTCGAAAAATGAAAAAATTTGGGCAATTTTCTGCTGCCGTATTATTTCTGTTTCCGGCTATTTCTCTCTCTCTTTGAAAGGATGTATGTGTATTTGTGTATGACTAACACACCATTATCAGCTTACTGCCTTGTCTTAGTGAAATATTGTTGATAATCAACTAGGTTACAATCCTGCCATATCCATTGTCATAATAATCAGTAGATAATCATAATAATACTCTGCCATTGAAAGCTAGATGCTGGGATATAATGTGGCAAACTAATAAAAAGGTAAAACAACATTTTTTTACAAGTGCATCTTAGAGTGTTGTTAATTTACAAATGCATCTTAGAGTGTTGTTAATTTTTTAGGTTGCAACATTTGCTGATGATGCTCTTGATTTAGTGGCTGCTAAATTAGAACATCCTGCAATGTCGTTTCCGGAATTCTGCAGTGATAAAATCATATCATTGCACACCTGTTCATTGTACACGTGTGCTCGAGTTGAAAGTGGAGTGCTTTACTGGTGGTAAGATTGTCTTTCAATAAGTAAAAGTCATCAGTATAGGAACGATGTCCATTTTAAACTGTTTTTCCTGGATGGTCTAGGCTTGTCAGCAGTGATGCAACTGAGTTGGTCAGTGACTACAAAACTCACAGAACCAAGTTTGGCAGATTTTAGAGGGGTAGTTGGTGACATTGAATGATTGCTCAAAGTTGGTTACAATTCAAAAAATCTTACTATTTTGACAGCCGGACTTGGTTAACCTATATAATACCATATGGGGTGCAGTTTTTAGAGGAATATTTACTGATCATAAGTGGTTGGTTCAAGGTCAAAGATGACATGCAGCCCAAAAGCTATAAGGCATTTGGTGGTCAGACGTGATTAACTATAATACTCTTGTGTGCATCAGTGCTATCTGGAGTATGTGCACACAGTGGGATTAGCAATTTGAATTATGCAAAGTTTTGAATGGTTTTAATGAAATGTCAGAAGGCACAATCTGAAGTGACAGCATGCAACTTTGAATTAATGTTGAGTTATAATTTTCTGTTTAGCAGGCAATGTATGTTTCAATGTTTCTTATTTCAATGTTTCAATGCTTTGATTTCGTTTTTTACGTTTGCTGTGTATTCTTTCATATGTAGGACAACTGAAACTAGCATGTTTATATTCATTTTCTATTTGATATTCCTGTCTGATGTTATTGTTTTAATTAGGGGTGTGCTGCCATTTGGGCAACGAAAAAAGATGTGGGAAAAGATACGTAACAAAGTACGCAAGCAGCAAGGTAGTTCATCATCGGGCCATCAAGATATATCTGTGGGGTGTCAGGTAATATTACTTTACTTTATCAACCCCCTCTCTCCCCCTCTCCCCCCTCCCCCTAAGTAATATAGAAAAAAACTCATATACAAACTATCTTTGCTAGATGCTTGGTAACTTTATTTGGTATTAGGTGGTGCATTATTTAGAAAAATAAGTGATTGTGTTTTTTATGTTATTGAAGGTGTGTCTGCGAAACAGTCCCATGTACCATATTGGAGCGGTAGGCTTCACTACTATAGGTGGAAAGCCAAAAGTTGGTCAGCTTTTGGAATCAGCTTGGAGTCTCAACGATTCATGCAGATTTCGCATTTTACCTGGCAATACAAGGTATGACACTTCTTAGATCTTATTATGTTTTTCGTTTACAATTTTTCTACTTAATTTCCTACTTAAGTTTTCAATTTTATTCACTAGAATCTTGACCTTTCATTTTTGTTGGTATCAAAGAGGTAAGCACTAGAAAACTATTATGGGCTATTAATATATATTAATATTTATATATTTATTCATGGATACAAAGTTAATACACTAAAGGCTTCATCATTTTTAATAAGTCAAACATCAAACAAAGGTTTCAATATGTCTTTTCATTAATGGTTAATTTTTGCACACAGATGCTGCTAACTTACTGTTATTGTCTGCCTCATAGCTTTCTACTAAGTTGCTTTTGCTTATGATTCAGTTAGTGAGTTAACCATAGTAAACGAAAACTTCGTGAAATTACAATAATAAATTCTAGATTACCGTCAAAATGTTTTTGCACATGATTTTGCTAGCCCATAAAGGTTTCTTATCTTGTGCAGCTTGTCTTTTTATTACAATTTATTGAAGTCTGTCATCTAATAGGCCACCTTATGGCGTTTGTTTGATGTTAATATAGCCACAATTTTGCCATATATGTTTCTTACTACTTGTTGTTTGCAGTGTGCGTCATAGTTTGTAATATGTGTGTTTTTTGGTTTTCATTGTTTTCAAATTGGAATTAAATTATATCTCCTTTTAGGTTAATTACATTCTGTTGATATTTTAAGGTAAGGGAAGTCTTGTAGTCACACTGTGTGGCTGCTGACAGAAGTTAAGCAACATCAAGCCCGGTTAGTAAACCAATGTATGATTGCCGGGGATAACTGTTTCCTGGTGATTTTGTCTGCTGTACTACCACTTGTTGTTTTTCTCATTGTGGGAAGATATATACATAATCAAATGTATCTAAAACTTTGCTAGTTCATTTTCTCTTATTACAGGATTATTCTTGATAGCGAGCTAGGTTTTGGTTCTGCTACAACCGTTGTCATTATAAATAGGCAATGTACAAGTGTTTGATGCTGTTTTACAGGGTGCTGAAGTGTATAGAAAGTACTAGTGAGGCAGATTGCTAAAATTGTTGGGTTGGATGATTTTATTATTATTTGCAGCAGCATTGGTGAAAGTAAATCCGAAGTGAAAAAACCACCTGAGGGAAAATCTGAAGGCAAATCCGGTTCTTCTTGCTCTTCGTCAGCTGAATGCAAGCCAGACATGCCTCCACCTCCTTCGCCTGCTTCGTCAACGTGTAGCGACTCCGGTGCTTTTCCTAGCCCAGGCCCCCTAAGTATGTAATTCATTCTACAAGTGATAATGATGATCAAGTAATCTTTATGTTCATGTATATTGAAATAATGTTCACTCATACAGGATCTAGCAGAATTTAATTGTCTACAACATCCGACATTCTTGTTCTACGTTGTATTTTTGTTTTTACCAGTCAGTAAATAGTAAGGTTCTGTTGGGTTTCACCTAATATACAAAATACAGACCTACAGATAATTCTTTATCGACAAGGATAGTAAATGATATATTTTTTGATTTACCAATATATATATATACATTTTGATTTACTCCCAAATTGATTTTATTACATTATCTTGGAATTACAGTTTAGTTATTCTCCTTGGTCTCCCTTGTTGCAGTTTGTAGGTAGAAGGGGTCGTATGTGCCTTCTCCTATAACTGTTTGTAGCATGTAGTACAGCCTGGTTTGTACTGTGGCCATCATCCCAGTGAAGTTTACATTCACATTCTGTTGGGTTTCCTGAAGCAAAGTTGAGAAATTTTACTGTAATATGGTCTGATTTGTAATAGTAGTGACCCGTAATGGTAGGATAATTTGATCAGAAATTGATTGAACTGCCTCTTAAGCATCTAGACTTTGGTGGCAAAATTAATTAAAGAATAATTATTTACCTAGGAAGAACCACTTAGGAAGTACAGTTACAGCTTAATTGGCTTCTGGAGGTCTACTACATAAGTTTACTAATCAACGAAAATTCTGTTTCTAAAGCATTTGGGACCTTTAAGCAACTGTTAAATTAAATATTGTAAAATATGCCACAGAGCAATGTGCAAAGACCTTAAAGGAGGACAGGATGATTTTCCATATGCTAATCCATTTTGAAGTACGGTAAAAGGTATACATTTTAACACCAATAATACTACAAAAGCATTTCTGATAATTAAATAATAGATTAAAATATTAAATAATGTCGGGAAAGCCCAACTATTGATGACATCACAAACGAACATAATTTTCAACAGCAAAAATATTTCACAAGCGTGTTGCATTTGTCTGTGAAAGCGAAGGCTGAAGTACAGTGTTACTGTAAAAGATGTACTAAAACTTGGCAAGTTTTAAGAATTCAAATTTCAAGTTTGCTCCTGTGCTCACTCGTTCCACTTGTGTAGTAATAAACTCCTTCTCTTAAGTCATTCTTGAAAAAAATAGTGTGTTTCCTTTTCAATATTTCAAAGAGTAGATTATGTTGACCTATAGTTTAAGATTGGGTCAGGTTTTCCTTTAAACTTGATGCTCTTCCTGTGTAACTTTTTACTACATGTTAAAACATTTATTTCAAATTTTCTTGATCCAGTAAGCAATTCTGATTAATCAATTTTCTAGAAGAAAGATTTTCTACTATTACAGCTGAGTGTTGGGCGAAGCGAACTGGGCTTTGTTCTATAGTAGAGTAGCTTCTAATTTTAGAATAAAACTCTTAAGCACATTTCTAGTTTATGTTTAGAAATTTTAAAAATTCACAAAATGAAATAAAGTAATAATACTCATGCAAAACCATCAATAGAATATTTTCAGATTTGCTTTAAATCTCAGAGTATGAGGTGCTATTTAGTTCATGTAACTATTGAATCTTAGAGTTATTGAATCTTTTACTATGTAAATACCTTTTAATATAAGTTTGATCTCCCTTGGATCTACTGTAGGACTCAGTGCTAATTGACATCTGGTAATCGTGTTATCCCCGAAATTCAACCATTTCAGGTTCCTGAGTTGATCCAAGTTCAAATCAATTTCTGTCAGCTGAGGATTTTTCTTTATGAATATAGACTCTATGTGTGCTAAGTTATTAAAAGCGTTTTTTTGTATCCGTGACAGTTTAGGGTTGTCTGAGATTTCTAGATGTTCTAAGTTCTTCACTCCAGCCAAATCTTGTCTATGAATGCGTCTGAGCTTGTCGCTAAATCGTATGCTAAAGCTGCCGATGTTTTTACCACGAAGAAATTCATCTGGGAGTTGCTTTTCTGTGTAATTATATATGTGCAACTGAAAGACTGGAGTATCGATATCTGCAATTATTCCCTGAAGTTGATTTGCTCCAATGTTTGTACACTCCACCATGCTCCACCAAGCCATTACTCCGCAAGTACATGGAGAAATGACGCCAGGTGATGGACATATCGTTGGCTCAATCCATAAAGATGAATCACAACAGCATAATATACCAGCGCAGATGATCATGAAAAGCTCAATACTTGGTTGTACCATGACTCCTGTCTTGCTCTAATAAAATTTCTCTCTTAAGAAAACTTCTTTTGAGCTGATATTTGTAGGATGCAAGCAAATCATAAATGATTCGATGAAGTGTCGATTGCCGGACTTTCCTGTTTCTGCAGTTTCCTGTAGAATTTCCTGCTGACTTTGTGCAGTGCATTAATTTTCATCAATTTGTAACTTTCCAAAGACAACTTTTTTCATACATTTTTTGGATTTTGTGGATTGTAACTATAGCATAGGGTTTGTGACTGTAAAAATAAGATAACCGACAACTGCATTTTGTTGTAGAGATTACTAATTAATTAATTCTTGATATCCATTGTGGTAGATATATAGGACATCTTAAATCTCCTATCAGCTAGAAATAAGTAGACAGTGTCCCTTATGTAAATACCCTGACATAATTAGCACAGGCTACTACAATGGATTCGGAACATCCACCAATAAATAATCATATAACTAGCGATTTGAGCCAATACAAGTGATACTGAGATTCGAATTCAAGCTGTTATGTACGGTATTAGACTAAGCGTCGCGTACCCAAAGAACCTGATCCTGTTTATTCGTATAAAATAATGGAGTGCAGTGCTTATTTTTAGTAGTGAATATTACTTAACAAAAAGTTTTATTTGCTCGTTTGGTTCTTGATCAGGTGTTGATACCCATTAACTAAACACCGATTTTTTTATCTTGCTAACAGAGAGACGAAAACGGCAACTGTCTAACACATCCAAGGATGGATCTGGTTATGACTACCATGCTAAAACTGAAGAATCATGGCCATTGAAGGATGTAATATTTATAGAAGATGTGAAATCTGTTCCCATTGGACGAGTACTTAAGGTAAGTGTGTTACATGACTATGACTGCAAATAAATGACTAAAACAAATAGTAACTAAATATTTCATTTTATCAGCAGTTAATAAACAGATTCTAAAGTTGTTGCTGCTGTTTGACAGTATTGTATAATTATGAGACTGAAAATATAAATCTTAGATCTTTTCTGGTATTCAGATAGTTCTTTGTTCAAATCCCAGGCTAGTAACTTCACATGTTCCCCTTTAATGAATCTTGTAAAATGTGTTAGAGGTAATTATGCTGAATCATAAAGGCAACAACAATGTTTTACTTTGTATTATCGAATTATCAGGTAATAGTCATGAAAACTAACTCAGCTGCTTTTGATCTTTTTGTTGCAGCTTATGATTTGACTTTTAGCCAGCAATGTTAATTATTCATTATTCATTAGATGTATGTTTGTTTTAATTGTCTAGTTATATAAAAGATTTTGCATTTGTGTTTCTGTAAGGTGGATGGTGCATATGCTCTAATTCACTTCCTCAGTCTAGAAGCAGGAAAGGAGCCAAAGGAAACTGCCAAGTCGGATGATCCCTTATCTCTGCTGCAAGATTGTAGGATGTTACGCAAAGATGAATTACAGGTAACGGTTCTGTGATCATTAGACTGATTGATGTTTCCTTATTTAAATCATAGACTGATGCACTGATTTTTTGAGCTTCGTGTTTAGCTTTATTAGTATTTACTTGTAAACTTGTAGAGGGGATGTACATTTGGCATGTCAATGCTTTTAGATTTATATGAATATATTGTACAACTTTGGTCCACACATTTTAATTTGCATAATTTAATATTGTAATTGCTTATTTTGTATGAAAACTTTAATATAATGTGTATCGAATCATTTAGCTTTCACCAAAAGCCACGTATACGTTTTATTTAAGTAATTTGATTTTCTTAATATAAATAACCAGACAAGACTAACCAGGCTAGGACGTTACATGATAAAAATTAAAAATATGAAATCGAATGAAAAGCTAAAATTCTTATGACCAAGTGACAAAAACTATTAGTTAATATTAGTTAATATTTTTCTTGAAGCAAGTGCAGTTGTAGTGAGAGAAGAAAAAGGCTTTAGAAATCACGATGTTAAGTGGTAATAAAATGTTGCTATTTGGTGCAACATTGGTATTAACTTCTTCTCTTTTTTGGCTAAATTGAGATTCACAACTTCAAAGAGAGTTTCTCTCTTTCATTTGTAGTTGAAAGTATTTGTAACTTATAGAACATTTCTTTTACTAATGTACTTTGATTTTTATTGAAATACTATTATCATTGCACAAGTTAAGACATCAAGTAAGAAATACAAATCAGTTCATATCATATTATTAAATGGAGAACCATTTAAAACCATACAAATTATGCTCTAGAGATGTTTTGTGAATTTGCGAGGAAGACATGGTGCAGTTATCTGCAGCACTCATATTATGCTGTCTGTTGAGTGTCCTTGTGCTGCCTCAGCTGATTGAAAAACAAATATAAAAAAATTGTTTCTCAGAATCTTTCTTTTCGCTAAAGTAGCAGGTCTTTGAATTCACTGTTTTATCTCTGCTTTTGCTGTATGTGCACTTGGGTTCTACCCTCACTGGTTTGTGAACATTGACATGGTCTGTACAGGGTATTCAATTCTGTTTAGTTTACTGTTGGTGGTCATTCCTGTATGCATAAAATTGAGTTGTTTTCCTCGGGTCACTTATCCATTTTCCAAAAAATTCTTTACCAAAAAAACTTCACTTTCTCCAAGAAGAATGTTTGCAAACAATTCTTCTCTCCGTTATAATTCATATTCTCGATTTTTATTTATAGCTCCTAATCTGAGTGGCCACTATCCTTGTTTAGCTGTTTGTATTTAAAAATATATCTTGCAATATAGGTTTTATATTTTAACACTTTGGAAGTTAGAAAGCAGTTATTCAGAATTTGTTTCACGTTAAAATTTCACTTTCACATAACCTAGCATGTTAAGAGACAAACAGCAGAGATATAGCTCACTTTCATGATTGATTCTATCATTAAGTGATTTCCTAGATCGTCTTACATTGGAGTTTTCCTCATTTACAGGAAATTGTTTCACTTGTAGCATAATTTCCTCATAACAGCTTATCTCCAATGCATAGTAACATCCTTTTTGTCTCAATCAGAGAAATTACAATTAAATTAATCAGAACTTTCTAATAAACTGACAAAGGGATGTGGTATTGTGAGTGCATTTTTTATTGTAGATTGGCATCCTTATGTTTCTTAAAAAGAAGGTCCTGAAAAGATGGTTTTGAAAATATTTGACATTTCCTATTCAGACTAAGTTTTGAATAAAAAAATTCAGTCATTATTTCCCGATATTCTGATGTAGTTTCATTACATAAAAAATTATATTTAGCTTACGAAGTGATGGAAAAAGTAGCTTCTATTTAACAAAGCAGAAAATTATACACTAATATTCTAAGGTGAGGCTTGGTTTATTACAAAATTATTATCGCTGAAAGTAATTCGGATTCAGATTACCTGCTGCATGGAATTTTCAGCTTTTTTCAGCACTTGGGGTTGTAAATCCTAAGACCCATAATTGCATTATCTCTCTAGCTGGATGTTTTTGCCTGATCTTTATGGAAAGTGAGCATGGTGTTTTTCAAAAATGTCAAAAATGATGTTTTCTATTTGTTTCAGGTTGTGAAATCATCCAGCGCTCAGCGAGTACCGGATTGTTTCGTAAAATCACCTCGCAGAGTGAACATTTCTGAACACGGGTACATAATTTCATTGACTGTGGACTGTCAAGGTATTGCTGTTTTCAAGGCACATTCTGACTTTCTACATTTCTTAAAGACAACTTTTCAGTGTTTTTGTTAATGTTAATTTTTGTACATAATTTACCTGAATTTTTGGACATGATTTTTGTTGAATCCTGTGTAATAATTGCTTATTTCCATATCTGCTACTACTACTGAAACTTTGGTAAAGCATGTAGCATTGAGTCTTTGGTGAGTTAAGTGTACTTGATGTTGTTAACATTCCATATTGAAAGCATATAGACAGCATTTTGGTGACTCACTCAGCCATTATTTTGGAATATAATTAAAAATTATGGTTTTTTCTACCTTTTTTGCTCATTTTTGACCTGAATACTTTTATACAGGCTTCTTTTGTTATTACGTGATTGCTATTTTCACTGTATTTGTGTACCACTTATCTGATTTCTAATGCATTTTAGGTCACTTAATAGTTATGAAAATTTGTGTCTTTTCTATAGCACTGCATGTTTTCCTAGGTATGCGTTGCTTGATGAAATCAAAGGGCAAGTTGACATTTGCTGTCTACAATCTGAGCAGTGGTAAGGTAGAACAAGAGTCAACATTTCCTACCAGTGCGGAGGGTTTCGTTGGACATTCCTTGCAATCAGTATCCATGTTAAATGGCGGAGAGGTATTATTACAGATAAATATCATAATAAGTTTTATAATCATGATAAATTTTGTAATAAATTTATAATTATGGTAAGTTTTGTAATTATAAATTTATGTGATTTATAATGATTTCGGCAGTGTAGCTAATTCCAAATTATTCAGTTTTTAAAATATTTCATTACTCATGTATTTGTATTGGTAATTGGTTTTTCTTCTAGTTGCTAAACCTCTTTTTAGGAAACATTGTTGTATGAAGACAAGGATTTATTGGGTTCTGTTTTTTTTTTTTTTTTTTTATATATATAAGCAGTTGCTTTTACTAAAATGTAAATGATTTTCATACTTCATGTTTTCCTGTAGGTTTCTTTATTCAGTTTGCACCTAATTGCAAATGTATATTTGGTTTTGTTCTTTAATTAGTTTTATACATTAATGAGCTTAGTGAGAGACGTCTGAACTTTTAAGTATTCAAGTTTGGTACATTTCACATTATATTAATTAGTTTACATAAAAGTGAATATTTTCTTTTCAGGATTCTGTGATGATTTTGCTTGACGGGAACAAAGCTGTTTATCCTCTTGCTCGTGATTGTTTAGAAGGTATCCGTGATCCCATGTGGGTGAGCTTACCGCCTCTGAAATGTCTCGGCATAGGAGTACAGTCTTTATATAATGTCCCATCATCGGTAAAAAACAGAGCAGCAGTCATTGCTTTGGCACTTGAGGTAAAGTTCTCCGTAATCATATTTGAACTAAAGGAAACATTAATAGTGTTTGTTTAGTGTGTGTGTGTGTGGAGAAGTTAGGTAACCCCGCCGATGCTAATCAGCAGCTGGATAGATAAGTGCTCAGGTTCAGTTCCAAGGGAGATTTAATTCATCATACTAGTTCTGGCTGTTTACCTTGTTGAGTGATGGGCTGAGTGCATTCATGTTCAAATGTAACTGAGACACCTCCATGGTTCAGTGTTTCATCTATAATCATATCCAGTCCCACTGCAACCATCTAAATTAAATAGGTCCTGTCGCTGAATGCTGGATTCTATCGTGTAGAGTGCCAGTCTATATATAAAAATGTGAACTACAGTTAAAAATTATTTCTGTTTCATCACATCTACAAATGGCATAGACATAGAGTGACATTGAATTATCTGCTTTCTTGATAAGAAAAGTGCACTGCAGTGTTGTTTAACTCACTGTGGCTGCAGCATTTTAATGACAATGTCTGGTGTCTAATCAGTTGTCTTTTGTCTTTACTTATGTTGAGACTTCTCGCTAACTAATATCTAAATTTAGTAGGTGTCTCACAATTATATTACACTCTTACTGATATGACAAGCTTTGAACTTTTGTTCTCTATTGTACAATATGATGTCATAGCACGCCATACAACATCAGCTTGGTCATTGCCACATTACTTCATTAGTAAAGCGACATTTGTTTCTTAGTTCATTTGATAAGTAGTTATTTAATTTATTCTTTTATGAGGCTCATTTGTCTCACTTCATTTCATTTTATTTAGAATCAGTTGCTGATACCATACATTCTCCGAAGTGACGTCGAAAGCATCAAACACATTTTAGCTTTGCTGGTTACAGATGGTAGTAATCGTTTGCAGCAAGTTTTGCAAGAGAGATGCGACAGTAACAGGAATATTTTTCACATAGCAGTTGCTTCTTGTTTTCCTACATCTAACAAGGATGCAGACACTGGTAAGGCTGATAAACTTTTTTTCAAAATAACTAGTTAGGAGGTCATTCGAATTATTGTTGGTGTACGACAATAAATAGTAGGTTAGTGTTATTTAATTTTCCAAGTTTTATTAATGGGATTTGTTTTTCTTTTGTTAATATCATAGTTGCAAATTAGGAACCAGGTAGTTAAATGTTTGCACATTCAACTTGAAAATCAGGAAAAAAATTGACATTCATTAAATTACTTTAGTTCTGTGAGAAAATTCAGTGGCAAAATTACAATCGAATTCACACTTATTACAAGATGAATGCACGGGAACCAGTTTAGCTTCTCTGAATAGTGGCATTTCATAGCATTAACATGGGTGCAATGAGTCCCTTCCAGCTGTTTATGATACCATTACACTAGTGAGTCGAACATTTGCTTTTGTTGAACTGTGAAACGTATTGTTTTTGTAGATGGTTTTGGAGGTATCAATGAAACGCTGAGTACCGTTGAAGCATTAGCCAGTGCAGTTGGATCTGCTTCAGGAAGTACTGAATATAGTTCTCGCAGGTCAGTGCCTTAATATGTTACTGCTGCTTCTCGAATGTTATAAGTAGCCTACTGTTGAGTGAAAATTACATAGTGTGCTTTCAAAAGTCCGATGATTTGTTACCATTGCCATTAAATGTATCAAGTCTGTCGACTTACAAACTCGACTGATAATATTATCGTAGCAATTAATGGTAAAGTAAGTAGTACCTAATTCTGTCCTTGGCAAAATGTACACTTACTATCTCACACTTACAGCATAAAATATCTAAAAAGAAGCATAAATATTGTTTTTTAAAGGTTTAAATTAAAAAAAAAACAATAATTATCCCAGAAATCCAGTTTCGTTAGTGCTTTGATGTTACATACTCGCAGCCATACCAGTGCTACATTTTTGATCTGATGATTGCATAACAATAGGCTCTGTACCAGCTTCACAAAGCTGTGAATATTTACACGACACAAAGTAACGTCTGGGCAATTTTGTACTTCAACTCTGAAATTACGAACTTAAATACACATGAGATTTGTGCTGTTTGTGCCCATTGGTAAGAAGATGCCATCGCTGCCTGAAAGTCAAATGAGCTATGTTCTTAAAAATTGTCTTGCTTTTTAATTTATTAATCTGTGTTGATTTTTGATTTAGCTCCAAGAATTGTTATATCAACTGCAGTTCTTTCTTTGTTTTTATTACAATTTTACCATTATATTATAAATTAATTCTTAAATTCAACCGATTATACTTTATGTTAATAACAGGCATATTTATTATTACTACTGATTATTGCAGCGGTGGTTTGCGGAGGTCCAACTCTGCTTCACGTGGATTGGTTGGTCTGGACGACGATGCTCACTCCATGCCAATTCCTGGCTTTACTTGGTCAGTTATGGAGCAAACATTCAGTGACAGCATGCGAGCTTTGGCAAGCTATGGCACTACTGGTTCACTGGCTGATCTTGGCTGCAAGGGTGGGTAATAAATACAGTTGGAAATGATTACATTTACATACAGGATTTACACTCATTAAATTGTGTGCATGAGAAGTTTGGATTCTTACATGTTAAATATAAAAAACTTAACTATAATCAAGCTGCTGCTTAGTATTTGCCATATTTATTACGAATGCTTTGTACATTGGGTGTGAAAAATTTACGGTCATTACTTTTGTAAATTATATTTTTTTGTGATTTTTGTGTTAGAGACTTGAGACTACCGATGTTTTTCACTATCATTTTCATTTTTATTCACTTTTGTTATTATAATTTAGTTTCTCACTGCTTTTTGTACAGTACTGGTAATGTAGCCATTGCTTTTGTGTATATAGTGTATATTAGTGTTTATTGTCTGTATATATACAATGTAGCATATTTTTGTATTAGGGTACAAAATGTCAAAGCAAAAAAGCTTGATATCGGTATTGATTATTTTGTTTTCCTTACTACCGTCTTTTTTGTAAGATTGCCCAACTTATATTCTGTATTATCAGCGCAGTCTACTAAATTATTTTTGTATGTTGGCTCATTCTTAAGCTAATATACTGTGCATATTGTCTTGCCATTTGTCATCATAGCAAACAGCTTTACTAGTAAGAAAAACTAGCTTTATTTTAATTCATGACTTTTCATCCAGTAATTACGAACGTAATTCATTTCGTCTTCATTTAAATTCTTCTGAGCACTTGTTTCAATATTTCAGGGTCGTCTTTGCAATCTTTCTATTCAAGTAACAGCATTTCACCTGTGTTACTGGACGGGGCGGATAGGGCAAACAACGCCATGAAGATTGTCAGGATGCTTTGCGAATCTGTAGCGTTGAAACCTCATTTAGTGCAGCTTTTATCTGCCATGTAATTATAATGTTCTTAGTTTATTAGAAAATAGTTTCTGCATTTTGTAAGGCATCTTGTCTACGAGTAACGAAAGGTTGGCATCACATCTCTCTTAGTGTACAAAAAAAATCCAGTTTTGCCATAGCACATTGCACATGTTTTGAATGATTTCGTTTTTGATGAATATTTTTATTGGTTCAAAAAAGTACAGCTTGATTTTAAATTTTCAAAATTAAAGGTATTTGGAGAGAAAGGTTTTTTCTGACTTCTGTACTGAAAGCAAACAGCACAATACATTTAAGTCCGGGCCATTTCTAGGACTGTACTTTTCACGGTTTCTTTCATTCTAGTTAAGGTTTCAGTTTTGTTTCTAATGCCTTTGTTACTTATTTAGAGAAAGCATCATGCTTAAAGCTGTTTTTTGCCTCCTTCTGGATAGCAGTTTTCGTTATCACTGTAAGTTAAAAAGTTGGGCTAAGGTTTGATTTTTTATGTCAACATATCATCTTGTAGGGATGCACAAGGAGCGACACCGTTTATGTCTGCGGTCACTGGCCGAGCTTATCAAGCTGCTATGGTAATACTGGATACTGCCCAATCTGTGGCACATGCAGATAATACCGTGCTTATGTCCATGATATATCCAGCAGGCTCAAGTGTAGACGATTCTCCATTGCACGTTCTGTGCTGCAACGACACTTGCAGTTTTACTTGGACTGGCAAAGAACACATAAACCAGGTTAGTAATGATTGCCATCGTCATACTTGCAGCTTTGTTTTTCTTAATTAATAGGGCTGCATTGGTTGAGCACAGTTACGTTGCAAAATGCACAATATTACAACAAAGCAAACTTTGACCTAGATATAATTGTTAAATAAGTTGTGAAAAATTATGTGCTGAATTTAACAGTCGGCATAAACTTTTTGTAAACTAAGTAAGCAACTTTTATTATTCATTAAGTTTTCCATTTTAACTAATGTTGGTTTTAGTTTGATTTAAGATAAGAATTATCTAAAGTCATTTTGATTGTTTACCAAAAAATGTTTGCTTTTTTGTTTTGGCTTGTTTCATCTGCAGCATTTTTGTTTTGGCTCTTTATGTTTTGGTGGTATTCATAATATTTATGTAATAACATTGATGTGCAACATAGTTTAAGTAAATACATTTAAGTGAACTGTTTGGTAGTAACATAACAATTTGTGTTCACTGTAGCATACTTTTTCTCCATGTTTTGAAAATTTTTGTGTTTTGTTGTAGGATATATTCGAGTGTAGGACATGCGGTTTGACAGAGACACTTTGCTGTTGTACGGAATGCGCCCGGGTTTGTCACAAAGGACATGACTGCAAGTAAGCAGCAATTCTCGTTTGCTCTACATCAGTTTCTCATTTTTTAAAATTGTTAATGATGTTTTTCTGTTACTAAAATAATGTAACTATATTTTGATGCAACAGTATACTCTATTTTTCTTTGATCAGGTTAAAACACACAGCTCCAACGGCTTATTGTGACTGTTGGGAGCGATGCAAATGTAAGTCACTCGTCGCTGGCAAGCAGGTCGCTAGGTTAGATGTCTTGAACAGACTGGTCAATGACACAGATCTTGTCACTTTGCCAAATAGCAGGTTAGTTGAAAATGTATTGGATTATTCAGGCTGTTGCAGTTGCACACACAGTAATAGGTATGATAAATAATGTTAATATTGCCTTAATTGTTTGTACTCATGTAAAACTGGCACCTACTGAAGTAAATATTCATTTTCCTACAGGAATGAGAATGTATTATTGTTTCTTGTTCAAACTGTTGGACGTCAGATGGTCGAACAGAGACAATACAGGCAATCTCGTACGAGAACAACAGCCATTTCTCGCAAGCCCATACCTGATATTGGTGAGCAGTGCTTTTTTGGAGTTCATTTGTTTTTATACTAAACATGCCTTTAGTTTGTCTAAGACTCTGGTGAAGTTAATGTAGAATGATTATCAAAGATGTGCCTAAGACCAGTGAGTGTCCGAGACAAAGATTAAGGACATAAACCCAACTTTAAGACTAATATTAAAAGTACAACATTAATGACCAAGACAATACCAAGGGCAAAGCTGTACATTTTGAGACCGAAAATCAATTTTCTCGGGATACTGAGCTTTAGGTATATTAAGGTTGCTTTTGAAATAATTTGCATAAATTCATTTTTAGGATTTTTCCTGTACAATATAGTAATTGATGAAAACAACTAATAAAAGTATTCAGAAATTTTATTTTAATAGAAATTTCGCAAATGTTGAAGAAATTTCAAAGCCAGGTTTCAAGGTCAATGTTAAAATCGATACTAGTGTCTATGAGGCAGAGAGTCAAACTAGTATTAGCAAAAACTGTAGTCCACGAGGACCATGATGTAGTTGAAGCCAACAAGACCTTGACATTGGTTCTGATAATCATTTAATAGTGATGTGTCTATTTCGCAAACAAACACTAGTAGAAAATAAGCATTAGCAATAATTCCTTAATTTTTCTTGAAAGTTACTATTGTTTATCAATGCATTACAACTATTTTCATTGTGTGTACTGTTTACCAATAGAGTGAATTTGCGACATTAGCATTGTAGAACTGAGTAAGATAAATGTCCTTAATAATAAGATACCCACTACTTTTAAATACTTGTATGTGCTTTTGTTGCATTCACTAAGTCACTTATTATATTGTCTATTTCTGTGGTTGAATTGTCTGACAGAAATTTTTATCCGATATGTGTATGCATGTTAAGCCAAAGGTATTAATTTGTTTAGCAGAACCTGGGATGCCGGAACGTGACCTAGAGCCGCCTCGATTCAGTCGTCGAGCTCTTGAGAGAATTTTAAGTGACTGGAAGGCAGTTCAGGCCATGATGATGACAGGTTGTAATAAGCAGGAATCCAGGTTTGTTTCACTACAGATATCTTTTTTAATGTAGATAGACGTTAACTTGTCTGCATCAAAAATCGTAACAACACAACAAATTGAGTAGTCCCTTATTCATAGATCTGATCTGTATCAAATATTACATATTCCTTTACAGACTGTTTCAAGTAAATGTTTTGCCCAAGGAGTATTGTTAATTTGTCTGCATTTTTGTTATTTTAGTGGTATAGGTGATGTTTATGAAGACCAGGCTTACCTCAAATCACAAAATGGCACAGCATTGCTTGACAAGTTCACTCACTGTTTGTTGACGAAATGCAGTTCTGAGGTTTGTCAGTCAATATTAATTCTTGATCGTAGTTTTATAAGTTAAGGAACAATGCTTAGTCAGTGCATTTTAACATTTATGCTTTTCACATATCAATGTAAAGTGAAATACAGTTAAAACCGACATTGTAAGAAGCATATTTTTGTGGCAAATTTTGTGATGTTTTCTACTCAGGAATTTCGTGTGACAATTTCTTTATCATTATCAGAATGCATTATCATTATAATAAACCACTTATTGATGCTGTTTTTGGTTACTACAATTTATGAGTTGTGCTGTATAGAAAGTTGGTTAATTTAATAGTGATAATAGTGTTTGTGATAGTATCACAATTACACAAGATAACGTAAAATTTCAACAGTCTAATGAACAATGTAATTTTGCATATCATCTGTTAATTCCAGGCTGTCTGAATCTATCAATCACGGCAAATATAAATAAAAGCCTGTAATATATATAATAAACAGTTGGATTTACAAAATTCCCTGGAATTTCAATGCATTGGATATTGATCAAACTTTTATGGAAAAGGACCAAACCAGCTCAGCTTACTGTACAAGTTTTACTGTAATTACTTGCGGTACTTTTTTCTTAGATGATAGATATACTACTGACCACCATAATAAGAGAAATGCAGAGTGACAGTGCTGTAAGAAGAGATGATGCCAAGCTAGTAGCCAGGCGGTTTGTTCGTAGTGTGGCTCGTATCTTCGTCGTTCTGAGCATTGAAATGCATGCATCCAGCAATAGGAAAAAGAGGTAACTTTTTTAATTTTCTTGTGTAAAAATTATAAGTGAACTAGTTCATATTAACTTGATTTCTCCGAAGCCACACCTCCAACTGCTGTGGTAGGTAAATGCTGATAATGTAATTAAACACAGCTGCAGTGAGCACTCTTTATCCACTCTTGGACATTTGTATTGAACTAATATTCACGTGCCTAGTAAAAAACGTGGTCAGTGCAGCATTTTTCATTGATTTAAATCTTCCACATATTAGGCGAATATGGTCAAAAAGAAGCTGGTGGGGTGGTGGGGTCTCCATAATACAGTCAGTCAGTATCCAGATTGATTGTAGAAAGGTGGTATCAAAGTTATATCATTTCCAAGTTCCAGAGATGTCAGCAATGGAAAAAGGCCTGTTGTTGGCTGTATTCTCAATTTAACATAACATAAAGACTGCAGAAAAGACCTGAAAACACAGCAGTGTGATCTCCAATTTGTATCTACATAATATTGATACGTAGTTATATTGAAGGAAAATTCTGTTTGTATTTTTTACTATCTTTCGCCTGCTGTACTGCTGGCTGGTGTCTAATTTTTATACTGTACAATTTGAACCTAGTTAACATTAACTCGCTTTTACTGTGAAATTGATTAGGTACGTGTTGCTCTCTCTTGTTTGACGTTTCAATTTACAGTCAAGATTTATTTATTTAGACAACATAAATATATATGGACATATCATTAGATGTTATGTAGAATATTGCATTCTTTTCATATAGCAATGGCCTAAAATATCCACATGTAATTTATATTCATCATAGATGATTCTAATAAATCGTCCCAAAAAGCAAACAAATTTTTTAGTTCTTCGGTCTGGTGTTTGCAGTTGCTAACGCAGGAGACCTACAAGCATGTACACCTGAGAGCATACGCCATCCCTGGATATCCCCCTCAGTGAATATCTTTGCTTTTGGAAATGCTGATGTAGTCTTTATCCAAACTATTTTACGCAAAACAGTGTGGCTGTTTTCTTTTCCAAGAGTGCAAGAAATTACTTTTTAAATAAATAAAATAATAACAAATTTTGCACATTACTACATATGACCCTTTGCAGTATTTAGTAGCTTGCTGTCTTTAAAATAACTGGCTAAATGAGTCGTTCAATGGCATTATATGCAAATCTATGCACTGTGCAGCTGCCCACTAACAACGAATGTTCAAGACATGCAGACATCACCCACTGGGTGGAGCGATCACATCTTTATAGAGAGGCTAATTTACAAGTGGTATGGGATTTTATGTATCAGAATAAGTTGCTGACAGAAAAACTCTCAATTTCTTTGTGACTTTACGTCTGATTTCTAATTTTGTATGAACTTTAATGTCACTTATGTCTTAATTGTGTCATAAATACTCAGAAACTTCAAAAAACCTTGCAGCTTGTGTACTTCTTTTATGAAAGCATTTAGAGAGTGGTGTTAAAAATTACAGGCACAGGCACAGTAATTGTTATTATTCTGGAAAACGGAAAAGGGAAATTCATAATCTTGGTTTTATATATCTAGAAGGTGTGTGGCCTATTGGTAGTGGACTAATGCACTAGACTCGACTAGCATAGGTTCGATTAGTATAATGTCCAAAGTTAGATAACAAGAGTAGATTGGTGTTGTTTTCACACATTATGTTTTTTGTTTGAATGTAAAATTATTTGTTATTTATAAGTTTAGTAAGTGAAAATTCTTTAATGAACAGAGCAACTTCCATTAAGAAAGTTTTTTTCAAGCTTTTCAAGCATGCCTTTCATTTCTTTCAGCTGCCTTCAGATATCTCAGCCTGTATCAAAGTGTAAGCGAGTGTTTCAAGGATTAATTAATGTAGCCATAGAAGAACTTTGTGAAATAGCTGACTCTCTGATTGCTCCTGCACGATTGGGTGTCGCACGACCCAGTGCAGCATTTTCGTTAGTCAGCTCTAGTGTGGATGCAATAGAGGTAAGATTTGAACCTTAGTTTCTATGTTTCTACCTCACCACAGTTTCACATTTGAACTTATAACGAATTAGTAATAAGCAGTAAAATACTGGAATATATTAGCTAGGCTAGAACAAAGCACAGTTATTGATTCTTAATGCTTGTTCATCATCTGAATTAGCTGCTAGTTAATTAAAACTGCCAAAGCTACCAACAAATTGCCTGTTGATAAACATACCAGATGTAGTGCTGGTCATTATATTTTGAGTAATTGCTGTTCATACAAACTCGAATGATCGTCTGAAAAGACGATTTATGACAGTAACCATAAGTTCTTTGCCTGGCTCATAAGTGTTTACGTTTTGAAGATATACAATTCCTCAGCTGTAGTGAAGTAAGTTGCAATAAATGTGTGTTACTTTTTCCTTGCCTTCATCACAGGCAAGATGATTCATAAAATGTCAATGAATTAATTTTTTTTTTGTGGGGGGGGAGTTCGGTAACTTTTGATTTCCATTTTTGCAAAATTTGTTTAACAGGGCAGTCAAGAACTGTTCTCAGTTGATCCTCTACCCCAGCGCAGTTGCGAAGAGGAGTCTATGTCGGAGACCGCTAGAGTGGCGAGGGGGTATGTTCGTCATGTTAGTCCACCACCTTCCGGTAGTCCACCGCCACCATATCAAGAACCTCCAGAGTCTGCTTCTGTGAGGGAAGAAGAACGGGTGGAATCTGATTTACAAATGGAAGAGGTGGAAGTAGTTGTTGGAGGTCAGGAAGAAGAGGAGGAGGAAGAACGACCATCAGCACCTGCTGCTCCTCAAGTATTGATTGCCACCATTTTTGTGTTTTCTAAATGCAATAATCTAGTATTTGTTTTATAGTTATTTTTGATAAATGCTTATCAGTAGAGGCTGGTTAGGTAAGTAGTTAATGAATTTTAGTGCTGTTACTTCCTAAAAATGTTGCTTGTTTCTACAAAACAAATTGTGTAAGTAAGGCCAGTGGTCACTTAAACTAAGGGTTGCAGTTAGAATGCAAGAACATGAATATAAATTTGAGAAAACTAAATTTCTAGTGTCTGATTTTTGAATTGTTGGAGGCACATCTAGAAATTCTTGTTTCATTAGTTACTGTACCGAAAAAGAAAAATGTGAAATCAACTGCGGGATGCAACCTAAACGTTTTGATTGTTACTCAACTATGCTAAGCATTCTACTGCTAAATTACATTCAAAATTTGTTTTTCAACCCTGTAATTGTATAAAATTTCTTAGCAATGGTGATATTATATTTTGACCTTCGGGTTTTTTTTGAGTAAAAACATATACGGTGTAGGCCTGCTCTCGACATAGTCTGCTTAGATAATTAAAAAGTACTGTTAATCAATTTATAAATGTTTTTTTACAAAATGGGGTGAATAGTCATTGGTTATGCCACGCCGAGGCTGGTCACTGAATTGAATAGTTGCTTGAATTCAAAACTTGCCCTGGGTGATTTCATTCACGATATTGATTTTGGCTGGATGTGTACATACATCTTAACTTCTTAATGCATCTGTATAAAATTCCTTCTTTGCTGGTTCAGTGGCCTATCTTAGTGGGTAATGGACAAGGTCTTTTCTCACCGTTACATCAAAATTCAGTAGGCACTGCCATTGAATGTTGGATTCTAGCTTGTAGTAGACAGCATGGTGTTAAATTTATAATGGAACGAAGTGTCCATTTACCTCGTGTTTTGGGCACAAAGTCGTGATGGACGTGTAACCATTATTGTCGCTAAAATGAGTCATCTCAAGCAGGGGATTGTTTAGGGAGGTCTTACTCTATATATGTTGTACAATTCCGTAGGTTGAACAAGATGATGAAGTTGGCAATGAAAGTGATATGGATTTGGAATTGCTGGCAGAAAGTGAGTCCGACAGTGACAGTGTACATAGTGGTCCGAGCATTCGTCGCAGTGGTGTCACTGCTGGGATGGCAGATTCAGATGCAGGTATATTTTTGATGACTAACACATTATAGATTGACAAAGAATTATCTGATTTTGAAGTTAAATGATTTTTGTTGTTTGGTTCATTTACTTGGATGAGTTTGACCCTGTCCCTGTTTCTCTACTAGCTAGCCATTCATTTGTTTAGGGACACCTGATAATTGAAAAGCTGCAAATAATTGATCAGTTAAACTTGAGGAACCTGAGATTCTGAGATGAGGATGACATTGCAGGTTCATTGTCACTGGAGATTCCCTTTTTATGGAGTTTGTGAGGTTGCTACATGCTTTTAGTGTTTTTCCTTCTTGAAAAATGGCATTGTGTAAAATATCTTCACTAATGTTTTGTTTTAACATTTTCAGGCAATGCTAACATGTTTCCGGATGATGAGGACTCCAATGCATCATCAAATCAGGAAGAGGAGGATGAGGAGGAGGATAGCGAGGCTGGAGATTCTGAAGAACTCGGAGATGGAATGCAGGACATGTTAGATGACCAACTGGAAAGAAGGTCAGTAAATTTCTTTTGTGACAGTAACAGTTGCAGTGCACGTTTGGTTGGAAAGTTAAACAGCTATGAACAGCATTCCATATTGTTATATCAATACTAATAGAAAGTGGTGTGCCATTTACAGCAACTTGCTCATATTATGTGATCCAACAAATATGAGGGGTATGCATTCTGTGCTATATATCTGGCAGTATTAAAAGTGCTCGAATTTGACATTCAGGATCTTAGTATTAAAATGTCTCATACATGTAATCTAGTTAGTAAAATACTACACTATTGTAATTATTTAAATATAATCTGTAAACACTTATCTTACTTAGACATCTTTAAGCGTACGTATTCTTGTTTTACAGATCTGCGGTTGGTACCCAGGGAAACACCAGGTCATTGCAGGCACCGCCAGCTATGCAGTGGGCTATCAGGGCACGTGATGCAAACCCTCGAACTAATCCTGCAGTGTCGGTCACGACATCTGGCAGCAGGTTTAGCAGTAAGTGCAATATTCTTCTATTTCTTCTTAATTTAATTGTACCGTAAGTGCTCAAATTTCTATTTAGCACCCAGCTGCATTTAGAACCATTTAGGCACAGTCTGGAAATACCCCCATAGAAACTATTGTTGAGAAAATTCAGTTAATAGTACTAGGGTGCTGTTTAATAAGACCACATTTTTCAGTAACGGGTGACAAGCAATAGCAAAATGAAAAAATAAAATGTATTATTGGTATTCTGCCTATTTTTTAGGATACATAGTTGAAATCTAAATCCAGTTGCCTATATTTACCTCTTCTAGTGTAAGTCATATTGAAAGTTAAAGTCGATTGTTTCATCATTACCACTCTGCCTGCACAGCTACTAGACTTTCATCTGTTGAATGAAGTTGAATCACTATTGTACTCTTGACTGTGAGTGATCTGACTGCCCCATGTTTAATTGTCTGAGTAAGCTTGTAAACAAGTTTTTGTAATTAAATGTTAAATTATGTCAGGTAATTGGAAGTGCACGATATTAGATGAACACTGGAAATTAGAGTTTTTAGAGCTGTTAGAGCCCTGCAACTCTGTAACCAGCAGGAAGCAGCTGAGCCTTTGAGGGTGTGTTGCAAAAGTTTGCCCTGGTTAGAAAAATAATGATAAAGCTAACTACATGTAGCTAAAATTGACAGCATGTTAACAAATATTTGTTTTACAGAATGAATGTTAAAAATAAAGGTGAACAGTTATGTGAACAGGTTGCCAATATATGTGTGGCACATACTGTATTAATTAGGGTGGAGCATTTACTCACTATACTTTACCAATTGTATGTGCTTGGAACAGGCCGCCGCATAATAAAACCACTCTTTATTAAGTAATAAGACCACTTGTTGCTGGTCCTATGGTGGCTTTGTTCAACAAGTGACTACTGTATTTACAAAGTTATCAAAGGTTAACTTATTCTGTCACTTTAGGTGCAGGCGGTTTGATCTACATTGATCCTTCCAACCTGCGTCGCAGTACCACTGTGACTACAGCTCCCGTGTCTTCAGCCACTCATCATCACCATGATAGCACTGCCAGTGTAGCAACGACCAATAATAATCTTGCTCGGGTTTTTGGCATTGGTATGTATGTAAATATAGTAAATGTACTAATATAATGTTATTAGCTTATTGGTTGCAAAGATACTTGATTAGGTAGTCCTCAATCTGTTGTGGTGGATTGGTTGTAAGACAAATTGGATACAAGTCTGACCCATGTATACAATGTACAGGCTGTTCAGTCGGTTCACCCCTACACATAAGATGCTTAGTGTGTACTCACATCAAGTATGGCGGCGCTTATGATGAATTTATCTAATAGACAGGAATTTAAACTTAATTTGTTTAAAAAAATAGAAGGAAATATCAGCTATAGTTGGTGTTGAATAATTAATTATTTAAATTGTGGTCAGGTCGTAAAGTCGAACAGTCATAAGTCGCGTAGGTCATAAGTCGACGAGCACTTGAAATTGGTTAAATAAGCTACTTCTATTCTTTTGCACAGCATGTCTATTTTTGTACTGACAGACATTTTTTATCTATGGCACATGTTTTTGGAATTATTTATATGTAGTGTCATGTGGGGGGGAGAGTAGTAGCCAAGTAACGGATAGCCTTATTATTTCATTGAGGGAGGGGTTAATGTGCATCTCTATGTGCTGGGACATTTTTGTGACTTAGAATGTTATCCATGTAATTAGCCACGTTTTGCTGTTGCGCAGTTGTCAGTATTAAGCCGAATGTTCGACCTTAGTTGGGATGAACAATATGAACAATATAAAAAAGTATTTCGTTCTTGTTATCTGTTCAGACAACTCATTCTTTCAAGTGATGATTCAGAATACATTTTTAAAGTTTGCTGTTTAGAGAGAGCAAGGGCAAAGTCAAATATTTTAGAGTTGTTTTATTTCTACATATTACTACATAATTCTACTACAATACAAGTTTTACATTTTTGAGTACTGTATATACTTGCGTTCAAGTGGAATTTTTGGGAGGCGATTTATAGGTGAATTTTTTGGTTTCAACTTATACTTAAGATATGTTTTTGGGAGATGTCGCTAAAGAATCGTCTACAATACGAATATGTAAAGAAATAATCCTTCATTATACGGTGGACTGAATGAACACTCATACTGTGCTACTTCACATCAGAGAATGTTTGCATCTTGACATTACTTCTCAAAATTAACAAATATTACTGTAATTTATTTTAATGTATGTGAAATTAAGTTAAAATTTATATATTACCGGTAAATAAACTAGCGACAGAGCACTCGATCAGAACATGGAAGCCTCCAATGTTGAGCAGGTGCTGCCGCCTGTTGGCTTCCATGGGAAGTTTTCCACTCTCCTGTATGTGCGTGTTTTATTGACAAAATATCAATTACCGGCATACACGCGTATATAAAACACTGCTACGCAGAGGTATTAATTTTAGTAAATTATTTTTTTCTTCAAATGGGAAGGTGATGAACCACATCATTTACTCTGGAAGATCTTAATATTTTAGGCCTGATTTGTACACAGGTAATATATAAAATGATGCAATTTTTGGTCTTAAAATGCATATCGACTTATACATGAGGTTGACTTGTACATAAGTATATACGGTATATGTGTGTTTTTGTTTTTTCAGTAATAAGGCAAGTGACAGATCTGTTAACTATGGTACAAGATTACCCAGCTTTAGCTCCGACATTGCCTCGTGTATTGGACATCACATATCAGGAATCTCTGAACCTCCATGTAAGTAGGATATTACAGCTTTAAACATTGAAACCAAATTTTTGAAACACAATGTGTACACCATGTTAAAAATAGATCACTTTGAATACAAAATATGACTTTTGGTAACTCACTAATTGATAATGGATTCTTACTGAATAATATATCACTTTTTACATCTAAAGACGCAAATTTTTTTTGATTTGCACTTCTAATCATTCAATTGTAAAAAAATACCATATTGTTTTCACATGAATACAGAAAAATAATGGGCTACTCTGTCTGTTTGTCTCTGCTTCATTTGGTTCATGTTTGTAAATGTTGATAATATGCATCAGAATGTGTGTCAAATCTGCATTGCTAGGCCATTTCTTTTACTTTGAGAGATATCCCCCAGTATGGGGTAAGGACTGTATTTCTTGTCTCAGCCTACAGATGTGTTTTGAAAGGAATTTTGAATCTTCTAGGCCTGGCTTGTTTATCCATTGATTACTGTTTTTAGATAAACATCTTTGTTTTACAAATTTCAGGCCTACTTGGAATATCACCTGAAGCCAACATGGGATTGGTTATTAACCATTATGGATTCTACAGAAGCACAGTTGCGTTTTGGCACCGCTCTTTCCTCGTCCACAGATCCAGCTCATCCATCACATCCACTTTTTTCGCAGCGTGACCGTAACCGCGACCAGAGTCGTCAGCAGCCGCTGGACACTCGCAGACGGCCAAGGCTAACCACTTCCAGTAAGTGCTTTGCTCTACTTTAATTTTACTTTGTCTTTCATGTTAATCATCAAAAAGTGATTTTTTTTGTTAAATAATCAAAAACAATTGATTTTTTTGGAAGCATTTGCTTTAAGAAATTGCTGTTTAGTTTATTCCAAATAGAAAATTGATACATTGCATGTTCAATGAGTTTTGATTAATTCTTACTGATAAATGTTTAACTTTGTTAAATATATGCTTTGTTCTGGTTATTTTCAAAATTGTCATCCTCTGTTTGTGTGAATGGCAGGGTCTGGTGTAGGTGGTGAGAACTCTTACCTTAAACAATGTACCACAAGTGCAGGTCTTTGGTGAAGATGATTTATTATTTTGACCTTTGTGGATTCCTAGTAATTTAAAATATTTTTTGTATTTGTTCACTGGTACAGCATTACCTGAAAAACATTTGTCTCAGAATTAAAATACGCTTTGTTTTTTAAATCACTAAGTTTGCTATGCGAACTAATTAATCAAAATTGTTTTTTTGTTCATTGACTGTAATTTCGTATTTGTTTTTGTAGGTTCAGAGGGAAATGCTACCAGAAGAGAATTTTTGCATTATGCCTTGTCTCTCATGAGAGCACACAACAATGAGCATTCTGATACTTTGCCAGTATTAGATGTTACCTCTTTAAAGCACGTCGCATATGTTTTTGATGCACTAATCTATTACATGCGTAGCGGCATAGATAACATAGATACGGACACCAGTCCCGGTGGCATATCCCCGGTCTCCTCTTGGCATGATCATGATGAGAATGATAATGATGACCATGATGATGGTCCTCAGACGCCATCTTTGGCCGTTGATGCCGATTCAATGGATGGCGATGCATCTTCGAAATCTGGGAAACGTCACAGTTTCTTCCAGCGTTCTGATTCGACAACTTTTCTGGGTTGTCCGCCAAGCGATCCGTTTACAACTCCACTGGCACAGGCTCTACCTCTTGCTGACCAACCTCAATTGCTACAACCCAACTCCCGCCGAGAAGAGCTGTTTGGTGTTGCAAAGCAAACTGTGCCTGCAGCCACAACTAATAATGCATGGCCATCACTAGATTCATTGCCTACACGCCTGGGACTGTCTGTAAGAACTGTGGAATTGCAAAAGTCCGGACAAACATTTAGGCATCCTTCGCTCTATAGCATGCCATCAGCTACAGACTTGTCCTTATCTGGAACTACAGTGTCAAGTGCAACTCAAACACAATCTAGTCACCTGACTGACAGAAACACAGTTTCTAATAATGATAGCAACACAATAAAGACTCAGCAAGCAGCCGTTTATGTCCAAACACCGCCAGCACAGACACAGCCAACTGACTTGTCTACGTCATCAGTCATGAGTTTAGGTCATCCTCAGATTACAGAGCTGAGCAGAGTAGCAACCATCGTGTCACCGGGGAGAAGCAGTGATGGTCGGCTAACTGATGTTCCTCCTCTGCATCAGGCTAGTGTTATTGTGCATGCTGGTTCAGCACTGCCTCGTCCGGATGTCAGTTCCAGATCAAGTCCTGGGCAATCTAGTGCAGCAGCACCAGCAAGAACAGATAACATTTCTATGCCAAGTGGTTCTGGTATATTGACACCGGAGTCTCCATCTGCAATTTCAACAATGTCGTTATTGGTAAGTGGTCATTCGAGTTCTGCAAAATCAAGAATGAGCAACCCACCTGCTCTACAAAGAATTGATTCTGATGCACTGAGAAATCCCATAATGGGATCAACACAAAGAACTTCTGGAGAAACTGCTGGAAACTCCGCGTGGTCAGCTGGTTCTAGTGCAGTTAACATCAGTGTTTCTCTTGCTCCAACGACAACTGCTTCTCCGAGTTTGTCAAGAACCTTCTTTAGCACTTCTGCAGTGCCAGTTACTCATGGAATTGTGAATTTATCTCTACCTTCTCTAAAAGACCTGGTGGGTGGTGCTTTCCACCGTAGATATTTTCCTGCCATTACTGAAACGGGATCAAGTTACCCAAATCCTGCTGTAGAAGAAGAACAGGATCAACCGGTGAATTTAGTGACATCTGAATTGGAGTCTGCGCAAGACGTTTCTGCCAATGTCACAGTGGAAACAACACCTCATTCCTTGCATGCACCCACTCTGCCACCTCCTCCACTTCAGGCACTTCATCCAGTGCCGTTCTCGGACGGTACTATTATGGAGGCTACTCCATCTCGCAGTCAGCTGCATTCTAGCACTTCTGTTGCGCAGTCACGGTAAGAACCTTGCCTTCTCCATGTGACTGTTATTGCATTCACTGTTTTGTGATATGAATGTAATCTGTTTTTGTTTTTTAGTATAAAATGATACTAAGTGACACTATTAGTGTTATAAGGCCACTCTTTGCAAAATTCAATGAATTGGTTGCTGGTATTGTGTTTTTTTTAGATGACTGTAGCAGTCACTCTCTGTGTCATGTGTGAGTAGTTTAAGAACCTAATAATTCTCTTAATATGATAGCAATGCCAGCAGACAACATTTTTATCATAAGCAGGTGTAACCAACTTAACTAACAAGTGGCAAATGAAATGAACTGCTCTAAACTATTATAGCCTAGCAAGTCTTGAACCTGAAGTGTTTCCGTGTATTGATTGATTGATCCTTCAGTGTGGCAATGTCATTTTAAAATGTAATACAAAGAGTGAATGTTTAATTTTAATTTCCAGCTTTTCTTCTTACTACATTTGGTATTGATAATTAATTTCTGTAATGAAATGAGGCACAGTCATCTGACAGGCAAAGTAAATATTTTTCATTTCTTGCAGGCCTGCAAACATGATAGGTACTCTAGTGTCACATGACATACTGCTGGGTCGGTGGCGGCACAGTCTGGACTTGTTCGGAAGAGTTTTTGTGGAAGATGTAGGAGCCGAGCCGGGATCGATTATTTCCGAACTAGGTGGTTTTCCCGTGAAAGAAGCTAAATTTCGCAGGGAGATGGAGAAGCTGAGGAATTCTCAGCAGCGGGATCTAACCCTTGAGGTGATAGTGATATTAATTGTTAAAACTGGTGTTATTACTGGAAACTTACAATTGGCTAACCTAGCTGCTGCTTTTTTATATTATAATTCACTGAACTGCATGCCGGTGCTCAGAGGAACTTTTTTCATTTATGAGACAAGATTCTGTCAATAAAGTGGAATTGATTGCTAAATTACGTAATTAAGTAACATGCAAATTTTACCATTGCTAAAACTGCGTGCTGTATGATAACAAACTCTTTCGAAAATTGTAAATTTTGAGAATTTTTGTATTTTTGACTGTACCTAAAATCTTGCAGAGCAGTAATTATAAAAATAAATATAAGTTTTGTGATCTTTTGAAGTGTCTTAATCACAGTTATAGCTATCACCTCCAATTAGTATTTAAACAAATTATCAATTAGCATTCAAACTTCACATACGAGTAATTTGAGAAGTTAAAGTTATTTGAATAGTTAAAAAAAGTTGTACCAAGGGATGCTTTCTTTTTTCTCGAGGTTAACTGAATTTTCCTTATTCAATGAATGCAAAACTTGGTTTCTTGTTTGTGTTGTTAGCTAATGAATAACAACTTTGACATCAAATAACTTTTGCAAGTACACTATTTTTATATTACTGTGTACTATGTTTGGATGAGCCCTTACAGCAGCATTCAGCAAATAGCTAATAAGAACTTTTAATTTCAGGTTGAAAGAGATAGGATGGCTCTCATTCAGCAAACCGTCAAACAGCTGAATCAGTTCTATAACCGCCGCACAACGACCCCCGTCATGTCAGTGCACCGTGTAAAGGTGAGCTTCAAAGACGAGCCAGGAGAGGGCAGTGGCGTAGCTCGAAGTTTCTATACAGCTATCGCTAATGCTGTATTATCTAACGAGAAGTTGCCACCACTTGACGGTACTCAGATTGGAGGAGGCAAGGGACTGCAGTACAGTAAGTATTTGAATTGAATTGGTATTGTAACAACTAAACCTGTCAGCTACTAAGCCCAAGTGGCATTTGAAAAAGTTCTGGCAAATTTGATCTATAAAATATTTTCAGTGATTTTGTTTTTGAATTTGACAAAAATTATCTACGTTTGAACATGTCTCATTGCATAGAAGGAACTGTCGCTATAACTACCAACCATGCCCTAAGTATGGGTTACATAATTAAAAACAAGAGGCAGCAGGACCTGGTGGTGAAGGAAAGTTTTTTGGAAATAGTAGTTAATTTTCTCACTCAACATTTTCTTTAATATTCAGCAGCAGATCAGTTAAATGGTGACCATTTTCCTAGTTAGATGTAACTGTGGGGAGTCTTAAAAAGTATTTATGACATCGATGGACTGCTATAAACTCCATATATAATGACTGTTTGTGTGTATATTAAGTGGGCATATACTAACATCAGCTATATGCAGAAATGTTTTTGGCTTCCAATGATGTTTTTTTATTAAGAATATGATTATCATAATAACAACAATAGCCTAATACTGATGCTATTAACTTTGTAGCAAGTTTAATAGCTAAACTGCAAGTTACAAGACATTCAAATAAGGCACAACTGTAAAAAAAGATGACTGTGCTCCTCAGAATAATTTTATTTTTGTTCATACATGATTAGTAACAGTAGAATTCTCCAGTGTTTATTATATAGCAAACTAGCTGAAATACCTGCTTTTACCCGGAGCTTGGTTTAGTCTATTTACTTGGTTTCGTGTGATCTATCAAGTGAAAACAGTATGTATATTTGTTGGATGCCCGCTCCCATAGTATATGCAGGAGTTCACTGTCATCTTCATTGTCACTTTGGCCACATGTCTGCGCTACACACGCACGCATGCACACACGCACACGCACGCATTCACGCACACACACAAATGTATGTATACATATGTTGCTGTCACAATAACTAACGGCATGCATAACATAAGACTAGGTGGTAGGTGTCTCCTCTCTGTTTTTCTCTCCCTGGTTCCCTCTTTTTTGGTCCTGCCTCTTTTTTCTCTCTCTTTCTGTGTCTCTCTCCCCTTGCTTTGCAGTTTCTTTTGCCATTTTTTCTACTTATGGTTCTTTCTGCATGATTGGGTCAAACCCTCTCTTTGTCTTCCATCTATTTCCATATCAGTCTCCCTCTTTTTAAACTCTGTAATGCTTCCTGGTTGAATAAATGGTAGCAAACCTTATTAATTTATGGGTGTACTAAGGAAAATTATTATATTAAAAAGAACTAAACATTCTGAACTATACAAAATAGAAACTATAAAATAACTAAAGTTTAAACTACATAGTGACTGTTACTGATAGTACAATCCACAATTAACTTGGTTGTGGATACTTGTACCATCGTTAATAATTATTTTGATATTAAGATATAAATAAGTACATACTGTTATATTTGGTGTAGAATTTTGATTACATCTAAAATGTTACACTCAATGAATAATTTTTGCATTGCTACATTTCCGCTATGCCTAATGTTACGACATTTGAAATTGCCATAGTATTGTTATGTGTCTGAGATTATAGCAATGTGTTTATAAAATCCCGATAACCCAGTCTTTCGTCATTTTGTTTTACTAGCCTGAAGTGTGATTTAATTTTCTACACCTTGTGATTTTAAGAGTACTTCTATTGTTACAGTATCATTTGCTAAAAAGCCAGCATCAGTATCCATTAACTGTTCCCAAGCTATGAGTCTGTGAGTACCATAACCAGCATCTTTTCCTTGTCCTACGTGTTTATCCTCTGGTGTGATGTACTGCATATTCTCTTGTGCATCAGTATTTAAAAGCCTCAGTGTTGTTCCTTTGCGAATAATGAACTGTCGCACATCACATTCTGGACACACATACACTCCAAGACAACAGCCGCCATCCATCGAAGCTTTTGGACAATCATTTTCTGTACACCTTCGAAGACATACCTTCCAATAGATACGATCTATTGGTGACATGCTTGTTGAGTTATGCTGTTGCATGTGATATGACCTGTGACCAGGCAACAGTGTTGCGAGTTCTGTGCCGTGAATCTGAAACTCCAGGCGTGTGGGGAAGACACGAGGTTCGACAGGGAAAATTGACACTGGTTTTTCGCTGGAGAACTTGTAACTGTAAACGTTCAGTTTCTCTTCGCAAGACAGTAGTCCAGATTTGGCTGGTCCATCGGCAAATTCTTTTTCTTCCATGGATGGCAGCCGTAACTGATAAAGAATCTCAAGAAGAACCTCCCTTTGATTTGCAGTTGTCGGTTCCAGGTACTGACGTGTGCATTCTGCCATTGCCCACTCCAGAATAGCGCTAAATAAATGCCCTTCGCTGACACCCAATGAATCCCGCTTTACCAGCTGTAACACTGTCTCGTATTTCAGACCCAGGAAAGCTTTAGTCTTGATAATGTAGCTGGCATAAGCATCCATCACTTCCCAACATTTCTGTATGAGGTCCACCTTATTGTAGTAAGTTGCCACCTCAATGATATTGCAGGTGGTGTCCTTCTTTACGATAGAAGTGAGGTACTTCACAGCTCTTTCTTCCAACTTTAAAATATTATACTTTTTGGCACAATTGATAAGCTCGGTGGCCAACTGTAGAGTAAATTCAATTTTGCCAGTGTAGATGTATTCCAGGAAAAACCTGAATGTTTCAGGGTTTATCCCAGAGATGTGGAAAACCGATTCTTCTGGATGCGAATGTGGTCCATAAAACATGTTCTGAAATTCGGAGCTCTGCGTCGCAAGAACAAGTTTGTGTGCTTTAATGCTTTCGCCTTCCTCGCCAACAAGAAACGTCACGTTTGTCATCAAGCCTTTCTTGAAAATATACACAAAATTCTCTTGAAAGTGCTCATCTGTTCTCCATGTGCTGCCTGTTGTTTCATCCATGTTTGCAAGTTCACTATAAACTGTATTCTCTTCTATTGTAGAATCTATTTTTTGTGCTGACTGCTGCACTGCACTGCAGCAAGCAACAGCTGAGCATCAAAATTACAATATTTATGAATGTAAATTCGCAAGTCTTAGGTTATTTGACAATTAGAACACCTGTTACTAATACTGTCGTTTTATTCACCATGTCACTCAAGAGCTGTCCTCGCTAACCAGTGACCACACACACAGGCAAATTGACCAGCTCAGTTTGTCTGAAAATAGTCTGGCCTGTTAGCTACAGCAGCAGTTCCTGTTTTACTGGCAGCAAATTGTTGACCGCCAGGGTAACCCGTTCGCTAGCTACTGGTAGATAGGATTACTGTTTATTGTCTTAATTAAGAACAGTAGGAGACTAACACATGCCTGACCAACTGCAGATGATCGGACGCTTTGATTATGCATAAGGGGTGTGGGTAGCTAGGCACGGAAAGTTGCTAGGAGTGGCTAATGGCACAATCGTACATGTGTTTTGTTCAACTGAATAACTTTTGCAGGCTGCATATTATAATCAAAATATTTTTCTTAAAACTGGTTTCAAAGTCTCATGCTTTTCTCCTTGTTCCATTTAATTTAACTGATCAATAATGAGCTTATGAGGAAAATAGATATTCCGTTATTTGTTTTAAATTATAAAACATCGTGTCCTTAGTTTTTGTCACTACATGTAATATAAAGGTAGCTGGAACCTTCTGATCAGTCAATCGTCTTTTTTCCTCAGGAACTTCATAAACAAATTATTTGAATACGATTTTTAATGGTGTACTGTAAGATGGAAATGTCTGAATTCATAACAGCTTCTTCTTTTCATACCAGTTATGCTACTTTGTTGCTAATAAGTTGATGATTCAGTCAGTTTTTTGTTTTAGATTGAAATTTGCTTTTAACATCTTTTGAAGTGCTTATCATTATCATTTCATTTCTCTTAACACTTTTTATGCGGTATTTTTTATGTTAATTATACATGATAGAATGTAAAATGTTACTCTCACTTACCAAGAAGAGTTGCCTTAGGTCTATCTTGCTTATAGTTTATCAGTCAACTGTTTAATCTTAAGGCTATTACTGCTAACCTCTCTAATATTTTGAGTCATGCTTACATTTAGAAACTGTTCTAAAGTTTGAATGTGACATTTTCCTCTTATTTTTTGAAACATAGAAAATTGAGTTCATTTTTTATGTGAGGTAACATGAACAAGAAACATTTATTCATTGACATAATAATTATTAATGTCTGTTACTTAATTAACGAATTTATTTAAATTACATTCAGAAAATAAGTTAAACAAGTAAAAATACTAAACAGTTATAGTAAACAGTTTCCAATAATAATAAGAGTTGCAATAAATTAGAACAAATTTGTTGAGATTGTTATTATGTTCATGATGCTACTTTATTAAATATATGTTGGTTATTAATAGCAAAATTATGATAAGAAAGACAATATTAATTTTATTGCTGCATTTAAGCATTGTTAATTAACTGAGCTTTTAGTAATACTTCTATAACTACTGTGTTGTCCTTTAGGAATCCTGAATTTGGGTCCAGTAAGTCGTCCCAAGTAACTGGCAAGTTGTTCTTCATAAATATCTTCCCGGTATTTCCACTTCCCTTTCCTATCAGCGCATCCTCAGACGTTGTGTGAGATATGCATTGAGCAGCATCTTCATTGATCAATTTGATCACAGTTCCTTTGCAAATAATAAAATGTTGTTGCTTGTAATCCGGACACAGACAAATGTAAACACAGATAGCTGAACTTGGTTCATCTTTGCAACATTCCATTTTGCTTCTTTGGATAGCTAGTGTCCAGTATGCACCAGCTCCTTGTGACCTGTTCCCTCCACGGTACAGCTCTCCACAAGGGTACATTTTCTGCAAGACTTGCATAGGTACTTCCATGTGCAGTGGTATGGGATACATTCTTGGCTTGTCATTGAATAAAGGAAGTGGTTTCTTAGATGAGTGCTTGTATTTATATACACTAAGCTTCTCTTTTGCAGTAAGTAGACCAGACTTTGCAGGCCCGTCTGTAAATTCCTGCTCTCCCATTGCAGAAAACCTCAAACCTAGAAGGATGTTGTTCAAAACACTTCTCTGGTTGGCTGTTGTTGGCCTCAGCTGTTGGCGAATGCATTCAGCTTCTGCCCAACGTGTTACACCATGGAAAAGGTCACCTTCTTTTATCCCAAGTGTTTCTCGGTTGACCAGCTGCAGCACAGTGTCATATGTCAAGGTTGTGAAGTTCTCCATGGTCACAATTTCGTCTGCATTGCTGTCAATGATTTCCCAACATCTTTGTACCAACTGAGTCTTGCAGAACTTTGCTGCCACATTCATGATAGTGCACACAGTTTCTTTATCTGCAGCACAAAACAGGAATCTTGTGACTTTGTCCTCCAAGTGTGGCAGGCCATATTTTCTTGCACAGTGGATAAGTTGTGTTGAGTTCTCTTTAGTGAATACTATTGTGTCAGTGTACAAGTACTCTAGGAGTTCACTGAAAACAGTCGGTGTTATGTCTGGTATGAGGACGGTCGATTCACGTCTTTTGGAAAACATGTCCTCAAACACTGCACTTTGCATAGCCAATAGTAACTTATGAGCTTTAATGCTTTTTTGCTGCTGACCAACGATGAAAGTGATGTCAACCATAAGTTCATTCTTGAAAGCATACATCAAGTTCTTCTGTAAACTCTCACTTTGTCTCCAATTCACTGTTTCTGCTGGCATCTTTACGTACTGTCTAATTGCAAGTGAGGCTACAACTTGTCTGCTTTCTTGATTCTTTGCTTGCTGAGAATATTCATACAGTCAGTCAAGTTAACTGTTTTAGTTCACAAGCCTAACTGCTTGTGGAATTACATCACCAGTAAATTTATGCTTTGAGCTCTGAAATTACCCTGCTGTGCTTGTTTATTCTCAATAGATAACATTTAGGTAATTAAGGAAGTGACAGTGTCTTGACTTCTATAGTTGGCTTTGTTTGTAATTCTGTAGTATACTTTTGGCTTTTGAAACAGGTTTTGTTTTTGTTCCTGTGAACAGTGGAAACTATTAGCTTGTTGTTACAGAAAACCTGTTTATTGACATTCCTAACATTTGCTTAGTCCATACTATAATGAAAATCTTTTACTGGAAACTGGTTTCATTGCCACAGCAGGTTTGAAAACCTGCAGATTTCATATACGGATGGCAATGATGTAAACAACGTTAGTCTAAGATTTATACATTGTATTGTTGTATGTATTAAGTAATTGACTTAACAAATGGAAAAAAAGTAGAGAAGAGAACCTAAAGACAAGTACAGATTGTGGAAAATGAACATGTCTGTGAAAAAAAACTGAAGAAAAATAGGAAAAGCAAATGATAGGAAAGTAGAAAGAAATATATAGACTAAACAAAGAAAGGAAAGATAAAAAACTTGTGTTGATGAACGTTTTGATTCTATGTGGTCATGTGGATGGATGCATAAGTGAATGAAAATTAATCCTTTAATTATCACATTGAGTATAGAAAAGTTAGATGAATTATCACTGTTAATTATGATTGTTGTTTTTACAAGAATGCATTTTCTTACAAGAATGGGCAGTTTTCATAGTGAGCTGTGGATAGTTTTTTTAGCCAACTGAGTAGATCTGAATTCTGTTTGTTGATCCATGTCTGACTGAATTTTAGCATTTCTTGGTTGGCATTTCAAAGAACCGATTTTTGCTTGACTGTGTAGTCAAAGTTACGATTGATACTGTAATTAAGACATTACTTTGACATGTTTCTCTAGATTTTCCCAGATCTGCTTCTTTTTGTCATTAAAGATCAATAATAAATTTTTTGCTAAAATGACATCTAATTACATTTATGCAGTTTTCTATCTCCAAACTTCAACTGGCTTACTGCCTTATTACTCAGACTTCATAATGAAATTATTGCTCATGTACTATTGTTGTAGTTATAAGTCATTTTGCTTAAGTTGTTGTGAAATTAATTTAAGTATTTTAAAATTAATGGTAGAATTTGTCTTAAACTTTGTTTTTTTTTCTGTTTTTAGATCTAATTCAGAGATTGAGAACGCGAGAGAGAGAAAAAGAGCGCCGCTATAGTAGTCAGAGAGGCAAAGAGCGATCTCGTCGCACAACTCTTTCCTATGATGCCCGTCCTTTCTGTCCATCTTCGGAATCACAAGGGGAGAATGACCACTTGTCTGATGACAAAAAGCAACTTGGAGAACGATTGTATCCCAAAATACAAGCTCTTCGACCTGTAAGTTGATGTCCGCTTTTGTATATTTTAATTTTTGGCTTTCATTTTACCAAAGTTTGTTAAATTGAAATTAATAAGTTCCATGGTGAAGATAAACTTGTCAGATGCTATTGGCTTGACACCATATACATACTACACATTTAGATGCTTGATGTCTTGGGGTGCAGATACTAACCTTTTAATAATGCCTTGTTAAAGAAATATATTGATCTTCTTTGGTTTTGACAGACTCTCGCTGGCAAGGTCACTGGTATGCTTCTAGAACTCTCACCAGCCCAGCTCTTACTGCTGCTGGCTTCGGAGGAATCCCTCATGACTCGGGTTGAAGACGCAGTCGATATCATTATGTCTCAGGGACGGTAAGTTTTTTGCAGTTATTTACTTTAGGCTTCATACATGTCAAATTGGACATTTCCAAAAAAGGGCAATTATTTGCAATAATAGAACAAGATTAGTTTGTAACACCACAGTATAGCTGAATTCTGAAATGCCACTAGAATACTTCATGGGACTTACACAAGTGGTAGAAACTGTTGGCAGATTCAGAAATTTCTACTTTTAAAGCAAAATCGGACCCTATCTTAAACTATAGCTGAAAACAATCAGCCCTGCAAAATATTGAAATCGAACACATGCTGTTTTTTGAAGAATGACTTACGTGAAATAATTATTACCACAGAGCAATAATTTCGCATTCGCGTGGCTAGTGCTTCGCTTTTACATCTCGGAAATGCATTGCACAAAAACAGGTGCTGTATCTCTATGTTCAGAGGTGTTCAGTTGTGGCGTAGTGCACACGTTCAAGAGCTCATGTGTTATTACGGCATTATTATACTTAAAATTTGAAAAATATGCTGAGTTTTTGTGCACCACACTGTATGTTATGCAGTAGCACTGTATTTTGTTTTCGCATTTGCAAACATGTGCAATGTTCGCGGAATGTTTGTGCTGTTGAAGTTGTTTCAGTTATGATGTCATCAGTAGTTGGGCTCGCTTGCTGTTAATTCCAGAAACATTTTGCATTATTATAGGTGTTTAAATGTATACTTTTAATCGTACTTCAAAGTGTGGTAGGATATGAAAATTCATTCAATCTGCACTTTAATGATATGGCAATTCTTGAAGCAATTATAGTAATTTTCACTGCCTTATTCATTGCCGTACAAATAACCTTACATGACTTATAGTGTTTCCCACTAAAACAAAAAAAGCAAGAAGAGTTCAATTGTTTTCATGATTATGCATTTTAGCGAAAGAGATTAAGAATTTGGTATTTGCTGTTTTCTGTTTACGGGGTTTAGAGATCCCAGATTAGGTCAATGTGGGTTAACAGAAAAAGAAATTTAATATTTGATAAACTCTGTTTAGAAGTCCAGGATCAGGACCATCTAGTGAAAGGCAAAACAGGAACAGTGACACAGAAGGAGATGACGATGACCCTGCATGTTTGGAGGATGTCTCACCATTGTTCTACTGTCCAGGAAAACGAGGATTCTACTCGCCTCGTCCTGGTCGCAACACTCCAGAAAGATTGAATGTCTTTCGTAATATAGGAAGGTAATGCATCTACATCATTGTCTAAAATTTGGGATAAAGTTTTAATTGTACAGTTGTAATTGGAAAGCAGCATATATTAGGTGATACGTATTAGGAGAATTTTGTCAGCAGGGCTTACAATATGTGATTCTGTTATTGCGTAGTGAAATAAACAATGCAATATTGGTCTTGCAGCTTTTTAAAATCCATCAGCTTTGCGTAAGGACTGGCTTTTAAAATCAGTAATTCATGTTTGTTCCACTATGATTAAGCAGTGATTCACTGCCCTTTCACTACCATTTCCCTTTTAGCCACTGACTTCACACATGGCCTGTTAGCTTCACCATGATTTGCATGTAAGCTGTATACTTTTTACATGTGCATATTAATCATATCAGTTTGCTTTCATTTACTTGAGCATGTAAAACGCTAAATGCAATTTCTGAAGGATTTTCATAATGATATTTTGTACCACTTAGTGTAATACAGTGCTAAGGAATATGAACAGGTTCATTACCTGTAGTCCGGGATATAACATGCGCTTTCTTGGCTTGTATAGATAAAATATAAACAATATTTGTTTCTACAAATACTTTTTATTTCAGGGTGATCGGACTATGTCTACTTCAGAATGAACTGTGCCCTATATTTTTAAATCGCCATGTGTACAAGTATATTCTTGGAAGAAAAATAGCCTGGCATGATCTAGCATTTTTCGATCCCGTCATGTACGAAAGTTTACGACAGCTTATGCTAGATGCCGAACATAAAGACGCTAATCTAATGTTTGCAGCATTAGATTTGACGTTCAGCATTGACCTTCGACCGGAAGAGGTAGTTTCATTAATTCATTTTTTACTCACTAGAATCTTATTGGCAGGATAGAGTACTTTCAATTAATTTTACAACTCGCGGCTTTTGCACGATCAATTGCACTGATCTTTCATGTGCAAAACAGGCAACCTTGACAGGGACAATGTTAATTTAACTGATAGTATTTTCCCTATTCCTTGTTGATATTTTATTGCATATTATACCCATAAGTGCATAAGACATTTCCAAAGCAGCATAATATCATGAAAAGCTTATGTTAACATCAAATTGCATAGAAAGTCCCGTTGCTTTATTAAGTCATTAAACTAAAAAATTTTACCTTAAGGCTTCAACGAAGGTCACATTTTAAGTGCTTAGCCCTTCGATGCAAGAAAATTAGTAACTTATGTTTTTTTCAGCAATACTGATAATAGCGTTTTGCTTTCCTTTACTTTTGTTGAAATTTTAGTTAATAAGAGTTACTGTTGTAACTGTATGAAGCAAATACAACCATAAGTGTTTTTATTTACAGGGCGGCGGACAAGTGGAGCTAATGCATCGTGGAATGGATGTGGAAGTGACGCCACAAAATGTGTATGAATATGTGAGATTGTATGCTGAGTATAGACTAATCAAAGTGGCAGAGAAGGCACTAGAAGTAAGTTACTTAGCTGTACTCATTGGTTTAAGGGATTTCTGAATCTGTGTAGTAGTATTTATGCAATATTTATGTGAAGTTCTAGCTTGTTAATTTCTAATTTCTGCTGTTGACTAAAACTTACTGTGCATACTAAAAACATGTTACAGAATTTGCAGCTGTAGCAGGGTTCTAGAAAGTAAACCGAAACAGTGTCTCATTCTGTTCAGCCAAATCCAGTCCTAAATGGCAGGGCTTAATGCAGATTGTTGTGCTGGGACTGAAATGTAGTTCATTATGAAAGACATTGCTCCATGATGAAACCCTGAACAGGTGTACAGGTGTTTTACTCATGTTTAGATACGTATTCTTGAGTTCTTGATGAAAAAATTAGTTAGTTGTAGCGTATGAAATTGGACGCTTTGAAAGTTGAAGTTTTCCAAGCTGCTGTCTCATCATTTACTAGTTTTATAGCCTTGACGTTTGCCTTAATCATAAGCAGTCGCCTGTGGCACTGGTATTGTTATCTCCAGGCTCATTCTCCAGCTTTTCATATTTCCTCTCTGCCAGGTTTATTTTCAAAAATTTAACAATTGTGCGTTTATGTCATCATTAATAAATAATATTGAAAAGAAGGTTCTAAAAATAATATTTTAAAAGAAATGATTTATTAGTAATCTTATTTGTGTTCTTACTGTTTTGTCTTTGTTAGAATCTGAGGAAAGGTGTGTTTGACGTTCTACAATCTACAGCATTAGAAGGTTTAACTGCTGAAGATTTCCGCTTGTTACTAAACGGTGTGGGTGATGTAGATGTGCAAACACTCATAAGCTATACATCCTTTATGAACGAAAGTGGTAAGTATTAGTGGGTGAAATTAGTTGTCAGCATTTCTAGGAGTCATGCCATTTCACCATTTTCTGATGGTTTGTAAATTTGAAATTTTGCTTAATTTGTATTCAGTTAACAAATTTCAGTAAAATTGTTCACTGTATTTAAAAAGTGCTAAGCAAATATCAATTTAGCACTGATAACTTTATTTGAAGGCATAGTTTTTATTGCTAGCTTACATATTTTTTACAATATCTATGGATTATTGGCTGTCACATATTTTTGTTTGTTTTATATCATGTGGTACACTAAAAAGCATTTGCTTTGTTTTTCCAGGTGAGGGTGGTGAAAAACTGTTGAGGTTTAAACGATGGTTTTGGTCCATTATAGAAAAAATGAATCCACAAGAGAGGCAGGATTTGGTAAGCCTTTCAACTAGCATTGCAAGTTATAGCGTGATACATAACCTTTTGCTAGGGTGGTATAAAGTAATTGAGTAACAGAACAGAACATTTGTTTATATCAAAGTATTGCCTAAGCAATCCCTCCATTCAGTAACTACCATTCTGAAGTAATTGAGCCATTAATCTTAGTTCCTTGATTCTATTCCAATGCTTATATTCCAATTTTATTCTTTTTGATACATATATTAGAATTGAAAGCAGTAATGTTGCTTACTTACTTATGTTTCCAAATTTAGCATTTTTGTATACAGTAGCAGTTTCATTGAAAGAAATGATGTGATATTATGTGGGAGCTTACATAGATACAATGTTAGTGATTTGAAAGCAGTCTGACATACTTAAAGCTACAGGTGCATAAAATCACCAGTTATTTGGTAATCTATGACTACAACAGCAATTTACACACTTAAGGCAATTGACATCAAACATATTGGTCTATCGCTCTACCGGTTAATGTCTAATTATCATGGTTAATGTCTAATCAGCAGATTGCACTTTTTCATAAACACAAATTTTTAGAGCAGCAGCTATTTTACACAAAATTAACACTTCAAGTATCCAAAAATGACTTTTCAATTTAAACAGAATGTAGAGGCGAAGTTTCAAAGCACTACAAAACACAGAGACGTAAGTATAATAAGGAAACTAAGCCAGTTAGCCTTGCTTTACAATAAATTAGCAACAAAAATATTAAGTCTCTCTTGCCTTTAAACATACGAACATCAAGCCTGCGATGTATTTTTTTATATTAACTGATCATGTGATTGTCTGCAAGATTCATTCAGTTTTTGTATTTTTCCATTTGTCAGATTACGGAAGTAGAATAAATTTGACTGTTCCATTCCATAGACAACCCTTAAATTGAATGCCCGAGTCACATAAGTCCCAAAGACATATTTTAACCATGATTATAACCAGAAAAATAGTGTAAAATTAACTAATATTACATTGATGTATAATATAAGTTTTGAATTAATTTTGACTGTAAAGATCTCATTGAGGTTTATAAAAACTGACCAGAAAAGAAAACAAACATTTTGTTTTGTCCTTATTTAAAGTTAATTAAATAGTTGTCTTTGTCTAACTTGCAAAGCCATAAACTAAACTAAACTAAACTAAACTGCATCATGGTTAAGCAACAACTCATAGACGTCAATTGTAACAGTGATATAGGTCCTGGGCAAAGTAATGTGTTGAACCTCAACCCACTCCATTAAAGAAATATAAAAATGGTCAACATAATTATAAATATATATTGGTGCTTTCGAGAAATTAATACAGTATTAATACAGGGTTAATCAAAAAATGAATTGCATAGGAATTGAATCATAGAAAACAAGACCTTTCAAACAATGTCGACAACGATAAAAAATTCAAAATTGAATAGAATTACTGCCACCTTTAACTGTGGTTAATTGTGTGCTAATTCAATGACAAATTTCAATGCAAATTCAAAATTTTATAGTTGAAATTCTGAATAACAATAATTTGAGACCAATTCTTTTCATTTCAGGTCTATTTCTGGACATCTAGTCCTGCTCTGCCGGCTAGTGAGGAGGGATTTCAACCCATGCCCACTATTACGGTTCGTCCAGCAGACGACAATCATCTTCCAACGGCTAACACCTGCATTTCTCGTCTCTACATCCCGCTGTACTCATCAAAACCCATTCTTAAACAAAAGCTGCTATTGGCTATTAAAACAAAAACATTTGGCTTTGTATAAATCATTATCCTATCTTATAGATAAGATATCATATAGAATTTTGTGTAGTTGACGCTGTAATCGTTTTCGGAGTTAGTTACTTATGTCATCTGTTGTATAAAGCTGGTATAGATTATATCCTGTCTATTTAGCAACATTTAATGTGCATCATGTTGTACTGGTCGTGGTCTATATGTAAGCTGATACTTGTAAGTTACTGATAATGTTGTCGATCAATATTTTTTATTTTTTTTATGTTGTTCCATTTAGTTTGTGTAGCTGTTGCACTCTGTATTTTGAAAACTATTTTGTTCAACTCATGCATGCATTTGTATGTGAAGTAATATGGTGTTTTATCACTTAAAGGCGGTTTCTTTTGGTTACCCAAGAATTGACTGTAACATGCTTATTGAGGAAAAATAAATATGTCAAATATGTAGGAAATCTGAAACACCTGTAGGTGATTTTAGCTACAATCAATGGCAATTTGCATTAAAGTTAAGGATGGTGGCAATTTTAATGAATGCATCGTGCATTTAAAAATATTTGAAAAATTCTATTTGTTATTCTTATTTGTGAAGCCAGCGAAATCTGTTGCCACAAAGCACAAATTGATGTCAAAGCAGCCATTGAGTATCAAACAAAGTACAATGACATTCGATTTTTGTTCCATTATATTAACTATTTAACAGCCTCATAGGTAAAGTTGTACATGCATGCTTCAAAGATTAAACACTGAGAAAGGTAAACCACAGAAGACCTTGAAGTTGATTTGAAAGAAATTATAATTATATGGGTCAGTGAACTAACCCATGTGGAATGTCAGTGGAATGATGACGCAATGGATTCTAAAGGAAAATGTTGGAAAAATCGATTTCAGACTTCTCAGTTCAATAGCTTGCAAAATATGAAAACATTGCATGCAACTAGTTATGCTTATTCCTGTCATTAAAACTCACTCAAACATCTTTAGACATAAAAGATATTTGCTGATTTAACAGGTATGTGGATCAATACTAACTTTATTCACAAGAATAACCTCTAAACATATTACGAATTGATTATATTACACTGGGCCCATGTATAAATCATAGATGTATTGTATCTTATAACCATATTCATGCTACAGAAGATAACATACAGTATTCCAAAACAATAACCATACATTCATTTAAAGTTAGGATACTTAGGAAGGCTCTTGGAGCCATGGCACATACATTAGGTTTCGTGCTTTCATCCATAGCCTCATTAACATTTGCCAAGCAGAGAAGCAAAATGTCAGACTTCTATATAGTGAGTGTAAAATACTAACAATTGATGATGTAATTTCCAATAACAATGCCATTTTTGTTTATAAAACTAATACAAGTCAAATTGTATTCGTTTGTCAAAATACGTTGTCAAATTAAACTAGTTTATTTTACAACACAAAAGTATGAAGGAATGCAAAAGATGTACAGTCAAGTGATAATCTTCCGACGGAAGTGGTGCTGACAAGCCACTGGCGTAGCAGTGTGTAGTTTTTTTGGTGGATTACTGCTGCGTTTACCTGTCTGAAAGCAGATTTCTTTTATTTTAGAATTCTGCCTGCCCAATGTCTACAATAGACGCGACGGGCGTATGATGATGATGATGATGAACTGATAATCTGGAAACGTGAAAGTGAGAGAGCGTATCTGAGAATACGAGAATAAACTTGAGTGGCCAGCTCCGCCTTATATATATCAGGGCATGAACAATCAAGAAACTACTACGCGCATCGCGTATAGAAACTTCTCGAAACTTCGAGTGCTTCTATAAGGTAAGAAGATTGGTTCTACTATACTATAGAACATTCTAGTGGATCTCTGCAACAATAATATTAACTGTAAAAATGATGAATTTATCAACTCTTGCGTTGAAGCGTTCTATAAAAACAGAACTGTTGTTAGAATTTTGATACTACTGTATTTATTTTACGTTGGAAAAGCTACATAATTATACAAAAGATATAAATTTATTTTGAGCAATTTTTACATAATTAATAATTTTGTAGCAGATCTGATGAGTTAAGCGTAGTAACTAGTTTTTAATGGTTATCTTAAATTGCGTGCTCGCTAGTGACAAAACTTTAACGTTAACACATTTAGTGCCTTACCTAAAACAACTGTAATTATATGCTGGTCGTAATACAACACCAATTGATACTAAAAGTTATATTCAGCTCCAACAAATAGCAATCTAGCTTTAAGCTGGATAACTTTTCTTTCAGGTTTCATGTTTGTATGCAGAAACACAATTGTAGCTTCCATTTTGAAACAGATAGATAGATAGATAAAATCTTTGTACACCAATACTAAAACAATTCGTGCACAGGAGTACTGTGTCTGTTGCGTTCACGGATGGAAGCAGCATACCATTCAGTCACAATTATGACTGGACTGGTAGTTAGCAATAGAGTCAGACTATTCTAAGGCAATAATTAACATAACTAGAACAATACATAGAATGTAATACACAGAATTCATCTAATCATATATGGTTTGTTATTCAGGCTTTCAAAGCGGTTGAGTTGATCTATCATAATGCAGTAAACATATATGCTTTTCTGGTCGAAACTGAGGCTTTAAATTCACCGAACCCAGATCACACTGTGAGTTTGGTCATTAGCATCAATAGTTACTGGAAAAGAACTGGCCGCATTCAACCCGAGTGTGATGCCAAAGAGTCCATCGACTACTTATGACAAAGATTTCAAGACATACCAGATGATGCGCAATATCATGAAACATATGCTATTTGTCCAGGCTATTTATGGTATGATAAAGTCAGGCAGCATAGTAAAAAGTAAAAATTAATAGATGGCAAAAGGCAAAATGCAGTTTTCATATCTGAAATTTTCATACAATTTAGTTTACACTCTGAACAGTAATACGCAACTATGTAATACTTATGAAAGTTTTTGTGGATTGCTTATGGTAGCCTTTAATCAATTATAGTTATATAAAGTTAAATTTCTTGTGTCCTATGTGCGCCTCTTATAAAATAATAAAACAAATGCTAAAATCACTTTCTAATACCACGTTTAGTTCGTCTCTACATCATTTTATAGCAGCACATTCCACTTTGTCTTTACATCTATCTTTACTAACAGCCTGAGTTTGTATTTACATTATTTCTATTAGCATGTGTAGCGTATTTCTGCATCACTTCTAATGCCGTGTTCATGCAGTTTGTTCCTGTGTCACTTTCAGGTAGCACATTCAGTTTGCATTTGCATTACTTCTAGTAGGATGTTCCATTTTGTCTTTACATTACTTTCAAGTAGCAATTTTAGTTTTTGCTGTCACTTCTGTCAGCATGTTTAGTTTGTTTTTATGTTAAATTCTAGGAACACTTTCAGTTTGCCTCTACGTCTGTTTCAAGTAGCACTTTCTAGCAATGTCACTTTCTAGCAGTACACATAGTTTTTCTGCATCACTTTTAGTCAGATTGTCTCTACTTCACTTTCAAGGAGCATGTTCACTTTGTCTTTATGTCGCTTTTTGTAGCACGTCCAGTTTATCTCTGTGATACATCTAGTAGTAGGCTCAGTATGTCACAACATCTGTTTCTAGTAGCCATACACAGTTTGTCTCTACATCAGTTTCTAGTAGGACACTAATTTATCTCTAAATCACTTTCTAGTAGTATATTCTCTTTGTCTCTATGTCATTTCAAGGCATGCAAGAAAACTACAAGCACGAACAGCCAAAAACACATATAATCATAAGAATAGTTTACGGAACGGCAAGGTCAAAATATGTATATTGTAATGACAGCTCACTAACAGAAATTTATGAGTTATCTCTGCTTAATGCCACCCAAAGCCAAAACGAAAAGCCCAATGCCAGTTATAAATAGCAACCAGTTAATAAAAAATGTACATCAAAATTTAACAAACAAGCATGGCAGTATTACATTCGGCAGCTAATTAGTTGTATCATCAATACAAGAACACATTCCACAACTGTTAAAGTCCAGATTTACACGGTTACCAATAAGAGTAGCTCCAAATACTGTATGTACATTTAAGGCCTGCCAGTTAAATTTGTCAGATAAAATTTTACGAGTCGTTGAAAGTCACTTGAAATTCAAAGCTGGTTATGGCCGGAATCACGAATTTTAGTCGGAAATTGTCAGTCATGTCACTCAACATGTAGGTTAGATCAGTAATACACAGTTTTTCCTGATGATAACTTAAAGTTCTGTAAGTTTTTTTTCGGCTCTTTATTCCCAGTAGCTCTCTAACACGCATTAACCTGCAGCAAAATTCGGGAGAAAATTTTCCTGGTACACCTGTGACACAGAATTTTCAATAATACTAGCCGAAATACAAAGCTGAAACTAAAATTTAGGCCTCAATAGACTCTGTCTTAACGTATGGTTCTGAAACATGGAAAATCACAATGGAGATGTTGAATTGGAACTATCTCAAGATAGAAATGTTTCAAAGGCGTAAAAATAACATATTCTAAAGACAAGACGGGTATCACATTAGGAAAGAAGTTGTGTTAGAAACAGCCCATGCGCCACACGGCGCGAAGTGGATAAGTAACAGGTAGGAGATTGACTTCTATATAAACTGATGCGAAGTAGACAGAGAAAGTTTCTGAAGCTGAGGATAGACAGGTCCACTCATCAATATCAAAGTTATATGCATAATCATTCTGAATTAGTAAAAAAGCTATGCAATAAATGAAAAGTTATAAGTGCAGCGGCTTTGTAAGTCTCTAAAGAAGTATGTTTCTGCATACTAGAAGGTAAACGACAGCACACTGTGCCCACGCAACCTTTTGTAGCAGCAAGGGTGCACGAATGAAAGCAAGTATGGGTCTTGCTTTCATGTAGATAGAGTGAAAAAGGTCTTGGAGGTACCATATGAGGACCCTATACTATGTTTGATCGCTCATTCAAACATCTCACCTTGAAAACGTCAATGGTGAACTCAGAACTTTTTCCATAGACAGATTGAAACCATTTATTACGGTTAACAAAGATAACAGTGAGTATGATACTAATGTTGTTGATAACCAGGAGCTAAAATATATATATAATAGGGATTTGTGCACTTACGAAATATGATCATTAAATCTTTTTTGCCACTTACTGCACGCCTTAATTTCATGTTTTTCTCGTCAGTTTGCTTTTTGGATTTTACCTGAAAGTCTCCACCCATTGTCTGCATAGGGTGGGTGGGGATTGTTAGGTGAAATCCAAAGAGAAAATTACATATATAAATCCCATAAGTAACGAATCATTCCAAAACAAAACGAAAAGTAATTTTTCAAGATGCTTTTGTCATCGGTAACTGTCACTGTTGGTGATGATAATAAAAATGATTACCAACGATGACGACAATGATCACAGTAACCATGACAATCATAGTGATGATGACTAGTATGAAATGGGAATAACAACCACAACAACAAACAAAAAGAAGCAAGACAAGAAGCAAGAAACAAACCGAGAAGGATAACAAATTCAAGAAGAACAATTACAAGAAAAACCATAACAATGACAAAAAGGAAAACAACAGCAAGAATACGAACAAGAACAAGAGCAAAGTCAACGATAATGAAACAACCATCTGTCAGTAAGAGCAGCAACAACAACAACAACCACAACCACAACCGCAACAACAACAATCACAACCGCGCCATCCACAACCACAACCACAACAACATCATCATCATCATCATCATCAACAACAACATTGACAATGACAGCAGCACAACGACAACGACCACCAAAAATTATGATGATGATAATAATAATGGTGATAACGATGAGTATTGAACAGGAGGAACAAGAACAGGAATACCCACAAACACAGACACATACGTGGTTCAGGGCACGCTATGTCCTGCCGCGTTCGTTTATGCACAAGACGCTCACGCGGAGCTTCTTGTTTTCGGTAAGTAATGAATAACAACAATCTGGAATTAAATCGCGTAAAGACCTGAAATATTACCTAAAATTGCTTTAGGGTGCGAATAAGGAATGACAGCTTAGAAAAAAGTAGGAGGTACGAGTGTAATGGCGTCGAACGATGATGCTACAATACAAACTGTAAGAATACATTGTTTCCAAGCCTTCTAAAATCGTCAATACATTTTATTTTTACATTAATGTGCTCACATTAGTTTTTTAATAAAAAGAGTTGTGCTAGAATGGCAAATCGTTCAGGAAATGAAGATTCTGTAAACAATGATGAGTCATCCGACGATGGGTGTGAGAAAGCTATCTTGCGATCTACTGATGCATACAAGCATGCCCAAGAACTCACTGACTCACTTTTGCCAAAGGTAACGACAGATGTGCAATTCCGCATTATTTTGTGATATTTAATATAAATATGGCTAAGAACCGTAAGACTGTTAAAAACTGCATTTAAATCTGTTTGAATAATAACAACAAATCAAGTCAGAATCAACAAGCTTTGAAGTGTGTCCAAAAAGAAAAAAACACTAACATTTGACCATAAAATCTCTTTTTGCACACTTTATGTAAAATTAAAAATGCCAGAATTGCATCACTGATAAGGAGAACCTACAAATAAGAATAAACCTAAATGTTTAGTTCTGCAAATGAATGAGTAGCTGACCTATTTACGCTAGCATATCAAAATCGAAAGAGTATGTTAACTGCATCGAGCGAGAAAGTATCTAATTTCTGCATCACTTTTCACAAATCCACCTGATAGATTGAAAAATCGCATTAACAGTCAACTGAGAATGAGTTAAAGTAAACTTGCAATCTCGAGCTTGAAGTTTTTTTGTTAACCTTTAAGCCGCTTACATGCTCTTAGGATTTCTTTTCATAAAGATACTGCAAGCCATTACAGAATCATTTTGTTTTGAAGCCGTTTGCTCTGCACGAAGGTACACTACCTAGACTCCTAGAATTACATACTTGAATGCAAGGTATGCACGGTGTGGATCGAAAGGTCAAAGACAGTGGACGTCGGCCAGGTTTATGATTATTACTCAACTCCTCCCAGGGCTTTGAGCTAGGTTTAAGGCTTCTTTTTACAAATATGGAGGTAGGGTGGAGGTAAATTGGGAAAAAATGTTGCAAAAAGTGGGCATTGCCCAGCTTGAGGTGCAAATGACAAAATTAGGGCAAATGGTTTTGTCATTCAACTCCTCTTACAGATAAGTATTTTCCAGAAAGTCAAAAATGTAATTTAAATAAATTTATGCCAAGTGCAGCAGTTAGAGTCGCGAAACTTGTCTTTCAAGCACGTGCAATATAATCTCAAGGGCAACCGTTTAGTACGTCATGATCTTGGACTAAAGTGTCGAGGTGAATGGACATGTTCGTTTTTGCTGTTAGTTCATTACAACTTTCTGCTACAGTCTCTAATAAACCCAAAGTTAGGGTCTTATAATTTGCAGATTTCATTCAATAGTAGTTTTTTATAAAATGGTACAAATTTTGTTGACCTTGAGTCAGAGTGAGTGGACATTGGTTAGTTTTTACTGTCAAATAACTTCTTAGCACCTACTTACACGAAAGACACGTGGTAGGCGTCAGCGCCGGATTAAGACCTCAAGAGGCCCTAAGCACTGTAAAGCTGATGGTACTCCTATATATGTGTAATTCAGGATAAAAACAATACTAAACTGTAAAATGATATTTTATTTTTCGTAATGAAAAAAATTGCAGATTTATTTACAGTAAATGCGAGGCATCAGCTTTACATTGCATAAAAAGGGATATTAGATTAAAAGGACTCTAAATCTTATAAAAGGACAGCCATTTAGCATATCTACATGCCGACTGGATTTCAATAAACATATAAAGGAGCTTATTGCAAAAGACAGTATAATATTATAATGAGCGAAACTTACCCTACCAACCACAATGCAAACACTTTCGCTTCTTAAAGAAATTGATATGAGTGACAAATGCTTAACAGTTGACAGAAATCGATGTTGGTCCATTTAATATCATATATATATATATACATATTATATTATACATATATTCTCCTGAGGCCCTAAGCATGTGCTTATTTTGCTTAAAGGTTAATTCAGATCTGGAAAGTGTTGACCTACGGTAAGAAAAATCGAGGTTAGCAAACGTTTTTCGGTTCCTGGTGTAAGTACTGTGCAGATTACAGTACACACGCATTCGCATTACTTAACATTACAGTTGCATTGCAGTTAACATTCGGTATTGTAACTATTGTTCATGCTGCAGATTAAATCATCTTGCACAATCTTCAATTTATAATTTTGGTCCTATAAGTCCGACAGTGAGCTCAAAATAATCATTTTGCTATTTTCTCTCGCAAAAGAAATGGATAATCCTACATACATAACAATCATTTAATAGTTTTGCCGTCTCTTACCATTGAAACTGTTTGCAAGAGACTATTCTTTATAATTGTAACCTCTCAACACACTTCAAGGATACCTAAAACAGCTCAAAAATTTGTTATAAATGTGGTTTTCTGATTTTATCAGCCTCAACTTAACAGCCACAAATCTCAACATACCTCGTAATTATGCAACAAAACAATAGTTCTTTTCGGGTCAGTTCTTTTCGCGTTGCGTTGTTCACCTTGGTCAGTCTATATAAATATCGGTTTAATAGCCACACTAATTAGATACACATCACTAACAAGCAACAAAACAATGTTTCAACTTTACAGATCAGTTTTTGTCGTCCAGACCACGATATCTGCCCTGGACTAATTAAAGATGAAGGATTTCCTAACACACCAGACATAAACTCAAACTGGCAGGTGAAACTTTTACGTTGTTGATGACTCCTATAAAATATATTTATTTTTAACAGAATTTAATATCCACTTGTGCTTTTGCCTGTAAAGACTACTGACACAGCTAACTTGTCTGTACTGAAATTAAAATTAAAAGTCTGTTTGTATCACAGACTTCATCAATCAGGCTTTCAACTTCGGAATTGCAACATCATTTAACTAATAGGTTGAATTAAAAAAATATATTATCAAGACCAAAATTACCAAAGCTTTATAATAATTTAAATTAAAATCGCTTAGCTAATAATAACAACTTTCTATTTAGGCTTTTAATGCGGTCCAGTTGATCTACCATAATATAGTAAATATTCATGCTTTTCTGGCTGAAGCAAATAAGGCAGGTTCGTCAGACCACAATTATTCCTTGTCTAGGATAACTGATGAGATGCATAACTTGATCCCTGCCATATATAAACCTGCAAAAATTGTTACTGGGAGAGAACTGCCGCACTTTGACCCAAATGTAAAGCCAAAAAGTCCAGATGAAAGTGACGAGAAGCTCATTAGGGCATACCAGATGATGTGCAATATCATGGGACATATGCAGTTCGTAAAGGAGATTTATCGTAAGATAAAGTCAGGCGCTATACCCACATCTAACTAAACAGCAAAAAACACTAAACGTCATACCAATTTTATAATTTTCTTACTACAACAGCTCAATTAAATTCTGAGCATTAATTTATTTATTACATATTGAGTTTATAGTTCCTTGTACATTGAAAAGGCATTTTGTGAATTGTTTTCCAACTTTTTTTATTACTACAAGTTAATCTACAAACAACAAGCCACTTTTACAATTTTCTTACTACAGTAGCTTATTTAAATTCAGAGCATTAATTTACACATATTCGTTACTAAATTTATAGCTGTAATTTTTGTACTTTGCAAAGGCATTTTGTGAATTTTTTCCAATTTTATTATTATAAGTTTTTTTTGCTTCCTGCATAGCTTCTATTTGTCTTATAAAATAAAATTATGACCATCAAAGTTATTTGCAATTTTTAAAGTAAATCTTATTTGTTCTTTTATCGTTTTATGAAATAAAAGATTTGAATCACTTGATTCAGGAATTTTCCTTTGCACTTTTGTACAATTTTTGTGATAATTTTTTATCACTCAATGGAAAGCAATGTAATTTACCACAGAAACACTACCTAAACAAAAATACATTGATGTCTCAGTTGTAATATGAATTAGCCTCTGCATCAACTTACAGTCCCTGAACAAAAAGTGGTGCAGCGGCAAACTCCACAAAATACACGATGCAAAGCAGTAGAAAATAACCGAAAGAAGCAGTAAATGTGACAAAATCCGGCTCACAACAGACTTAAAAATATCAATTGGTAGATTGTAATACAGAAACATGACAATGACAGAAACTAAAATACATTATGTAAGCTTAAAATATTAGAAAATGTACGTAGCCAAACTAACTGCAATGTGGCCATACATTCTGGGATTTATTAAGCTCAGCATTAGTGACTTGGCGTTGACCATGGGTAGAGAAGATATCATAGAATCAACGCAACGATGTTTTTCTAGAACCCTGCAAACCAGAATTCAGCACTCAACTGCAGGTCCTATTCAACTTGGATGGTTGTAGCAAGACCGGGACTTTACTCATTATCAAGGCTGGGCCTTGAGAACAAATGAGCCATTGATTTGGCAGCAATATCTCAGCCACGTCTGGATGTGTATAAATCCTCCCTGTGCGGGTTAAACAGAGATAGTTAGCATGGCGAATGAAACAGATTCGAGCGAGAAACAAAGCCTATCACCAATTCACTCAAGGAACAGTCTGGGCGCCATTCTTAACCTTGCTCATCAATGACGCCAAGTTCTCTCGCCGAAAACAAGATCAACAATCAACAGTTTTTACAGTATACAGAAATTCTGAGAAAATTATCACAAAAGAATGGTGTAAACTAGCCTATAACATAATCATGATGCTACAATATGAGCTGAAGGAAAACATTGTTACCAAACCTTCTAAATCGGCATTTCAATTCACGTAATTCGTTACACTCACATTAGCCGTTTAATAAAACGATAAAATGAGTTGTAACGGAAATGCATGTCGTTCAAATGACACGGAACGACACCGAGGCCTTCTTTTACAAAAGAGGATTGTACTTGGTGTGAAACAGTTATCTTGCGAGTCAATGTCCAAGCAATCACTAACAAAATTTGCCAAAAGCAACTCGTGTGGATTGCGAATTTTTTTAGGATATTTGTTGCAAATATGGGGCTGTACATGTACATGCAGTACATCTGTTAAAATATAACCTTTAAGTCTATTCCCGCGATAATGCAGCAAAATGCAATGACACCTTAAACAGACATTTGTCTAATATATTCTGCTACAAAATTGTGGAAAAATTTTGTAACCTGTCACCTATGAAAAGACACACGAATCCAGTTGCATAGTAAGTGAACATTAATTAACAAAATTAAATGCCTAAAAAGAATATTTAGCAAATCAACAAAACATAGAGGATTACTGATGAAAGGTAAAAGAACAAATTCCTAATATGAACATTGAACGATATCACATTGAACGAACTAACACGGTCAAGAAAATAAAAACCAATTGGACTAACATAGTTTAGCCCAGATCATCGAAGGTAATAAATGGAAAAATTTATAACATATCATTATCAGCTTAACATTGTGATGACAAAAAGCCTACGAAAGTAAAGGTGAGAGTAGGCCTAAAGAGTACCACAAAGAAGTATTTCACAATCCATCAATCAAAATGACATGAATTATTAAATAAGCAAGAATAGTGAGGACAAAAGACAACTATAAAACTTCAACACTGTAGATGACAATGGCTGTCGCCTCGTTTGCTGTATATAAAAAATGTAACTTATAGCCAAGGCAGATGCTCAAACATTGTTAACTCACGATAGTGCCTCTATAATATTATTATACTATAATAATGGAACAAAACCAAGCAATTATATGTGAATGGTGTATTTGTATGCTTAGATGGAAACATGTGCATCATACCTGTGCAATGTTATAACAGGCACTCGGACTATTCTAAGCATTCTGAATTTAATTAACTAAATTTATAAAAGTTGTATTCATACTTTTAAGTTTTGAAATGTAATCTCATCACACTTTGCCTAGCTGTAGGAAATAAATAAATGTGCAAAAACAAAACAAATTGTCTGCACCTTTTCCAGATCGGGATTTATCATCTAGGATAAGATACTCAGGATTTACGACAAATAAAAGACTTCCAAGCACTCCAGACAATCTCACACTGATAGGTGTGACTGCTATGCTGAATGAGATGACTGGAATAATATATGTTTATTAGGAAACACCTCTGGTGTGTGGATCTATGAGATGCAAATCCACAATATAGTAACAAAAACACTAGAGAAAAACACACAGTTATATTTCAACATTAATTTAATTTAGATGTTTAGCTTTTGATACATGGTATGCTCATCAGGCCAAAAGAGTTGACTGAGGGAAATACATCATGGCAGGCCTATTTATAAGAACATGTGAATGAATGAGTAGACACAGGCTTCAAATTAAGCATTGTGAAGTAAAAGAGTTGCAATAGGCAGAAAATAATTCATATAAAAATGGATAAAAATACATTAATATTTGAATTTCAGTCTACGAAGTGTGGATTCTCTGTTAAGCCCAAAAGGGATTCTCTGTTAATTCCCTTTGTTTTCTATGGTGTGCACCGTGAGTGTTTTCAATGATGTGGATTTTTATATCTTTAAAAGTGTTCTGGCATGTGAAACTGCTGTGGTACTGGTTGGTCGTCTGCAGTAGGATGCACTTTTCAATATTGATTACACTGTGAGTCTGGTAATTAATGAGATGCACAGCTTGGTCGCTGTGGTAGCTCACTCTGCCCCAATTATTGTTGGGAAGGAACTGAAAATATTTTACCCAAATGTAAAACCAAAGAGCCCATCGGATGTTAAAGACAAGCATTCGAGGACATACCAAATGATGCGTAATATGTATCATAGAACATATAGAAAGACAAACTAAAATATTATTAGAAAATAACACAATAAACCTAATTATTACTAAAATGTGTTGTAGATGTAAGCTAAGCATATGAAAAATGGCGATGTGGCACAAAAAATAAACTGACTATTAAAAATAGTTCAGCAATTATCATAAAGTACAGCAGCAGTTCGCGCACACACACACACACACACACACACACACACACACACACACACACACACACACACACACACACACACACACACACACACACACACACACACACACACACACACACACACACACACGCAAAACGCAAAGTAATAATAAATTACAAGTGACAAAAATTTCCTCAGTAGGTAGCGAAGCTATCCAATGACTAGTATAAATCGTACCTTATAAACATTAAACACAAAACCAAACGGCCCAGTTTTACACCACTCACACCACCATCACACTTCTAACAACAGTAATTCAGTATTTCTCACTGCATGCCTTGAGAACAATTTCTGCTGGCGCCATGTTATTAGCATGCCTGGAGAACGTATTTTTGGGTATTTGCCATACCTATTACCGGGTAAAGGCCCTTTTATTCATTTGCAGCATATCTTGAGATCGATTTCTGATTTAGGTTATCAGCCCAAGGCAGATGTTCTTTTCAAGGCATGCCTTGAGAATGTTGGGATTTTTTTACTAGCTCAGGGCAGGTTCTGCTGCAGGCATGCCCTGAGGTGATCCATTTTTTACTATTTACAATCTTACTACATATATTTATACAACACTTGTTGGTGATTATAGCAACATGTCTACTTAAAACACACACTTTAATCAATTCTGTTTCAAAACAGCGTGTGTGATTTCATCATCTTCTATCTGTCCTCTTTGTCTGACAAGGTAACATCTTTTCCCATTTTCATTTCCTTGTTCCGTAACAGTTTTAAAACCGGGATTTTCTTGAGCATGTCTGAAGACACCTCATTCCAGTATATTCCAGTTGGCCGACGTTTGCATATATCGCATTTTATAACTTGTGTGGGAGTGACGATGTAATCCACGCACAAATCATGGTCTGCCATCAATTCATCAGGAATATTTTGTACCTGAAATGTAGGCAAAATGGTGGAATTCAAATTAGTTTTAGTAAACAAATATTGATACAATTGCATTCCAAATGATACATTTTGTTTAACCAAGTTAAAGCACACTAACCTGGCAGTCATGAACAGTAGTGATAACAACAGTGTTGTCATCAACAGCTCCCATACTTGACATCATTGCCCATTCAATATCTGCATAGCCTTCTCCTTTACCTAGTCTGTAGCCTGTACCAAGGTCAAACAGGGAATAGAACATCTATTTTTTTCGGTCTGCATCTACACATTTTTTAATAGTATTTACTTGAATTTGCATTTACATTTACAGCACATATTTTTGTAGCACCTACATTGATCTACTTCACCGAACTAAGAATTCTATTTGGCTATAAATTATACATTCAGAACATGTTTGCCTGTTCACCTTAAAATGCAGATTTTCCTGTCCTTAAAATGTCAGGAAAGCTTTCAATGTATTAGTTTTGCCACAGTTATTGCAACATTATGTACTATAATATAATAAACAGTACTTTTTGTACTAGTGAGTAACCACCTCACAATATTACTTTTTGTAACATTTAACTAAACCGACCTAAAAATTTTGTTGTTCGGTTTATTTACAATCTAACCTGACCAGTATTATTTCTTGCCTTAGTCATGAAATATGTCATCTTTACTGTTACTTCACCATACAATCTGAGATAGCTTGTTTTGTTGTCACAAGTTCATTAGCTGGGCTCAATATTAACCAAGCTAGCAACCACTTTAACTACTTAACTATAATTAAATGCATAAATGGACGTTGTACTAAATTTAATTCATTATATGAACAAAATGTGGCATGATAACGAATGCAGGAAGCATACATTAGGTGCATAGAAAGTAGATGAATCACAAATAAAGTAAGAAATGATTTTTTTCAGTCAGGTCAATAGCCAACTTTTAAGTCTCTACGAAATTATGACTTCTGACATGAAACTAAATTAAATTAAAGTTATTCAAATGCGAGTGCAATGTCGGAAATACATACTGCTTACTTTTTGTTTCATGGTTATCAGATACAAAAATGTAGAGAGCCGGGTTACTGTTAATAAGCCAAAAACAGTTTGTTTGAATGCTTTAATTATCACTTTGCAAGTATATACTATGTGAAACAAAATTAATCCCCGTTTTCGAGCTCACAATTACCCCCCCCCCGAGTCCAGGGAAAATACATTAGATATCAGCTTACCTTTAGTTGACACAGCAACAGAACCAATCACAATGGAATCTACTTTAACCTTAGCATCAAGCCCTATCGGTGAACTGTACTGTTTTACTCCCTATTGAAATAAAATTAGATTTTAAGATAACATATTTGCATTTAAAATGAATAGAAGTGAATCAGGCAATGTAAAGACCCATTTTGAATAGAGGTTTCCTTGTTACAATAATCTCTATATTTTTAAACCTCAGAAAAACAGACTATTACTCTCTACGTCATTCAACTATTTTTTTCTAGCCGGTTTCTTGCAGCGAAAAGCATTCTAACTTGCAAAAGCTTTTTCAAAGCAGGAATCCCTGGTAGTATTTATGTCATTTTCATAGGTGATTTAAAGAGTGACATTGCTTCTCACTGCAATTAATATGTTCCTAGGTGCTTTATCTCCCACGATTGCAGGGATTTCTGCCATCAAGTTTTGCAAGTTTTTTCGCTTTAGCAATTTTGATGTTTTCACTAGCATTTCCGTAGAGGTATCACTAACAAACGCCTTGAGAAAATTGCTAGTCAAAGTAGGAAACCAGTCAGCCAGAGTAATTCTAACATACAAGCAAGCTATGCGGGTGCTCCATGCTGTGTAATTTGCAATGGTTACTGTATTCTCTACAAAGAAAAGTGCTTACACTAGAATCGGTAGAACTATTTCTACAAAAGTGATGACTAAATGTAATTGATCCTTCCATTGTCAAAAAAGATAAAACTAATAACAGTACTGAAGATCTTGGTTTAACAATTTGTCATAATGAATGAACTGCTAAATTTGCAGCTATTTGCTTGGTCTTTAATGATAATCTTTTAGGTATCGCGACAATTTGCAATTGTTTCTGGTATTTCCTCATTTTGCTCTATGAGAAATTCTTGCTGCAAATAAACTTACTGACATTTAACAATTTAGTCAGTCTATTTTTATATTATTTGCAGTGAAAAAATAAGTATAGGAGCTGAAACTACATAAACATTGCTGAAGAGTAATGAGTAATTAGTCATGAATCTTTAGCATTAACTTTCAGCTCAAAGAAGAAATAAACGATTAAAAATATCTTTACATTCCAACCTGTGAAGATGAACACGTCTGAAACTGGTGCTTTGTTGCACCAGGTGGAGGCTGGATTCTGTTGAACAATCCTTTTCCCAATCTTGGTGTCGGTACAAGCAATGTCTTATGTGACTAAAATGAAAAATAAAATACCAATGTATGCCATCTTGCAAACACATGAACATAATTAAGATAACACATTTCAGGAAATGGTCAATTTGCAGAGTCCGTATATTTGCACTTGTTTGCATATAATGAATGATACAAGTGATTTTCAAATCAACAGTATGAATCTTTGGTGATTGAAAAACAGAAACCATTCTCAACAAATAGTTTTTTATTTTGAATGACCTTTTGCATTTCATTACATAGCTAATGTACAGGTAATTAATATAACAATGTTAGGTAGTTCTTAGAGTGATACAGTAACTTTGACGTTATCATAACATTAAGGAGTTGTAGCAAGTTTTAAATTTGTAAATTAAAACAAATCACATAAGTGTGAGTTCTGGAAATCGGCAGCAAATAATTTGAAAGTGAAGAAAAATGGTACTTATTTTTGCAGGTATGATGAGGTATTGTTGTAGTGCATCAAGCGTCACAGTAATTATGTAAATAACCATGAGAGATATAACAGTTATAGATATAACAATGTAAATGTAAGCCTCCGTCACAGTTACAGCACTTTCACTAATTGCTGATATTACATAATGCCAATGTTATCCATTGAAATGCAAATGCATTACACAGTTGCACAATTTGCACCTGAGGAAATATTCTTGTAAATTATTACTAATAGATATTGATGAATTGCACTGTTATAATATGTAATATGTGCGAATAAAATCAAAATATGACACTGACAGCGAGCCAGCGTTTGTGAAACAGAGCGAGGGAGGTGGGGCTTAGCACAAGCTGCTGATCTGTATATTGTGTTGTTGGTGACATTATCAATTTATAGTACATGTCAGCCTATTTTGTGGCGATTTAATAGCTGTAGTAGCCGTCATAAGTAAGTTGAGCTCTTTATCACTTTTTCTAAAATGGTTTGCCTTTCCAGCAGCATCAATCCTGTCGACCACTCGAACAATTTCTCTCTACTAATCACTCATTAATTATGCTCAAACTTCGATTATGAGAAACCTATAAAGAATTTTTTGTGGGTATGTCAATTAGTCACATACCTCAAGAGCAAGATACCGACATTGTTGCTGAGGCTTATCAGGATTAACTTTGATTACTCTGCTGTGACGAAGGGACTCTATGTTCTCCCATGCTTTGTCACACGCTTTTTTGGCACCCTGTAAACATGACACAAACAAAATAAACTTCACAAAATCGCTCACTCATGTAAGCATACCATTATTTATAAGTTGAGCAAAAACAATATCAGTTTGTTAGTTAAATGATAGAGAACGAATTTACAGATAAATAAGCATGGTAAAAATTCTTACTTATCAAGAAAAAACCAACTGTGAGAAAAGAAAAAGAAAGATTATCATTTAGCTTATCATAAATTCACAATCACATGTTAAAAGGAAAAATAGTTTATCAACATTTTAAATTTTTCATTACTATTAGGCCTACTTACCTAAGTGAGCTGTGCAAATGTGTTATGCACTTGTCAAATGTGAACATGAGACCAAGGTAAATGTCTAGAGGCTACGGAGGACATGATACAGTAGGCGCCACTTAATAGACTCACTTTGGGACTGAAGTGTTTTGACCCAATTAACCGATTGAACCTATTAACAGATGGGTGTAGTATTACTGGTATAGAAGTATGTGTCCCCAGCTTACTATGCACTGCAAAGGTTTTTAATGAATTTTAGAAACAAAGTAATGCCTAAATTCCTTTGAGCAGTTAAAAATTAGAAAAAGTATTTTAAAATATTAATTTATATAAGTGATTTAGCATAAATTAAAAAGTACACTTTTCTAAATCACGCAAATCTGTTTATTCGCAAAAATAATGGAAATACGTCTAAGGTCGGCTGATTCATTTTTTGTGACAAGTTGGGTCAGAATGTTCTCATAATGATAAAAACATTTAAAACTGTTGTTGTTGGTGGTGACCGTATTTCCCCGCATGTGGCTTCGTCTGTAAGCTCCCGCTTACTATTGTGATGTACTAACTGTACTGTACCTGCATCCCTGGCATAACAGCAACGGCCAACTAGGAAAGACTGCCAGAGCTTCTAAAGCAAACCACTAGGCAAGTGATTAAATGTTTAGCTTCCGGGAATTCTTGGGTAACGAGGTTAATTGCAGTGGACGAGCGGGTCAAAGCAAACCATTAGGCTAACATATTAGCATATGGCAAACGTTCCTGCTTACACACAAAACGGAACTCATCATGATTGTTTCCATGTATATTATAGAACAAAAGTGAACTAAGATGATATAAAAGTCATAAAAGCTTATTAGTCACATGAAAGTGTCTTATTGAAGCATGTGAAGCAAAAATATTGAGTTAATATTTGAGTCAATTACCAACGGATTTTATATACATTTGAATAGAAGCGGCCTGTACCAGGCGTTTTTGAGTCAAGTAATTGATTGAGTCTATTAAGCGGCACCTAGTGTACTATGTAAAATTTAGGAATGAATGTGCAAACACAGAACACAATGGCTTACCAGGAGTTTATTATAGGTTTTATTCTTCATTCAAAGCATAGTGACAATACCTTTTTTTTTGGAACTTTTTTGAATTTGTATTGGTTCGTGCCAGAAAATCTTTTTATAAAATACAAAGTTAGATTTTAATGTTTACCTTGAAATTTGGTATTCTGTGGTGAACGGGTCGTGGAAAGTCCGACAAATTTTTACTTTCCAAATAATCCCAAATATGCTGACGGATCGAAGCTTTCGTCACAATTTCATTGATGAGACTCTGTGCATCAGATTTACTCATTTCTCCACATGCTTTAGAATGGCAGTATTGTTACAATCTTACCATTAAATGGCCAGACCAGCCAGGTTAGGTTTGCTGAGTTATCTAAAAGAAACAATTGAGGTTTTAACATACATCGTAATAATACAATGTTACACATTATAGGCTTACTGTAATGATATGTAAAAGCTAAGTGATTGTGTTCAGTTCACTTACTCAATTCAGAGAGTTGTTAAATTGTCAAGTTGTCATAACTAGTTACCACTCAGTTCGAAACATTATTACCATAGCAACAAGCAAAAGGACATACTTATTATGTTAATGGCGTGGTAGCACTTGAAAGTAGCTCAATGTCAGCATAATCTTCTCACAAGTGAGAATGAAGTAGGTGAACGTATTAAAGTATTTTAGCCACATTTGAATGCACTAACTTAACTATTTCTTTGCAAGGTAAATAGCCACAGTAGTATGAAGCCACTTAAACATTTTCCACCATCCAACCACTTACTAAGCAGATCAGATGACACTTAACTCTGGTTGCCAAGCACACAGTGATCACTCAACTATTGTTTTTGCCACATATAAACCAGTGTGGGTAACTTGGATCTACATACCAGGCCTATTAATATGGCAAACAACTTCTGGATTGCACACACTTAACTGAGAAGCACAAAAATAACACTAAAAGATTCTGTGACTATAGCGTATTTTAAGCACACTGTGACCTTTGACAAAAAGCAAATGACACCGTTTAATTTGCTTTAAAATGCACTTTCATTACCCATAATTTATAGAACCACAAGCTCAACAAAATTAATCCACTTGTTCCACCTCGGCGCTATTACACTTTCGCACCGCTTAGCTTTTTATAGGTTATTACGCGTTTTTAGGCTCGTAAGTCATCATTCTATTATTCTTACGTCATCAGTGAATGTTTCCGCTAATCTAATTGTAATTTAATCCTATTTAGGCATAATTACCAATAATTACGCTGTATTCACAGTTCGACACAGTATCGCCATCTTGTTTGTGTGTGTGGTCACGTGACGAATTTCGTACTAGTTTATGCATTATCAGGGCCTAGCTTAAAAGCACGTGACACACTTTCATCTTCACCGCATTTACGAAATAAAGAAAAAACCTTTTATAATCTAATAGTAATAATACTACAGTAATAAATAAAATTAATGATAAATAACTGTTCCGTTCCAGGCCCACCCGCGATACGATACAAACTCTCGTAGATGCAACCCTAATAATCATAAATTATGCGAAGAAACTAAAAATACAGGTTAAAGGCCAACACGTCAATGCGCGAGAGCGACTGCGCAGCAGTGATGTAAACACGATTATTCACGTGCAGCTTTTAATGGCGGCTGTAGGTAAGTAATGCATGATTTTAATCTGATTTTAATCTGGACTTATAAAGCGTACGCCGCAATAATATTATGGGAATATGGTGTATATTACGCCTGTTGGTCTGCTTTCTGGCCTGCAGGCATGAAAACAACCAATAGGCCAGGAAAAGCTAGGCGGTGCGAAAGTGTAATAGCGCCTTCGACCTCTAATGAGAGCTTTGCATGCCATGTCACTTAAATCAAACACTCCTTGTAAGTAGGTCTATCAAACTAACATTCGGTAAACCTGACACGATGCGAATTTTCCACACATACTACAAGTCTATCGCTCTATTAATTGCGCAATTATTGCACCTTAAAAAGTGTTCGGTCGTTTCCAATCTCTATGCTGACAACTCCAATATTGTTTAGATACAATATTCAATCTCGATAAACCAGGTCGAAGTTCCGAGATAACTGGCTCTTCGATGGTTATCATAATTAAAAATTTCACGACCGTAAAGTTAGACGTTCTTACAATTAACTTTATGTTCGCATTAATGTTGAAAATGGCTGATGAAAATAAGTGAAGAGACCGAAACAAAAAAACTCAGCTTAAATTAATTTTTATAATAAAGAAACATTCTTACCACTTCATGTGCTGCACGTAACTCAACTCAGTCGTGTGACTCAATACGCACGTGATAAGCTCCGGACGCGGTGGACAAAGATAGGACTTTTACACTTTGGATTGGGCAAAGTGTAGAAAGAGGAAGTGACGAAATATATTGTTACGTATTTCGTTTTTGCGATTGGCGGCTATGCTGGCGGCATCAAACAGCGAATCAGTAAAAAATTTGGAACGCCGCTTTGACTGCAATAATAATATTCTTAAGTTCACCAATGATGTTGGCATACGCTCAATTTTGATAAGCCAAAATCACTTTTGCGTTTTTAATAAAAGAAGTATATCTCAATTAAAAGCAATTATTAGTTTAAAAAAACTGAAAACATTTCATGAAAAGGAAAAAAATTGTAGCAATAAGTTTGTATTATGTACTTGCAAATGCCTCTTCAGTTTTCTTGTAAGTAAAATTTTATTGTTTTTCCTGAGGAAAGAGGCTAGCTGACTGTGTGATGGGCTGCCTACTATGTAAAAAAGTAATGCATTTTTTATTAATTCATTGATTTTTCTCTCCCTCCTTCTCTTAGAGAGAAAGAGAGGAAGGGAGAGAGAGAGAGAAAGAGAGAGGGAGAGGAAGAGAAACAGTGAAAGGGAGCGAAAGAGAGAGAAAGAGAGAGACAGAGAGAGGAGGAGGGAGAGAGACAGAGAGAGAGAGAGAGAGATTCTTTTCCTTTTGTTGAAGGTTCTGCCATTTGTTTTTTGGTCATTTTACTCCAATGCGAGGTAGCGAATTTGGCACATTAAAAATTGCACCCATTTACGTGCCCTGCAATTAATCTATATTATTACACATATATTATATTCTAGGTTTGTATATAAATAACTCGCACACACACGCATGCACACAACAAGTAATTGCATGATACAGTGCTTCATATATTCAATTCAAAACAATTCATTTATTTCCATATTCATGATATAACTGAGGCAAGTAAATGTATTTAATTTTCACAATGGAAATACGATGGTGAAAGACCAAGAGGGTCAACTAGTCAAGCCATCCTTCAATGGACGTATGTGATTATTGGGATGACACTGTAACTATTTCACTCACGAATAGTAGTGAAATTACATTATTACTATTTTACTTAGCAACATGATCTGTTTAAAATTCTCTAATCAACTTTAAATAACTGAAGGATGAAAATGCAATCAAAGATATCTAAACATACAGGAAAATGATAAACAAAAAGCAATGGTAAGCAAAAGCCAAATAACGTGGTACAATGGAATAAAAAATGATCAAAGTTCAAGCTGTCATATCGTCCATGCATAACTCAATATGAGAAAAACATGCAAAATAATAACAATAATACTAAATAAAAATAATAAAAAACAAATTAAATAAAATGAAAAGCAAGTTAGCCAAACAAACATTTAAATAAACTTTCAAATAGGGAACTGAATCAAGCTGCAAAATACATGCATTAAACTAATAACTAAAGAGTCTGATTAATAAACAAAACAAAAGAAAAACAAATAAGACCAGCTAAGTTTGAGTCAAATACCGAAAATTAGATTCTATGAAGCTTCGCCTGTATATTTAACTATATAAAATGATTGCCCTTGACACCTAGGCCTGTATAAAATCAATTGATTTAAGCCCATCAATAAATAATATTTATCAAGACTTGTCAGTGGATTTAGCCACAGGTGTTTTATTAGTACGTTTATACAAGTACATTTTTTACACGTAAGTAAACTGTATTTAATGAACATTTATTTTGATGTAAGCCTAACTGAATCTTAAAAAATAGGCTAAATATAAGTAATGTCTGCACATGATATATAAGGTGTAACGACACGCATGCAGATTCAAATTTACACATGAAAGTCAGGCCTAATATTTCTTCAAGTTACATTTCCTGATAAGAACATATTAAATAGGAATGTTTTTTAGAAAAAATATTTCTCCCGAAATCAAATACTACATGAGCCAGGTATTTGCAAACTTTCTTTTTGATCAACTTTCTTAACTTTTGTAAATAAGCCTATTAATTTTTATGAGATATGATTATAATAATTTTTATTTTAACTACTAATTATTCTTAATGCCTTATGCTTGCTTTAAATAATATTCAAAAATATAACAGCTGCCATAAATCGCCAAAGAGAGATGTAGGCCTTGCAGTCTTTGCTTAGTGTACAAAATATTTAACTTGTAACAAAAGTTACAAAACTGTGTTATAATTAACATTTTATTATAATTACCTAGCTGCATCCTTGCGAAATTTAAAAAGATATTTTATTTGTGTTTTTGCAACTCACTGCTGAGCAATTTATGAGCGCCTGTTAACCAGCCTGGTTTTGATTCATCTCTCTTCAATTCATCTGCTACAGTACCCACAGCTTGCGCTATAGCGTACCTGACAACAATAGTCCGTACTGAACTGCCGCTAGGGCGACACTAACTGCGCGAACTACTGCGCAGTATGATTTCCTACTTTGCTTTGTATACTTTGGATTGGGTCTGTGTTCAAAAGAGGTTGCTGCAAAAGGTTTCGCTTATTGACTGCATTAGATCCCGCGGGAATATTTATTATAGTAAAAAGTTTTAGATTTTTTTCGTTTTTTTTATTAGAAGCATACTGGTTTTGTCGGAAAGTCACACAAAAAACAGTTGGTGTTACTAAATATCAAATTAAGAACTGCTAAACTTGTTTCTACTCTTTTGACTTTGTTTTAATTTTAGTTTTTGTACTCCAGCTGCAATTTTATACCGAGTACTCAAAGCAATACTGCAATCTCTTTAAGTCTTAGTTCATGTCATAAGTAAGCCTATGGAATTTGTTCTTCTTCACATTCTATTTTGCTGGATACCGTTACTTACTGACAAGTTGTCAACCACTAATCAATGTTTAATCTTAGCCTTTCGGGCAAATGTGAGAATCAGGAACCTACAGCATCATCAGTGTTCTGGCTTATATTATTAAAAATTTTGCATTTGTGCCTGTTAAAGACTACTGTTAGAGGCTTAGAACTCTCTTACAACTTTCTCAATTATTTTAAAAGTGTACTGCAAAATCTTCCCCATAAAATCCCTCCCAGTCACTTTTCTATACACTATGGTAAGAAGTGGATAGTAATGCAGTTTAATTAATTTTGTTGTTTTCCATTTTATCACTTTAGCAACTTTCTATTGCCATCCTTTGTTATTCATCAAGCACCAAATTATATAATCTTTGATTCTAATGATTGGCTTGTATGTTTTCTTACCAGACTTGCTCCTCTTTTTCCTGTCTCCTTAACTTTTCACCATTAATTATTCTTCTAGCTCAGTGGTTCCCAAACTTTCTCGGACCGTTACCCAAATCGGAAAACCCGGTCGTGTCCATTACCCCCCACCTAGTACTACTTCTCCAACTCAAAAAGCAAACACACGTATATGCCACAAGCAAGCAAAATTATTTATGTTTGCTCGTGACATAAATAAATTTCCAGGTGTTGTTGTTGTATTGTTGCCAAAACAAGAATTACAATTACTGAACCTGCTCATTACTGAGTGAGCAGGTTCGTTCGAGTAATTATTACTCGAACAAACGAAAACAAGAAGAAATGAATGACAACAACAAAATCTCAGTTAGTGGGACGGATGAGCCTGTTTTTCGGACGCCAGTTTCTCAAACCTGGGTTTCGTCAGGCTCAAAGCAACGCGTGCCACGTCCAACCTATTTCTTTTCTTTGTTTTCATGTTCATTATGGACGAAAAACCTTGTTCACACAGATACGTTGTTGAAAAACACGTGAGAATATTCAATGCCCGTTCTGCAAGGACTGGTGAACTGGCCATCTCTCCTATCCAGAACTCTTCCAGGTTCTGCTGCTGGAATTTCATTTTGTTTTCCTCGTTGAGCCTCAGTTCAATCCACTCTTCTTTAGCTGGGAAATCGTCGTCTTCAATTTGACCATCCTCCGCCAAAAAGGGCTGTACGCACCACTGTAAGGATCTTGTTTCCAGGTCCGGGAATTACCGTTCCAAGTTTTGGACGAGCTCGTTGAGGTGTTCAACTATTTCCAGCTTTACATGTTCCAGCAGTTCTTCACCTTGCTCGTTAGTTTCGATGAATTGATCCAAATGAGGGACCCCATGACACAGTGTTGCCTGCCGGAGGCAGTCTCTTCAAGAAGAAAACTACGTAAAATGCATTCCGAGCGAAGTTTTAAAAATTTTCGGGTGCCCGTTACCCCCCCAAAAAAACCATATTACCCCCGGGGGGTAATTTACCCCTACTTTGGGAACCACTGTTCTAGCTGAACATATCTTATCATGACTTAATTTGTAAGCCTAGCCTGACTAACAGAAATTGAAAATTGATTGCTGACAGCAGAATTAGACAAAATGGCATTTACTTGACATAACATCTCCTTTTTGTGGCTGAAGATCATGGTAGAAAGTATTTGATTTTTGATAGATCTTTTCTTGAGATGGCTATGTTTAATACCACCAAAATGGATCCAAATAATCTTATGGATTGTTTTTTACCTTTAGATTAATCCAGATCAGACCCAAGTGATGGATGAAGGCAAGCATGTAGTACCTTGTTTTCAAAGAGTGATCTCGTGTTATGAAAATCACTCAGAGAGGTTCCTAGTAAAACAACACAATTATACACGTCAGTATTCCCACCTGTATGCAGAAAGGCTCAAGCTGAGATACCCAGTCCTTCAACAAGCTGCGAGAAACAAGTGGGGGAGCAGCATTATAATTAAGAAGCTGTCGGCAGTAAATACTGAAGAAAGGTGCATTGTGATTGGGACACTGTTTAAACACATGACCTTAAAACCAAATATTTTAAAAGAAGTCTCTGATGAGCACAACCTGTTGCCACAGCCAGCTAGAGAAAAGTACACAGACACTGATGACAAGCTCATATTGGAAGATGAACTGCAGCGTATTGTGCTAGTTGGAAATATTGACATATTGCAAATGGTGACTGGTGTCATTATAGCCGTCTGCGGTAAAGAGCAAGAAGATGGAAACTTTAACGTAACAGATTACTGTTTTGCAGACATTCCTGTACAGCCTGCTCTACCGCTTATTGAAGAGGATAGATACGTTGCCATTGTTTCCGGTCTCCACATTGGAAAATCAGCCAAATCACTGTTTGCTAGACAGTTATTCATTGATTACATAACTGGTTATTTAGGAGAAAAGACAGAACAGAGTGATGTGTCAGTCATAACAAGATTGATCATTGCCGGTGAATCACTGAGCAAAGAAACTATTGAGGCCGGCCACACAACATCTAAACTGGTTGTACGAAAACAAGCCGCCGGGACAGCGGAAGGCGTAAAACAGCTCGACGATGTTCTAGAGCAACTTGTTACCTCAATACACGTTGACATAATGCCAGGACAGTATGATCCAGCTAATCATTTTATGCCTCAGCAACCGATGCATCGGTGTTTGTTTCCTTTGGCAGGTGACCTTGAGACATTTACAAGTGTTTCAAATCCGTATGAGGCTACAATAGGTGGTGTACATTTCCTTGGCACCTCTGGCCAGAATATTGAAGATATTTACAGGTTTACTGGCTTTGATGATTACTTGAAAATTTTGGGAAATACTCTGGAATGGACACATATTGCACCAACAGCTCCGGACACTTTAGCTTGCTATCCATTTTACCAGGAAGATCCATTTATCATAAACTCTTGCCCTCATGTGTACTTTGCTGGAAATATGCCAAGATATCAATGTGAGCATTTCTCTGGCCCTAATAATCAGCATGTCTTATTATTGTGCATCCCAAAATTTTCTGACACAGCCAGTTTTGCACTTGTTAATTTACGCAATTTGACTTGCCGCGAAGTGTCGTTTAACCCAAATTTTAATGAAGCAGTGCTAACCAGTACAAGATAGATACAATAAAAGCAGATTTCATCATAAACTGTAGTCAAGCCTCATTGGTTTATTCTATAAAATTTCACACCACAACTAGTAATAATTTTTATTCATATTTTATTGCTTGACAATGCCCTCAGACTATTAGAAATATATTTACAAATTATAGACAAAATATTGTAAATTGCATGAGATATTCGAAGCACCATTTTAAGAGCAACAGACATCTCTGGAAAGGTTACTCCATCCACCCGTGTGATATTAGTACACCTGATGGTGACCTGCTTGGACACCTGTTGGTGAACAGCTGCACAGCACATAAATTTGTATATAGTATAGCTAACATGTTACTTGGAGGTTAAATATCTTAATGACATTGTTTATTAAGATAAGAAGTTATTCCAGGCCATTAGCTTGTAAGGGGTTTGTTAAGTTTAACAATACACAAAAACATATATATATGTTTGTGTGTATGTAGATTATTATTAAATATAGCAAATACATGTGAAATTTCTGAAATCAACCTGGATACAGACTGTGTGACTTGCGGACACTCACTAGCACCTTTTGACCATGCTTGTCTAGTCCGTTATGCTTAAATTTCATTTTCTCTTGTACACTTGAATGTTGTACACTTGATACGGATGTCCAAGACTACTCGTGACAGCTGTGCTCATATATGTAAGCTGAAATTAGCGTACATGTAATTGGCTAGCACATTAGCTGGGATGTGGCATCAGAGAGGTCAGTTACAGCTGTTATGCAAAATATTTATTAGCACTGGGATTTTAAAATGACATTTAATACATAAACAAAGAAGCAATTGATAACTACTTAAGTATTTTGTTATTTGAAAATTTTATATTTGCTAATTCATTTATACATGGGACAAATATCGTTAATAAAAACATAAGCGCCAGGCCATAGTATTATATATTACATTGACAATCACGGTAAGATCACAGCCTTTGGAATTTTGTTAGATTTCCCAATTAAAAACCAACTCAGTAGCTGACAAAGCATGTGGTACACTGAGGTAACGCCATGAGCCCATGTCGGAACCTTCACATCAAACTATAGTACCAAAAAAAACTATTTACTGTGATTTACACTGAACCGACAGAAGCATAAATATTAAACTATGCAGCTGCTCATTAATACAACACTTAGAATTTTTTTCTCGATTATTCTCAATGTTTTGATTATTAGTAACCATATAATAATAAAACAAATAACACAAAGGGGTCTTACATTGCTAGATTAAATTTGTAGCTACTTAGTTGGCTTCTAAGACGGCAATTCATTTAACAAATTTGTTCAGAATATTGTCGATAAACCACTGCTCAGAAAATTGAAGATGATTTCCAGGAGAAGTGAGGAAGTGTAGTTTCTTGTTCTTGTCCATTTGTTTAAGGCCAAGCCAGTCCTCTTTGTACAGCAGACTTTCTTGCAAAGTCATAAGCTTCTCTGACTGTCCAGGAACATAGTAGCCAAACCACTATAAAAAATCAAATAGAATATTAACTGAGGCTGCTCAGCAAACGAATGGGTGACCATGTGACCATAGGTTGAACATATGAACACAGCTTGTTGAAGGGATATATTCACATTCGAAAAAGGCTGAGCCACATCTTCTGGTTCATAGACTCTTAGACTTGAAGGATACCTTGATCATAAGCAAGATGCCAGTCCTACCACAATCAGCACTGCCACTGAGTAGCAGATCTATTTTGCAGAGTGCCAAGTTTGCTGTGTGGCAGCACGTGAAATGCTTTCAAACTAGTCATGGAACAATACGTGTCTGTCTGTTAATGTTTTTTAAGATGGTATGCCAAGACAACTTAGTGCTTTACATATCACTTGCTTTTTTTAACAATTTCAGGAAAACTTTTAGATCTTAATGTCATTTTTGCTACTAATAGATAATCGATTTCTGATTTCAACATTTAAATTACTAAAAATTTGAATCTACATTAAAGAATTCAATTTTTTTACCTCAGATTCTTTCGGATCCACCATGGTATCATCTGCAAACATAACCATCACAAAATTCTTCAGTTTTGCCAGGTTTTCCTTGTACTTTGGATTCTTGACCTGCAAATAATAAGAGCACATGCTATACAAAATACAAATAATATCCTTATTAAATAATTATTCAATAACATTAAGCTGTATAGTAACATTAGACTTAGGTTTCGGGTATATAAATCAACAATATGCTACAAGAGGAAAAGCAGAAACACATGATATTGAGAAGGTGTACTAAAAAGACAATATCAATAACTTACATTTTCTTGATTAACATCTGCAAGGAAAATACTTTTATTTCGGTACAGTTCTTCATTTAGTGGATCATGCCAATACTGCGCTTGCACTAAACTGCAAATTTAATTATAAAATAAACCTATTTATTAGCCTAATTATAATTACGGTATCATCTATAATTAGTGAGTTTATTATTTTTGACGATTATTATTAAGCTTATCTATTAGCTGTACACATTAAAAGTTGTTATAATGACAGTTGCCATCTTGATTACTGCTTAATGCGACACAATTACTAATATTAAACTATACAGTTTAAAAACTACAAATACATACTTGTGCTGCACAAAGCTGTAAATGTGTTCGTCCATCAAATGATAATGTGCATGAAAAAACAAACAATTGTATTACTTTTAGCAATCATAGAACAGCAGCAGTATCTAATTTGAGAAGTTAAAGACCTGATAACACAGAAATTTTTTTACGATGTTTTAAAAGTAGAAAGCGCATTTTTCCTTTTATTCAAACCTAATTGATTATAATTGCAGAAGTAGCAAAGCAAATGCAAAATGGCCAATAGCACACTTCTAAACCAGTGGCAAACAAATTTCCAGTTCACAATAAATTAACTATTTATAAATCTGAGAGAATAATGACGAATTTTCGCAACAAAACTTAACTGAAAGCACAGAAATGTACGAAAAGTTGTGACTGAGCTGGTTTGAAGCAAGGACCTTGGGATTACAAGTCAATGTGATCGTTACTAGCCCCCTATAATCAAAGTCATAATTCAGTCCCAACATTCTGAACTGTTAGTTTGCTCACATTAGAGACTAGAGTAAATACTAAATACTAAATCATACTCGACATGTACAACTTGTCAGAGTTTGGAATACTGGATAAGTTAGCAAACAATTTCCTTGTGCTCCAGATTTCCAGGACAAGCATTTAATTTGAAGTTCTTGGCAAAATAAGTTCACATTGACGTAAAACTTCTCTAGCCCATTCAGAAACTAACTAGGAACAACTCAGCCATGTTGCTGAGCACACTGAAAAAGACACAGTTAAAATATCAGGTACTATAGATGGCTTAAGCAGGTGAATGATCACCTAGTATATGCTCCCAAGTTCAGGAGCTTCCTAACAATATCGCAGAGTGTTGAGTTGTCACCAGGGCAACGTGGGAAGCCATACACACCTGAAAATGCGAAATACATAACAATTCTTACTATTAGACATGCCTAGGGATGGCACACAGTGATGAAAGCAGTTGATATTTGTAACAGCATCACATACTGACACACAGACTGTAAGTGTAGTTCCTTCAGAATAAAATGTTCCTACTGAACTGCAATTTAAAAAAGCTCAACATGCATCATTACTTAACAAATACTACCCTTAAAGACAAAAGACACCTCCAAGTTTATCATTTCACCACTGTCATTCAATTCAAAACAAAAACATCTTGACTACTGCTTATATCAATACTGTCAGGGCAACGTTATATAGCTAAAATATGAAGGAAAAAGAATCATCCGTGCCGAAAAAAGTTTATTCAATGTGATGACTGTGCTATTGATTAAGTTTTCATTCATATAAGCCATAACTTCAATTTGACATAAATTTACGCTTCAATCACTGAAAGCATATGCCAAAAATTCATTATTACATATTGCAATGCGGCCAAAATGTCATTTATTTTTCATTCCTGTCTATTGTGGTGGCATTCATCCTTGCAAAGTATACCAGCTAAAAGATACCGGTATTGAATGGTTCGTCAGTTCAGTAGACTGGTGGGCAAGCGATTTAGCCATTTGTCAGCTCAACAACGATTCCATCATGACAACCAGCATGAAGGACTATGGAATGGAATTCTGGCAAGTTTCATTCTAATAATTTTCTGATGAAACTGTACAACACTGAATTCCTGGTTTCTTCACCATAAGATTTTGGCTCAGCCTGAAATCGAATCATTTCCTCTTTCCATCCAATTTAGCAGGGAGAACCTAACCGAACCTTTGTTGCAAAATGTTGATAAAACTTGCTAAAATCATACTAAAATGTGTAACAGGTCTGTAATTGAAAATGGCTGTTATCAGCGACACTATACCTTGATGTTGTCCTCCAAATGAAATCAGGTTTATCATTGGTGGAATTGGACATTTTTGTGCAACAGCTCTCCTGATTAAAAATAAAATTTTGCAGTAGCAATAAATTTTCTACAAAACCAATTTAGATGCTTAAAGTTTAAAAAGTACAGAACAATTCTATTACGGATAAAACCGTGCCTCGTATTTTAAAATACAGTAGGCGCCACTTAAAAACGGTTAATAGACTCAATCGCTTAAATGACTTAAAAATGCCTGGTACGGGCCACTTCTATTCAAATGTACATAAAAACTGTCGGTAATTGACTCAAGTAACTCTAAATAATTGACTCAATATTTTTCTTTCACATAATTAAAACAAGACATTTATATTTGCCCAAAGAGCCTTTCCTACTTTTATGTTATCTTTACTTGGCTTTTGTGCACCAAAATATACGTAGAAACAATCACGTTAAGTACCGTTTTGCTTATAAGCAGGTACATTTATCATATACTAATATGGTAGCACAGCAGTTTTGCTTTGAATCTGTTACCCGCTCGTCCACTGCAATTAACCTCATTACCCAAGAATTTCCGGAAGCTAAACATTTCATCACTTGTCTAGAGGTTTTCCTTTTGAAGCTTTTAAGCAAATCATGCTTTCACTCTTAATCAGTTAACAGTCAAAGACGTTGGTACAGTAATCAGCCAGTATTCCTCGTGACTTACAAAAGTAAACATTTTACAGCAAATAAGAACATAAAGTTAAGAAGTTTGAAAAATGGAGCATAAGCATAAAGATCTAACAGTTAAGGAGAAACTGAAAATTTTAGAGCAGTACGATAAATTTTCAAAGATGGGGTAGAGATGCGCCTGCAGCGCAGTCGAAAATTTCCCAAAGTACGTCAATTATGCGAAAGTGTTAGAAGCAATGGATTTGGACAATGCCGCAGCCTCCTCAACACACTGCATTTACTGGAGCTCATTTACATATCTCTATGTCATGGAGCAATGTCAGTGAACAGATGATTCAGAACTGTTTTAGTTACACCCGATTCACTTGAGATTCAATTCCCACTATGTTACAAGAGATAAGCTTATCACTTATATAAATTAATATTTTTAAATATTTTTTTAAAATTTTAATGGCTCAAAAGAATTTAAGCATTACTTTGTTTCTAAAATTCATTAAAAACCTTTGCACTGTATACTAGGCTGATGATTCATACTTCTATACCAGTAATACTATACCCATTGGTTAATAGGTTCAGTCGGTTAATTTGGTCAAAACACTTCGGTCACAAAGCAAGTCTATTAAGTGGCGCCTACTGTACAAGTATTTTAAAATCTGTATAAATTCTGTATTTAATTTACTCGTGCATTCAGTAAAATATTTAGCATCCGATTCACTTTTTAGCTCTTAAAACCATTACATTAGAAAGGACTTACCACAAAACAATTTACTGAAATTTGAACTCTTGCTTTCTTTCACAATTAAAGTGCATTCAAAATTCAAACCAAAGCAGAAAACTAATTTAAAAAAACAATAAGTGCCTAATGCTTATATTATTGAAATTAATTATTAGTTTGTTGTTGCCAACTGTCAAAATTCTGTCTTGTTCAAAATATTCCTGAAGCCAAAATAATCGGCCTGGCTACCAATCTGCCAGGGTTTAGGTCTGTTTCCCAGAAACTTTTTTACTTTTTTACAGAAAAAACTTCCCGGAAATATTTTTTTAACAGAAAAATCGTAGTTGCGTTTTTAGTTGCACGATTTGCTATTTTAGTAGGATAAAGCCTTCAGGTTTTTTCTGTTTGCCTTTCCCTCTCTACGTCAAATTAGATTCAATTTGCATTGTATCATTTGCCATATAACCACCTCAAATTTACCTGATTTTCAAATGATTTGAAATAAAGCTTAATAAAGAATCTAGAAAATGAAAACACCAAGCCTTATAATGAAGTCCAAATTTGCTCAATAAATTTTGAATCAGCTCCTTTACAAGATTTTTTTGCAGGTTCTTTCATGACCGGATCCTAGTTCATTTTAAAAATAATTCACTGAGATGAAATATTGAACAAGCAGAGATGTCACAGTCACAATCAGATGCATATACATCCTCCTTAAGTCAGCAAAATAATTCGGCATAACAGTGAAAGGAACTGTCCAAAGTGAGATTCCTAAGCAGTCAGACAACAAGCTCGACACGGCTTCACTTCAATGGCGCGATTACTCACTATTGCGTATATGTAAAGATCAACATGATTGTTCCTATGTTACAGATCTACTTTCTTGTCTTAACAAATTGATCACATTTTCTTATCACATAATTGGTATTAATCAATACACGTAATTAAAACAAACTACTTTTGATTTTGCATCATCTAACATTACATTTTCCATGAATTTCATTTTCTGGGAAATGATGGTTCTGGGAAATGGCTATTCTGGGAATTTCTTTCTGTGACATAAATTTTTCTGGCAAAAAAGTTTTCTGTGATTTTTTTTTGTGTCAGGGAAAACTGGCAAAAACTTTTCTGGAAAACGAGTCTACCCCATCTGCCAGGCCTCAGTTACAGCAAAAACTTGAAATATTTCGTAAACAAGCACTGACAAAAAATTCCTCTGCTTTCCAGATTAGTTATACGAATCACTTCCTTAATCGTTTTTTAAGAACTGAAAACCCAATGGTGTATAACTTACAAGAATTGTCCACCTTGAGAGAAACCCATTGCGTGGTAGCCTCCTCTTAGCTTTGGATCAGCTGCAATTTTCTTACAGGCAAGTGCTATCTACAAAAGTGGCATAAAGTGTTAGTAACAACTTGTCTGTTTTCAATGATTTGTTAATACCAACATCATACAACACACAAGCAAGTTGTGACAACTCTTAAACAAGACTCCTCAAGTATTGTTGATTACAGCGATATTGATACCATTCACTAATGACATTATTTTAAAATTTGTTGTATTTGAAAAGTGAGTAGAATAGAAAGATGCAAATCCTACACCAAAAGAGGTTTTTGCACTATAATACCTAATTCTGTACCAACTTCAGGGCTGTTGAAATCTTTTTTTTAGCTTATCACAGTCGGCAAAATTTTTGTTAACAAGACTAACAAAAGATTTGAACAGCCTGATGTAATAATGCATAATAATTTGTCACATTATTCTCTTAAAAAAGAATTTATTTGAGACTATTATTCATCACACTGAAGAAAAATGTAACACATATAAAAATGAAAGTAAACAGACTACCTTGTCACCTACATTTAAATAAAGACATGTAAGAGGGCAATTATTGTCTTTGCAACAAGTACTTTATAGTTACTGTTCTTTGTTATGTGGAAAAATGTGACACCTACATAGCTTTCACAGATGCAGGTAAACTTGATGGCTTATTGCATAAGTGTATAAGGAGTTGTGAAATGTGGTGTAAAACAATGTTGCTTTGTTTTGGTCTGTGGGCGTTTTCATGTATACTTGTGCAAAAGCTGTTATCGTTTTCCAGTAATAAATAAATATATGCAAATGACTTGGCTAGGTTAGTAACTGTAGTGCAAAGCCAGTATACATAACCACTTAATACATTAAAACTGAAAATAGTGCTAACTCTTAGCTACTGTTCAGAACTCCTAAGTGACAAGACCATTGTTGCTTAATGAGACAGGCCTATCAGGTAAAGGAAAGCCTTCAAATCATATGCTAAGATTGGGCTAAGACTTTTATCAAGATAATTAAGTTATTTAGATATTGGCTATTACCAGTTCTTCACACATGAAATGCTTTAGTGCAAATGCGTAGTTAAGCAAAATGTTAAAACCTGATCGTTTGAGTTCATAAAGAAGCCATTTTCCATGTCTTCTACAAACCCGCTACCTATCTCTAGCGAATGCACATAAATTCCAGGGACATGCTTCTCAATTAGTCGCTGGATGGAGCCCAAACTAAGAGGATTGCAGCAAGTATCACCTGAAAAAGGACGTATAAAGTCAGTTACCTAAAACATAATTTCGTATATGAATTTGTCAAAGAAGCTGCGAGCAACAAAAACTATTATACCTATTACATTTTGTAATCTCTGAACTACTTTAGTAAGGAGCAAAGACACTGTTTTGGCTTCACAAATGTAAAATTTAGCTGAGCTTGTAATTGCTGCAGGTACAAGTGGAGCAATTATTGTAGGTACAGATGCAAACATTCTGGCTCCTAGAGGTTCCTTGCACATATACAAACACAATGGCAAAAAAATTAAAAAAGCAATTAGAAAAACCAAAAACTTGTGCTAAATGATGTCTTTTTGTACATAATTAGCTTGGCAACCTATATGGCAGGAAAATAAACAACAAATGCTGACGATCTCATGTCTTGTGTATGTAAATGGTCTGTCTACCAGTTAACAGATTGACAATGTAAATCCAAAAACATTAACAATCCTGCATTCAAAAGAAACGCTTGTATATTTCACATAAATTTTCAAACAATGCAACAAACAACTCTGCTGGCAAACACAACAATTCTTTGGTATATTCAGGCCATAACTTAAAATGAATGTAACAAATATGTACTACAATTTGATTAAATTTGACGGAAGTTTAAAGAAAACAAGAGGCTCCAAGTAATGTATCTAGAACAACGAAGAAAAAGTAACAACAAACCCATTTGAAAATGTCAGGGTTAAAATTGTATAAAATTTGATTTGTTAAACTTTCCATCTTTTATGCAGACAATTACAAAATGCTGTTAAGAATTCATGTCCAACATTTTACAAAAACTAAGCCAAGTTTGCTAGCATAGGAATTAAAAGCAGTTCACTGACTACATTTTAGCAACAGCTGCAATATTTTTTCAACAAATCACACACTTAATCAAAATCGATATAATGGCAAAGTAAACATTATTGGCACTTAAAGTGCAAAAATAATGCAAATTTATCCAAATCTATACCAAATTAAGTTGGATTTGTAAACTTCCACGAGAACAGCCACGGAGCAATGTACCTAAGACTATTTTAAACTAAGGAAATAATAAATTATATTTTTGAATGGTGCTCGAACTACATGGCATGAAAGTAATGTTAGCAAAAAAGCACACTTGGCTAAAGAAACTAAGCAATGAGGAACCTGGTTAGTGAATGGATGAGTGACCACTGGGAAAAACTGCTTCTGGGCATTATCATCTATACTGCCACCCACAGATCTGCTGGTTCAGTGTCACATCTTTACCTAGCTGAGATAGACCAACAATTCCAGTCCTGCCATAGCCACTCAATATCTGGTAAGCCCCGCCATCAAGTGTCAAAATTTACACTTATACAACATTTTACATGGAGTAGTGCAGGCCACACACCCAAAAAACACCTTTCTAAAATTAATGCCAAACTTATTCAAGTGAAAAATAAAAATCAATATGTCCAGATTAGAAATATTTTAACCATTTCTTCAACATGTTTTTGAGAAATCAAGACAATCAGATCCATAAAATATACATCCTTGACACATCTTGCTGATTGCCAGTGTACGTAATTCAGAGAAAAATAAATAACTTTTTCCAGTTTATTGCTATTGTTCACGTATTTATCAAAAGCATTTTTTTTAATAATGCAACACCAACATATGAGAATGTGATACACAACACTTATTTCCATTTTTCCTTTTTTCAACAAGTAATCAGAGTTTATTAAAAGAAACATTGAAGAATGATAGATAGCCAGTAAAAGACTTAAATGTGACAACAAGTTTCCCTAAATGTTACATTTTGAACAAAATATTACTTGTGTATTTAAGTAATCTCTTAAAATAGTTTTTTATAAAACATCTGAAAAATAACAATAAATTTATATTAAAAATTGAAAACAATATAATCACAGCACTAGCCCACTACAAGGCCTATTTAAGTTCTAATCACAGACACTGCATGACATTCTAAAATGCCCTAAAACAAAGTCCAATAAGTATAAAGAAGACAATGAATCAAGTATATAAAAAATTTCAATATTTCTTTGGCATTTCTTTCTAGTTCAAGATCTTAAGACAGATTCTAGTTCACACAACTGGGCCAAAAAGCCATCATTTGGATATACTTCTCGTCTCAGACGAACTGTACGCAAAGCCTCCTTGGCTGACATGCCTCTTTTCATCATTAAAAATGCGACAACAATCGTAGCCGATCGGCTTATTCCTTGAAAGCAGTGCACGAGTACTTTTCCTCCAGACTGCAGAGCACTGTCTATGAAAAACGCACACTCACTGAAATGAGTAGACAGCTTATATTCGAAACTATCCTCAGCACAAATTCCGTAATATTGAACACCAATACTTGCGTAGAAAGAGGGGCCTGTATTCACCTGCGCAAATCGTCCACCCTGAGCGGTATTAAGCACATGAGTAACACCTTCAAACTTCAGTCGATCTTTGTTCATAGCGATCGATTTATCGCCAACCAGCAAGCGCGGGTAAACTTCATCAAATGGGTTAGTTGGAAATGCAAAGTGTGTTATAGAGCCAAAGAGATTTCTCACGCCCACACGATTTGGCTGCACTTCATGTAGCACTTTTAACAAATCTGCGACAGTTGTTGGACTGGTAATGGAAAGTACCCCTCTGTGAGCCATCTTATCCCCAACTTGTTCTCATATGCCTGAAAGGGTACAATTTCAGCTATCAGGTACATTATGAAAATCTCAAAACAATATATTACCTACTAATCTGTTAGATCTAAAACCAGCACTTTCACTACAGTACGGTGCCGTTTATTAAACTCACGGTTAATAGACTCAGTCACTTGACTCAAAAACCCCTGAAACAGGCTGCTCCTATTCAAATGCATATAAAAAACTCTGAGTAACTAATTCCAAATACCTCTGCATAACTGGCTCGATATTTTTACTTCACGCACTTAAAATAAAATACTTGTGCGTACCCAAACAGCTTTTACTGCTTTTATGTCATCTTTACATCGCTTTTGTGCACTATAATCTATGTAGAAACAGTCATGTTAAGTACAGCTTCGTGTGTAAGCAAGTCCAGTGTGTTTATCATATGTGCTAATATGTTGGCATAGTGGCTTTGCTTTGAATCTGCCACCCGTTTATCCATTGCTGTTGTTTATAACCTCATTAGTTCTGGAAGCTAAACATTTAATCATTTGCCCAGTGCTTTTTTTTGAAGCTCTTGCAGCTTTTCACAAGGTGATCACCAACTACAGCTGAAGCAATAGGTGACTAGGTATTTTGCTTGAATATGTGCAGTATACAGCACAGATTTTCAATGTTTTTATCACTATGAGAATTTCTTAAACCAACTTCTATGTGAAGAAATGAAGCAACCGACCTTAGCAATTTTTTTTCTTTTTTTATTAGTTCCCTTATATAAATTATGATTCTTCAATAATTGCACATGGGTATTTTTGACATTAATTCATTTCTAAAATCCATTTAAAGCCTTTGCAATGCATAGTGATGAGTGATGACTCGTACTTGTATAGTAGGCTAAACCCTGTATAACTTGTATAATATACTAAACCTTTGGCTAATTGACTGAGTCGGTTAATTGGGTCAAAACACTTCGTCCCAAAGTGAGTCTATTAAACGGCGCCTGCCATACTACATTTTATGCACAGTAACCCACACTATCCAAATTCCAACTGATGTGAATTAATAAAACAGAATAAAGCTAAGCAGCCCATGATATGGAAATACAACACACATATGCCATGTGTTGAATTTGCTCTATGTTAATACGCTATGCATCACCTTGTTCCACATTTGTGGCTGTTCTGTTTTTCATAGACAGTGCTCAATGAAATTTCATAGTATACTGCTGCTCATTTCATCTCCACAGCCCACCACTTACCAACACATTCACATATGTTACCACAGAAGGTTTGATTCCCATTCTTCAAGTGGCATTGAAAATTATAATGTCAACAGTAGATGCAACCACAGATGTGTGGCTCATCAGGCAGGGGACAGATAATTTGAGGTTTAGGCAAACCTAAAACTATGCAGTTTTTACACTTGGAACTAAGCTTCAGTATTTTCAATAACAGTTAAATAAATGTGTGGCTAATTGGCTAGCATCTCGATCACAAGAAAAACTTTTATCATTATCAATACAAGTTAAACTGAATGGTAGGAACTACAGCGGAAAGCACTCCACCTACCATATTCGAGTTAGTAATTACTATGTTGACTGCCAGTTCTAATTTGGAAGGTTAACTATATAAGTATATTGTGACAACTGCAGAAAAATTATAACAATATAACGTTGGTTGGGGAATGGGTGGCAAATGAACTGAAAAGTTATCGGAGTCACACAACCAGAAATAACTGACGATTCATACTCTATAAACAAAGGAAACTTAAAACTGATGTTAAATTAAACACTAGTCTACAGTCACAATAACTGAAGTAAGTTTATGAATTAAAAGATTACTAAGAAATAGTTCGCGTACCCATTCCGTGCCACATAACAACTGGGTAAGTTTCATTTTGCTGCACAAAAATTACATTTTCCGCGTTTGAAAACGCGAAAAGAAATAAACCCAGCAACAAAATCATCTTTCTTCGGTAGATAAATCCACCAAACACTAACTTTCTGCAAATTTCACGTGATCAATGAATGCAGCATGAACTACGAAGCTGAAAACGCGTTTCAATTCACATTCGATCTGAGTTTGTTAAGTAAACTCAACACATCAATCGGTCAGTGTTACAAATTTTTACAAATTGCAGCTAGGGGTCAGCAACGAACGTTGGAGTCGAACCTAAAACTATAGATTCGAATAATTCAACACTTCAATCACATATGTTCTTTATCATTAAAATGACTGAAACATCATGCAATTAACATAATTAAGCTGCGATTTCTGTGCACAATTTTAAACAAACTATTAGAGGTTTTACTGCAGAACAAGATCGAGTAATATGCACGATCTTTGAAAGACTAATTTTTACTGGTGAATTCGAATTCGAAATCTCAATTCGAATTTTAAATACTGAAGTTCGGTTCAATTGGAATGTTACAAATCCAGTTCGATTCGAATTCGCTTTCTGGTAGAAAATTGTCACCCCTACTTGCAGCTGATGACAGGGATGAACTTTTACGTTCGAGTTTTAATCAAACTAGAATGTTCGAATTCGATTTGAACCTAAAATTATAGATTTGCATAATTCAGCATTTTAACTACAAACATTCTTTATCATTAAAATATTTGAAGCATCATACAGTAAGCACAAATTAGCTGCGATTTCTGTGTACAATTTTTTTAAACAAAATTAATCTTTTTCCTGCAGAACGAAATCAAATAATATATGCATGATCTTTATGAAACGTTTTTTATTAGTGATTCAACAATTGATTCGAAAATTTTTAAAACTTGATTAGTATTCTATTTGGACTCAAAATCTCGAAATTCGGTGGGACTCGAGTTCGAAAATTACAAATTCTATTCTATTCGAATTCACTTTCTGGTTGAGACTTCTCAATCTCTACTACATATTACTTTTTTTATTATCAAAACATCATGCAATCAGTTTAGCCACGATTTCCAGGTTACTAATGTTTTTACTACAGAACAAACTCAAGTAATATGCATGATCTTTGTGAGACCCATTTTATAAGTGACTCGAAGATGCCCAAATTCGGTTTGATTTAAGTTTGAAAGTTGTAAATTCGATTCGATTTTTTACTGAGCAATAAAGACACTACAACGCATTGATGATGATGTAACTATTAAATTTTACAAAAAATTCTGTTAACATCCATTCATACGCATCGAGCATTCGAGTTTGAATGCAGAATTGGAAGAAAAATTCTAAAGATTTGAATTCGATTCGAGCGATTTTTTATTCGAACTCAATTCGAACGTCAAATTATGATTCATAAATTTGCACAGTTCGATGCCCCAATTCCTTTTGTTTCTTTGTCAGTAAACATTTCATATATCATGCATTCAGAAAAATTTAGCACACAGTTTTTTAACAAATTGTTACCATCATCATCATAATTATTATACCTGTTTCGTCTATTGTAGACATTGGACAGGCAGAATTCAAAAATAAAAAAAAAACTTTGCCCTCAAGGCAGGTAAACATAGCAATAATCCAGCAAAAAACTAGGCACTGCTATGTCACAGTGGCCTGTCATCACCACTTCCGTTCGGAATTTTTTAATAGTTTTTATGGTAGAATGAAAGCAATGTGAGCCAGCTGCTGTAAAAGTAGCGAGAGTGGCAATTTGGTGGAGAGTTTGCGTTTGCAATGCAAGCTGCATTGCGCGTCATATTATAGTAGATTAGAAAATATTGTATCGAAAGCGTGCCTTGCAAAAGGAAATTCATTTTGATATCCTTTAAATTTAATGAGTAATCAGAAGCAACTAAGACGTACAAAACAATTAATTTCAAAGATATCACTTAAAACGATAAGTAGATAATGAGATTACAAGGGCGCCAAGCTATTTCCAGTGCGATAGTTAATTTCAGCAATACAAATCAGTCATTATAGTCTTAGTGGTAAATCAGTGGCACCACGTATCTGCAGGCACAGTCTTTGCCATCTCAGATGTAAATTGAATTCCAAGCATATTACTGTTTTTAATTACTTGTTTGCAATTTAAATCTTTAATACTTAAAATTCTTTCAAAACTTGAAATTCGACACCATTCGAATACAAAAGTCAAGAATTCCACTTGATTCGAATTTTATAGTGTTTGTTCACCCCTAATGTTCATTTTCACTCAAAACTACTTCTGAAAGTTGAAAGTCGAAATATCGTTGTTACTGTCGAGAAACCAGTCACTACGAAAACAAACCTAAAATGAAATTAGCTATTTAATACTGTTTTCTCGGGGAGGGGGCGGGAGTAAACCCCTACCGGGCGCATCCCCCGGGTGGCGGATGGGGGACCCCTGGCTCACGAGCCAGGGTGCTCCGAATATTCAAATAAGGAGCTGTGGACCAAATCCTTCAGGAAAGACCTAGCAAGTCACTGAAGTACGTTTTGCTCAAGTAACTCATGGCGAACACAACTATATCAAGTGTTCGCCGGCTGACAGATGATACCAGGAGGATGGTGAGAAAGATGAGAATACTGTTTTGCAACTTTCCACCTTTACTCTTTCGCAGTTGAACGTCATTATCTACATGAAATGCAAAAAATAGTTTTTCGGTCAATATTAATTAAAAGTTTAAAACCATTTTCACAAATCTTTATACACTTACTATTATTATTCTAGCTAGTATTGTACAGTTTGGCGGAACCAGAAGCTAGCTAGCCAGTTAACGAGGATGATTTTTTGATACTACAATATAAGATTGAATATTCAAATAATGTGTTCTTAATTTTGCAGTTTAATGTACTGAATTAAATCAGACTGACCGCGAAAAATGAAACACCATGACGACTGCATGGTGTGCAGCACCGTTTGCACACATCACACGAACACAGTTATAATATTAACCTTTCATTCGTATAAAACTTTGTGCAGCGAGAATCTGCTAACATAAGCTGCTAAACAACACAAAGCAGTTGCAATATAAAAGAATCGGCACAAAAGAATTTAAAAATTTTTTTGCAACGAAACTATTTGTTTCCCGTTTAAAAAGCTTGATTATTTGGTCCATTTAGACACTTTATAGGCGTTCACTAATTGCCATATCAACTGGCACGTGGACGTCGACCGCCTTTTGTGAAAATATTATCGCTCATTACCCAATTACTAATCTCCTTCCGTCAATCCGAATTACCGCACAATGGTTTGGGCAGGTGAGAGGGTACTGGTGAAGGGGTTACCTCGTGAGGCGCCGCATTAGCAGCTGATTTTCAGGTGTAATTCGATAGCTTCTTAAATTTATGAAGATTATGTGCTCGTAAATTACCTGCAGGATGATTGTGACGTCACGACACGTACCTCTCCGAGTGTCTGCACGTGTGCCAGATTAATCGACCTGAAAATCCGATTGTGGTAATTCATTAGGTTAATGTCGAGTCACACGCCTGATTGGGAGATTTGTGTACTAGCTATAATTGTTGCTCGCAAAATGATCCAAGGACGTATTGTTAGTATAGCCGGTTGATTTAATATACAGTCTATTTTAATAAACTTCGTTATTGTTTCATGTTTTTTCACCTGCTTAGAGCGATTCAGGTTCTGATGTGAAATCTTCGGAGTTCTTACTGACACTATAGGCTGCGATATAACACCAAAATTTTTGCTAACATTAATCAATTTCAACTATTTATGTTTATCTATAGACTGTTTCCCTGTAGTTGTAACAAATTTGCCTTCATGTTTAGCAATCAGTAAATGGGTGACCGTTGACGAAAACTGCTTCTTAGTACTATCTTGAGGCAAATTCATCTGAACGCGGTTGCTTGTTTAGCGGCTCTTCCTAAGTTTTTTAATATTTGCCCAGATTGCGGTCCAGCCACAACTATTTACATTAGGCAAGCCTGAACTATATAAAAATATATACAGTAAATTTATTACAATCAGTTGGGCAGTAAACAATAAAAGCGGTTTTAAACAGTTCAAATTTTTTCTCAGATAATCACAAACCGTGTTCACAATTACACGATAACACTAAAAGCAAGGAAAGCAGAAACGACGAGCTAGCAAAAATAAATTGGGACTATTTAGGCTATTATTTTTAAATAAAGACAGTAATCCAATGATATTAACTTCCTACTATCATAATCCAATTATAATTGCCATTTTCGTACCGTTACGAAGACAGTTGAACGACGAGAATCGGCTAGTCAAGCGCCGCCAATCATAGATGCTAAGCAACTTTAGGAAATATTCAACAAGTTCAAAAACTTGCCAGCTGAGACCATTACATTGATCACAGCGAATGAGACAACCGCTGTAGAAACGAAGCAAATGAGCAGTTAATTTAGATTCGTTTCTCTCAACACCTGATCCCAAACTAGTCTGCGCTGAGGAAGAAACTTTTGGAACCACAGCGTACAACATGTTGTTTGTTTGTGGTCCTTTAATTGCCATCTGACCTTTTGATACCGGTGTGGTATGTTAGAAAAAACCTAAAGGAGTATGCTTAATTTGGGATTACGCAAAGTCGCTATTGCTAAAACTACACATGTATGGAAAATAATTAGTCACCAGTGGTTAGGCACTCCCTAGGCAGTATGTGGCTAGAGAAATCAGAAATTAGTTAGTTTCTAAAGCAACAATAACCGTGACATCGTGATTTTTATTTAACTAGCAAAACATACTTAACAAAGAAGTGTGATTCAAATACTAGAGACAGTTCATTTTAGATCGAACAAGTGGCACAAAGCCACTTAATGGTTGAAAAGGGGAAGGAAGAGAGACAGAAAAACAGACTATTGTGCAAAATTCCAAAGTACTACCGCAAATAAGCTTTCTCGGCTTGCAACATCCAAGGATGGGCAGAGTGTACTGAAGGGCTCGGGGTGACCTTTGGTGTTCAAAGTCAAAAGTCAGTTTTCCTTTTAATATGCAGTCGAAGAAGCAAGCAAGCGCTTGAAACTTCACAGAAGATAAAAATCTAGTGGCGTTAAATGAAAACTACACAGAATGTACTTGGGTGACCTTTTACAAATTGCAACTAGGTCACAGTTTTTAAAACAAATAACTGGTGATGTTAGCTGATACCTGTTATAGCGAACAATAACGTTAGGCTAAAAAAATCAGAGGTTTTGTCAAATGTTTTTTAGAAAGGTAAAGGATATGGAATATAACAGAGAAATCTTAGTGGCGAACTGAAACATTTGTTGAACAGAAAGGTAACTGACGTCGAACACAACAGGGAATTTTCATTGACGAACTGTATCACTGGCTAACTGAAACATTTTGCTAAAGGAATAAGGCAATATAACATACAGCAGAGAAATTTTACTGTCAAAATATACCACTGAAGAAGTGTGTACTGGCCTGGTGAGTTGTACCCCTGGCTAACTGAAACATTTTATTAAAAGAATAAGGCAATAACGTACATGAGAGTATTTTTACCGGCAAAATGTACCACTGGTGAAGTGAGTACTGGAAAACTGTACCCTTGACGAACTGTACCACTGTCGAACAGCACCAATGACGAAATGTACAACTGGAACAGGTAAACTGCACCACATCGAAGTATACTACTGGCGACTGTACCGCTGGCGAAATGGCTAGACCGAGTTTAGTCAATGTACCAGGTAAAACAAAGGTTGTTGTTGAACCGTAATTAAAAAGATTGTTAAAATAATGCGCAACTTCTAGGCGGAAGGGAACTAATCCAGGAGACCTTTATTCTTCGGATGTATTATACGTTTTATGATTTTCCTAAATCCTTGGAAGCCAGCACCCGTGTAACGACGTTTCACGCGAAAACGAAGCCATAGTAAATCTTGTTAGAAGAGACAGTTTGTTTGCCACTCGTCTCTTTCCGGTTCTCGGGGGTGCTATTTTGGCCTCTCTGGAAGCCACGAATAAATGAAAGTGTTAATAGATTTAGACAAAAGACTTCATTGCGTATGGCGTGTGACAGGAGTTTTATCATTCTCAGGGGTAAACAAGAATCATATCAACGAAGAATTTCATGTTGTTCGGTCTGTTTAGTTGTTTGAATTTATAGCAACGAAATTACATGTAAAAGTCAATGAAAACTAACTTATTTGTAACAATTTACAATTACTATTTGTACAACCATTTTATTACTCTTTTGCAACCTCGAGTCAAGCACTCAATGACTGATCCTATTTAATACTGATAGTTGTGTGAGAGCTAGAATCTAGATAATTGGCAAGAACATTTTTTCTGGATGAGCCACGGAACCTTATAAAAAAAGCCAAAGCACTACGAAACATAAAAATGCCCAGAAGCGTTTCCCAGTGGTCACCTATCCAATTACATCATGGTCCCGGTTGTTTTTGTTCAAATATTTCCCTCGCCCCAATACTGTTTGTAATATAGTGCAGTACATTTTCGTAAGCCAGACGTATATGTGTATCATATATACAATTCGAAAAAATAATTTGTACTCATAAAAAATCTATAATCCTTTCTGTTATGTTTAATATTACAGTTGTGTTTCATAAAAAATAATAGTATAAATTTGATTTGGGATTATAGATCAACAATATACTTGCAGGATTTTAGTGAAATAAAAAATGTCATTAGTTGCACTAAATACTTGTTTTGAATAAAAACATGAGACAGAGTAAAATAAAATAAAATAAAATATAGTAAATTAAATTAAAATTAGTAAAATTAAGATAAAGCAAACTAAGGTAAATTAAATGCAATAGCACAAATAAAATAATGCAAAATAAACCTATTAAATTAAATGAATTGTATTAATTTAAATGAAATAAACACATCTAGCAAAATTTTTCTAATTCAAAGTAAATCAAATCTTTCAAAGTACATCTCTAGATACAATTCTTCCTGGCTTCTTTGTTTACATAACAGTTTTATTAACCATTATTATTAACCCATCTACAACGTAATCAGTTTTTCTTATACATGCAGGTTTTTCTGCCATTTGCAAGGTCACGTGACTAGCGCCCCTGGCGGTCGTAATCATAGTTACGTCGCCGACTAATCAAAAGTAAAACGAAACGAGCATTTTGATAAATTACGCCGATGTATTAAATTTGCCTCTTAATCCCAAACTGCCTGGAGATACCCGTAATTTCTGTGGTTTGTTTTCTTTGCTCATTGTGGCTTGTATAAAGTCAAAATCGAGATAAAATTTGTTCAACTGGAGTTGCCGACTGAACCATATTTACAGTGTTGCTGACTACACAGCAGAAAAGTTAACGAAAAGGCCCTATTGAAAACGTTTTCATTTAAAAACCGGCACTTCAAAATGTGTACCGCCACTCATAAAATTTAATGGCTTAAAAATGTATAGATTTATACTTGTTTTTTGTTATCTAAAGCATTTTTTCTGTGCCATATGATGTGGACCTGCATATTTTGTTTTTTATTTTACATTTTAAATTTTTTTTACAAGACTTTGTGAATCTGGTTTGATTTGAAATGCTCAAAAAGCTGGTATTTTGGAGTTTTTGATTACGCTTGATGGAGTACAGCGCTAAATATATCCACCTTCGTTACACCATACACAGATAAACATTGTCAATTTCTATAATAGCAGACGGTACGGTTTAGTGGTAACGTGTTCGCGTTCTGTTTCGGACGTCGTGAGTTCGGTAGAGCGGCCGTGTCCATACTAAAGACTTTCAAAATGGTACATGTTATTGTTCTGCCGGGCACGTGGTGTTTAGGGTAAAAACGGAGTAGTCAGTCAAGAGCTCTCTGAGCTTATAATTGTTTATCTAAAAGCCGAATTTAAATATTAATATTATCGTAAAGAAAAAGTGGATTTTTGTTGTTCTTGAATTTTTGACGAATAGTTATTTTGCAAAAATCTTGTTTATTGTTTTCGCTTCGGGCTTAATAAATAACAATTTTCGTTTCTAATGCTTGTTTAATGAACTGAATCAGTTTTTATTTTGATTTTATTAAACACGTATAGTGAGGTATATTTGATTACGGTTCTATCCTTATAAGTTGCAAATCAAAAGTAAAAGTATTTTATTGTTTCAAGTTTGACATGCAGCTGCACGCTTTGTTAGCAAACACTGTTTATCCGTACCGTTCAGTCAAATTATATTGAGATAATTTCATCACAAAGCCAGCCTTTTCTTCTGTCAGCTTTTCACAAAACTTACCATCTGACCATCTGCAGTCCAGATTGGATTAATGTTCAATTCGGCATCCTGGCCCAGCTTGAGGTGCACACCCAGACACAGGTAAGAACAATGCGCGCACACAGAAGTCAATAATAAGCGGGTTCCATTGACGAAGATTGCTGTGCTCGTAAGGCAGGTATGGTAGCGTGTAATTACCTGTTAATTATTGTCACGCAATGTTAGATGAATTTGAACGATTGTTGTTCATGAAGTCGTGAGGGATTATAGTTTTGCATTTAATTAAATACGTGTATAATTTGTCAGCTGATAACTCGAGTATAATAATTATTAGCAAAAAGGCTTAGCTTGATGATGATTACTATAAGCCATATAAATATACATTATAGTCATTTATAGATCTACATATAGTTTTGTATATTTTGTGACTTGTACGCAGAAGCGTTTTTGCGTTAAAATTGTTTCACTATTTTGCTTGGAATAAGGATATTGTATAAGTCTAGGGCTAAATTACTCAAGCACTCAATGATTTACATTTCATCCCAAATAATTAAGCATTTAATGCCAAAATTAAATTAAAATGGCAAGAATAGCAGCCGCGGAAAGGACAAACATTTGCATGAGTCAAATCTGCTCAATTTCTCATTAACTCTTATCACCTCTTAGATGTCGATGGGTTTCTACGCGTACAAATGTAATCACGTAGCCCTTATTTCACTTAAATCGTTACATTTCTTCGCATCCTCAAGTTACAGATTAAGTGAAAGTACACATCAAAATCAAATCATACTCAAATCATCAGTCCACTTTTAAACAATTCTCCGAAATTCAAGGTGAAACTCATGGGTCTACATATGTACAATTATGCGCGATTGTTCATTGGGAATGAGAAATGTAATAATAATAATAATAATAATAATAAAAATAATAATAATAATAATAATAATAATAATAATAATAATAATAATAATAATAATAATAATAATAATAATAATAATAACAACAACAACAACAACAATAATAATTTCGTTTAGGACGTAGTCCAAGTAACTCAGTATTTATTTCCAAGGTGGCCCCGATTATTATTATCCGCATGTTATTTTGATAAACCCGTGTGCTTGGTCGAAGAACCAGGGGCACCATTTTTCAAGTATTTGGTATGACTCGGTCGAGAGTTGAACCCACGGCCTTCCAGGTGGGCAGCAAGCAGGCTACCAGGGCTACGCCTCCCGGTACCTATTCACAAAGACCCAGTCAAATCCGCTTTAACTCCGATCTGGTAACTTCGTATTGCTTGTGAACTGGTACCGATTCTTCTGTTTGAGGGCGTATACAAAATCACTCGGCCCGATTCCATTTAAATCATTTCGTTTAATTATTAGCGGTTTCTTCACTCACTGGAAGCAGGCTGAGCGAAGTTGCGACTACATTTTCGAACTTATATCATCACTACATCAGTGAATGTTGCAGAAAATTAGTTCAGAATGAAGAGATCAAATTTTTTGGTGAAATACTACATCATGACTTTATATATGTTAAGCTTGATTCAGAAGCCAAGCATGCAAATGCAAGCATTTAAAAGCCAGATGCATGTTTTATGATACACATACTTTGTCCTGTGAATCTGTTTGCTTATCTATGACACATATCTGTCATCAGAGAATCTTTAATTAGCCACTGACGAGACGATATAAGAACCTAATTAGTGGTGCGCAACGCTATCATCATTGCTGATGCCAATCTGTGGAATAGTAATTATACATTGCTGCTGAATCAGCATATGATAACACGTGAAACAATAATGCAAATAGTCTCACAGAGTATATTATTGCACATCTTTGTTTTCAAACACAATATATCGTAGTTTACCTTGAGTTAGTTTAGCACGCGAGAGGTATTTTACCCGAAGCTGAGGTACTGCAATGACCAAACAGCAGTTTATGCAATGAAAGTTTAGTTATAAAATGTTTTATAAAATACGGAACCTTAACTGATGTTAAGATTGTTAACTTAATTCTAATTAATTGCCTGGATACTGTCGTAGCAGTGCAAAACTTGAAATGCTTACAGCAAAGTTTTTTAAATGATGTATTTATTATTCACAGCCTTATCTTTATGTAAAAGGTTGGGGTGAGTGGGTGAAGATTTGGAGGGGTGACCAATTTATAAGTAGCAGCAAATTGGTAACACATTACATAAGTTAACATATGTCTAAAATGATTAATAATAATAATACATAAATGACTTGAGTATTTTATAAAATATAATGAAATATAATGTAGGTATCACATAAAGAGAGGCATTTTAATATATCTTTGAAATTTATAACACAATATCTTATGTAATTTGAGCCTACACACGATACATAATCATAACTGCCAGCATGAATCGCCTGCTTACTTCTTTGTTTGTTTGCTTGTTTCTTTGTCAGAGGTCATTTAAAAGAACCGTGACTATAACTCTATAACACAATTTCATATTAAAAATATAGTAAAAATAATATTTTATAGGCAAAATGGAATGTATATTGCATTGAAACTGGAACTTTCAGAAGGGAATAAATATTTATAAACAAGGATTACTTTACTTTAAATAATAAACATAGTGCTGGGTTAATGATATAGATAAAGCATTTGTTTCAAGCTTGAAAGTAACAGCAAAGTAGTTTAAATAAAAGCATAGAAAAAGACGATCTTTAGAAACTAGTAACTGGTAAGAGTTATACATCTAGAACATGGTTTAAATAAGAAATGTAACAGATTGCTAGTCGAAGGATCTCAATTTTAGATAATTTCTTATCTGGCGGTAAGGTGGGCAATAATTTTCTTAGTTCAGAGAACGCCATGTTGAATGCTTCCACACGAATGCGCTCTCTGGTGGCATGAGCTGTTCTATATTTTTGTGTGGCTCTTCTTCTTCGTCTCCTCTCTTCTCTGCTAAGCTGCGCCAGTGATCTTCTGTCGTCATGATTCTCCGTACACTCGCTGTCGTTGGAAAAGTCAGAACAGTGGACGGAGGAGTTGGTGAATAAAGCCGAATGAGCTTCTTCTGTTGTGATATTCAATTGCCGCGTACCTGTAATAAAAATGTAACCCAAATGACATAATTTACAACGATAACCAATACAAAGAATCATGTGAATTCGTGGAAAACTTATATTTATATTTTATATTACTCAGTCATATTTGTCGTTAAGCAGCAGCAGCCAACAACAATAGCACGATAACTACCACCACTAACATCACCACCATCAACTGCAGACGTATTATCATCGATCGTCATCTTCACCATCGTCATCATCATTATCATCATCATCATCATCATCATCATCATCATCAGCAGCAGCATCATCATCATCATCATCATCATCGCAGCAGCAGTAGGAGCAGCAGTAGCAGCAGCAGTAGCAGCAGGAGAATCGACGCTGGCAACAAATAAAACCCCATATCTGCAAAAAATGCGGCGATGACAGCATTACCAGTCCGCTACAACCTTCACCACCATTATCAGCAGTTGCAGAAGCAGTAGTAGCACCAGTAACAGTAGCAGCAGTAGTAGCTGCAACAGCACCAAGAACATCTTCAGTAATAGGTAATTTTTGTACACATTTGGGATAACCGCACTAACTGTAACAGCAAACATCCATCTATATAAATATTATTAGAGGCTGAAAAATGCTTTTTACGTGTATAAATAAAAAGCCTGGTGTAAACACGGCCAGCTGCCCTTGCATGAATGTATGTCACAGCTCATAAGAGAGGCAGGGATGCAAACAGCGCATAATTTAATTAAGTAGTTCGGCTCATCTCAATGCGCAAACAGACAGTGTTGTCACTTTAAATAACGCAGTTTTGCAAATGATATGAGATTTAGACTGGAGCGTTATTTCCGTTTGCCTAAGTTTTTCTTTCTTGTTAAGGGAACAATAGGAAACGTGTTGATAATTCACAAGAACGACACGAGTGGTTCAATTTACACAGAAATTTAAGATTTATGTAAATAATTCGTTGACAGAGCTGCCAGGAATTTGCTTACACATCACCCATGTATTATAATTTACTTAATTAAACCATTGGCTAACAAAAATAGTACGTAAAAGCAATAGTAGTTCAAAAAGAACGCATTAAAGTTTACCTGTTAATTATAAGCGCGGCAACTGTGAATTAGGAACGAAAAGAGAAAAAAATATGAGCCACTGGTATCCATGATTTGAACCACAGCCGTTTAACTGCTAATGACTGGACATTAGTTTGTTGCAAAATAAAGCGTCGGAATTGCAACGTTCTCAAGTCAACTCCGGGAGTAGTCTCGAATCTAGAAAGATTGGCTATGATTGTTTGTGGTTTATATATCCGAAATAAATTTGTTTGCATGTTTGCCGTTTATAATTTCTATAATTTACAAATTAATCATGTAAGAATTAAAGTATTTGCTTGCTTAGAATGAATTAGCAAGGAAAGTATTATTTGACTGTAAAGTTGCCCGTATTTGACCTAAATAGTTTTCACTATTTTTGTGCCTATCATCATTATTTTTTCTCCAACTGATGACAAATTTCTAGAGAGTGGCGAAACAGATTACATTTCGTTAGTGGCAAGAAGTTTCCGTAACCAGTTGGTAATTGGAACTCGTTAACTATTTTGCCGCTAGGCGGACTTTTTATTGAACAGTTCTCGGTCTGTCTGATGTCTGAGCTAATCTTATCTGCAACAGGCTTCTAGCGAACATTGTTGCTTAGAAGCTAGTGTCTTAGACCTTGCACAATAAAAAGAGAAAGTCTTGGATTACACCGAAAATGAGCTACAAAACTTGAGTTTGAGTTATAAGGTTTTCAAAACACCTTTTTTGACTTTTTGCTTAATGAGAATTTTTGATTAAATTTCTACTTAAAGAATCTATATATGCTCCTTTATAACCGGATCCTTAGTTTACTTATATTTTTTCAATTTAATTTTCATTTTTTTAACTATACGTATTCTTAATCACAACATTGTTAATTAATTGTTAGAATAAATTCACAACTAATTCAACTTTTGAAACTAAGTATGATTACTGCACAAGATGAAGAAAGAAATGTGATTTTTCCAACTCCACATTTCAAATTCCACATGTTTTCTTTTGTCCAGATTCGTGATGAGATGATTAATAAATGAGGTATATTCCACTATTAATTTCAGCGTGCATAGATGGACCACAAAATATATTTCCAGAAATGCTAAACTAGAACTATTGTGTGTTCCAGTCTTGGTAGAGAAACTTTTTTGTCTATTCAGTTGAGATCTTAAATGAGCTGGTAATATAATAAAACACCTGCTACGTAGTTTGATCTAACAGACACACACAGTGGGATTACACTCATTAAATGACAGTAAAGCAGTTTAGCCATCTCCTCCGACACGTCAAAGATAGATTAATTGGTACCGTACAAATTGGCGACGAGTGAGGTTGAGCGTATATAGGAATAAAAGTGAAGTTGTTGCCTGATACACATCACTCAAAACATGATTTATAAAAAGTATATGAATTTAAATTAAACAGTTAGCATTACAACTTTAGCAGTTGGTACTGTTATGTTATAAATATAGACATAAAACTCGTAATAAAAAATGTGCCATAGATATAGCCTAAAACTCATAACACGAAAATATAGATACATATAGATATAGATATAGATATAGGCCTAAGCAAGAAAATCATTATCAAAAATGGCGACGTTCGTATTATTATGTTATAGATAAATCACAACGTAAATCACACGCGGGTATAAAAGTTGAATTTGTAAAGAGTTAATTTAGTTATAAGTAAACAATGGTTTTAGTTATGCATTGTAACTATTTAGTAATAACCAATAAATACAATAAGGTATTTTCACTTGTGACTTATTTCACGATGTATCCGCACAGTCTAGATAGTTCATGTTGAAGTAGACGAGTTACGATTTACAGGAATTGCTGTAAATTTTGCTGGATAGAGCATCTGCTGCCTTTACTTATTAATGCATTTCCTTTCGTTTCTTTTTGCAGATGCAAATCCACAGTTGATATTTAGGGACGCATTTCTGTGATGTGGTTCAGCCTCAGTTTCACATCTCCATAGATTATTTAGAGAAGTGCCATGTTCTTATTGTGAGTCAGAGCACGCGTTTTGTTGGTGAAATTCGGTAACAGATTGACATCAATTTGCTAGGGCTAATTTCAATCCATATGCAATGTCTAGTCGGTGGGGCATATCATGATGCAATTCACGATCATCATGGCTCAGATTTAGATATAAACGTAAAAAGAAAATGAGTCAACGGTACACTATGAATGTGCACTATGAAATTAGAAATAAGCTAAAAAATATGTGAATCAGTACATAGTAAAAGCTTAATATGATACGTTGATCTAATAATTAAACAAATTGGCGGTGAGCAGTCTTATTGAGTTCAGGCAGTTGTAAAAATGTGGAAAAATACCTCTGTACAAGGGACGAGGCTTCTAACTTTTTATACAGTTGGCCAGTCGGTTTCTTGTAGTTACTTACTCAGTGGGAGGGCTTTCTTGCAGTAAATAGTTCTGGTGAGAGCGGAATCGAGGATAGTTGCGAGTTAGTTATCGAGGATAGCTGGGTAATGGTGTAACCTAATTATGCGGTAATGTAAATTTTGTATAAAGAATTGTTAAGTTTTTGCTACAATAATTACAGCCCCCATTCCTAAAAGTGACTTTTTTCTCAAAAGCAATTAATTATCATGGGCATCATAGATATAAAATAAGTAAATAAAAACTTATCTACGTCTTCAAACCTAGACAACTGTATTGTGCTTGTGGATGATAATATTTTATTTTTTTGAAATTCCGTTATCCCTTCTGTTTTTTTAAGAATGTTTCCTTAAGTGAGTCAAAAGCTTATAACATTTTTCGTCATGCCCGGTTCACATAATAATCGAATTCAAACTCACGTTCAAAAAGAAACAAACGGAGCATCAAATTATCACTTCAAATGCTTTTTAGCATTTTCACTTAATTTCTAGGCTTTAGTTTATCAGAGTAAAATATTTTTTAATTTTTGTGGATGTTTTTTTGCAAAAATTGCAGTAAATGTAACGGAAGTAATAACAAAGCTTTTATTTTATCGTTAGTTATGTAATACATTAATATAAAATGTGACTTTAAACATGTTAATTTTTATTCAAATTTCAAATTTTATGTTTGTTTAAGAACAACTTTACAAAACACTTCTTTGCAGTACAAATGAGCATGGATGCGATTATAATAATTTTCGTTAGCTAATTCTGTCTCAAAATAAGAAAAAAAATCAACAATGAAAAATAGACATCTTCCCCTAATGAAAGGATTAGCATGGCAAGTGAAGCAGTTTAGTTTAAACTTTATTAATTTGAAACAATACAGATTACATCTGAGGCAAGTATCTGTGAAGCAGTTTAATGGCGGTCACTAATCTAAGTTTGAACAAGACTCGCTGCTGCTTAACTTCAGTCGGTGGCATACATTAAGGAAACAACGGGCATTGTCAGCATTTACGTTTCTGCTCTTTCTAGACGATCTATACAGTTCTAAGTGGCAGTGAGATCCCACCGGGAATTTAGCGTGTGATCAAATTAGTTTCTCAGAGCTGAGTTGACAAGCTATGCGTGATGATGGACGGTATGTACACACACCATTAGCTGGGTTAGCTAGTCCCAGTCTCAACCGCTTTATGCCTGTGAGTCATGTAATAAACTTATGAGTTGTCAACTTCATTTGTACGCTAATGACATCTAATCTGTGTTTCTGTGCTACTGAACTCACAATTCAGCTGACAAACGTCCGTCTATTTATCTTTGCACGCTTTAAGATTTATGTAGAACTGTCTTTAAATAAATGACCTGGTTTAAAAATGTGACTTGGAAGATGTCAAGTGTCTCTTTCGTTGATTTTTTTTTCGTTCGACAGCGAGGAAAGGCGGCTGATACCCAAATCTTGGTCCTGCTGACTCCAAGTGTGGTAACGTTATGTGCTGTGTAAATGAAGTGTGTCGCCATGTCAAGTTTGAAGTTCTTTCAATTTCTTTGTACAAATTTTCTAATCTTTTTATATTGCAACTAGGTCTCAGTTCTCAACCGCTAGGCCTATCTTAAGTTGACAACTGTAGCATGACCGTAAACCAAAAATTACTAATTAGCTTCCATCAAAACAAATCTTTTTTACAGTTCATCCTAATGGAAATTTATTATTTTTCATTATAACATTTTTGAAACTAACATATCACTAAGAGTTGCTGAATTAAATTATTTACAGTTTGGAATGTTACCAAAATTTATATAATTTACGGATTTTTTGTCGTTCATTTTGAAAAATAAAAATTTTTAAACTTCACAAATAAATAAATACAAAACAAAACAAAAACACTGGCAAAGTACAGAAAAAATGCATTCTGTGACAGCGGCCACAATTTTGAACAAATTTACCTTTTTTAATTTCTATCGGTTCCTGTTATTATTTTTTACTAATTCGATTTTCATTCTTATTGGTTACCATACGATTTAAATTTATTGGTATCGGAGAAATAAAGCTAAAAACGATGAAACCCGTAACCGTATAAGAGAAATAAAAACAACTAAAAATAGGAAAAAGAAATACAAATGTGCGATACAGAAACAGAAACAATTAAAAAAATATGAAAAGAAAATATGCGATAAAACTGTAACAAAGAAGAAAAAGAAAAGTAGAGGAAAAAGAAATGGAAAAGGAAACAAGAGTTGAAGAAAACAGAAATCGAGGAAGAGGAATACGGAAAGAAGCGATAAATGCAAAAATGAACACTAAGAAAAAAAGAAAACAAGGAAAATAGAGAGAAGGAAAGAACAGAACAAAGCTACAACGTACCCGCCGAAGTATTCCATGAATGGGGGTACTTGACAACTGTTTTATCGGCAGGTTTTGAGGAAAATTTAACGTTTTCATCATCTCTTTTAAGCCACCTCCCAGATATTGTACTTCTCGAAGTGAGAAGTATAATTAACCTGTTTGATACGCTACTTACTGTTTTATGAAAGATGTATAGGGCAATTATAAAATGCTTAATAACCATAAATAATGTATGCAGTACAAATAGCTTCCAGGCGTGAGCAATCTGTCAGCATAGGAACTGTTAGTAGAATCTCTAATGCAAGTAACGATCCTCCAAGATTACACGGTAAGTTCCGTGCAGGAGATATTAGAGCTTAGTTTATAGGTTTCTGATATTTTTTATAAAAAACTACGTATTACATGCATATTATAAAAGGAAAAGAGTGGACGACAGTGCCTCTTCTTTTAGCGTGTGTAGTGGGTATGCATAAATTAGTTTTGCATAAAGGTACACTTTAAAATGATCAGTGCAACGACAGCGTAACCTGATTGTGTGACTGCTTTTTGCAAACACGTAATAACGCTCTTGCATTTAGTTTAAAATGCCTACTATAATGGCAGGGTTGCCTGGTGCTGCCTCCGAATGGATCTACTCTTTAGCGTGGCTTATTTTCTGGCTTTGGAGATTTTAGAAAAGACATTTACAAGCAAATTTGTGTTCATAAAACGCGCACGTGCCACAAATAATAAGAAATTATTGTAACAATGGGGACTTTAACATTTATCGACGTATGAATGGGAGTTTAGGAACCCAAAGGGTTGAAACTACGCACGCACGCACGCACGCACGCACACACACACACACACACACACACACACATATGTAGGTTTATGCAAAGTATTAAGCCATAACACACTAGGTAAAATATTTTTACGAAAGAGTGTTTCGTCGATTTGAATGTTTGCAGAGTTTTTAAAAGAATTTTAAGTAACGATTATAAAAAGTAGACCCTTTTCGCTATACCTTTGGATTGTAAAATTAATTTGTGTTATGAGCTAATTATAAGGGAAGTTCCTAGGAAAGTGCGCTTTCGCGTTACGCAGTATAGAACTTTTAAGTTAAAGTTAGTCAGTTTCTCTTATTTACGACTTTTTAAACCTTGACCACTGTTTTAGTCAGAGTTATAGTTAATAAAGCGCTAGAATTTCCGTCTAAGTAATAAGGTATAGGTATATAATTACTTTTTGCAGATACAAAATATATAATGATATGTGGCATTATAATGATAATGTATATGATGTATGATATCATTTATCATCAATATATATGATATAATGATAAATAATGATCTTCTATTTTATATATATATATATATATATATATATAATAAAATAGAAGATCATTATTTATCATTATATCATATATATTGATGATAAATGATATATATACATCATATACATTATATATATATATATATATAATATAAAATTGTTTTATGAGTTTTATATACTTACTAATGCAAACAGGGTCGTGTATTTCACTCCTAATGGTGCGATGTGGCCATTCCATGGGCCCTTCGTGGTGCAGAGGAACAGCCAGTTTGTACACCTTTTCACTTTCATCTGAAGTCATTCATTTCAAATAAGAGTTTTTCGTTTGTCTTTGTTTCGTAGATAAACAAATACAGGTGATGTGAACGAATTGGAAAGCAGAACCTATCTGTTGCTCGATCTTCACGCCAGGTTTTCCTCCTGCAAAGTTTCTGGCTTGAAAACAGTAGATCAACGTTTTATTTTAAAGCAAAACAAACCTAGAAAGTGTCTGTTTGACTGCCGTCTCTTCTTGTTAAGTGAAACAAATGTTTCGTCAGTATTCCATTATAAGTTTTACATAGTCTAAATCTTTTTACTGGTGTGGAAGGAAGTGTCGTGCTTCTGCATTGCACGATAGCGACAGGATTTCACAGCTGTCAACACAGTACAAGAAATGATTTCTCTAAACTCACATATGAACTTAGTGTCCTCACCTTGCACACATTCAGCAAATTTTGTCGGTGATGAGAACATTTCATCCTCTTTTGGCGCTGTGAGTAGATTTCTCCTTAACACGCTTTTATCTGATTGGCTGAACAAGTCTGATGCGATTATCGAATCCCCGCGACTCGCTGGGCAGCAGACAGCGCGGCTTCTCCGCCCTGCTAGGCTTGTTATCCACCTGTAAAGGTGAGCTGACAAGGTACAGAGGTAGTATGTGTCAGATCTCATCAGAAAATCAGTGTGGAATGATTCTACATAGTAAATAAAAGAAATTTACGTATTATACAAATACTCATTTGAGGGGATTTGCCTGATAGTTGAGCACTCGGATGTTACAAACTGAAATGTCCTTTCGCTATCGAAAATCTAATGTTTTATACTGTCCACCATTACTAGCCAGGATCCAGCACTCAACAGACGAATCTTCTTAATGTAGATGATTGTGGCGATATCGGAATCTAGCTAATTGTGAATAATAATGCTTAATTACTGTTATCGACAGAACTGTTTTAGCCACGTTTGGGTGTATGCACATCCTTCCTTAATGAGGCAAATAGCAAGAAAGAGTATGGTAGATGAAACCGACCAGAAACAGTTTCCTTTGCGGTTGCCCATTGTCTCTTTATTTACATAGATGGGCTCACATAGATGCAAATGTTCTCTATAATATTAGTTCTAGGCTAATTAGCGATTTGGCATATTGCGCAATAATTTCAATGGCGGTAAATGTATTTCTCTGGCTGTAATTTTTGAAAATCGTAGTAACATCGTATTAGCTTTACATATATTTAACATTGTATCATTAATTTACTAATGTATATAATTTATAATTAGTTTATTGAGCACACAACATAAAAAGACCAAAAAACACATTGATTCTCTACATGGGATGGAACGGCTCAAACGTAGTAGGGACAATAATACCAAACAAACATCATACTAACAAAGCACAATAATAACACATAAAAACAACTATAGTAAGAACAATTTTTGTGGGCTGCGAGTTGGAATTACAGTTATTTGCTATCCTGTTTCTCTTCCTTTTTTTACTGATGTCATATATAAAATTTATTACTAGGGTTCTCATCTCTATATCGTTTAGGCCATTAATAAACATAAACTGTTCACTTACAGGCATTTCTGCAAAAGGAGGAAATACTTTTAAAATATTTCAAATACAACTTTTCTCTCATTTTGGTAAGCAGGACATACAAAAATGCTTTTCATCCTCCACCTGATTCATCTCGCACATTTTATATATTCTTTGGTAAGCACATTTTTGGTTTATGATACGTCCTGCTCTCAATATCCAATTTGTGCGCACTAATTCTAAATCTAGTGACCATAGTTATAAGCTCGCTTGAAATAGGATTATTACGCATAGCCAAATATTCTTCCAAACAATATACAGTTTTAAAAAGCCTGTAAGTTCGAAGTTTGTTAGCCCCGTCGTCATTGGTGTTATTATAAATATTTTTCAAAAAATAGGCACATTATATTGTAAGAGTTTCCCTATTGTTCCCGACATGGCCTTTTGACCCTTACCTTTCAATGTGAGTATACTGTTAGAAAATTTTGATGATGCAAGTACAATAACGATGATGAAAATTATAAGTATACATTACTGTATACGTGTACTTATAATTAAATTTGCCTGCAGCTAGTTTATGTAAATATATATTTTAAAATATAAGATCAACCATCATCATCATACTAGCTATCCCCATTGCTGCTTTTTCTTGCGTCGCCAAGCACACATTTCTCAAAATAAAGCCCTCTTTCCCGACAAATAAAGTACCTACTTGTATTTTTACTCGCTGGTTTATACTGGAAGGAAGCTGACAACTTGCCATCATAATGATCATGTAAAAACGGTACATCATAATTAATTTCTTGCTTTTCAATGTTTGGTATATTCTAGTATTCGAGAAGGATAAGCCTAAGGAGTACAAAGCATAAGCACGTGCTTGTTGTGCCTGAATATTACAGGTACGATACGTACATCGTGTAAAAAGGAGTTGACATGCAGTCAAACTAAATGAGAAAAGAATTTCAATTAACTGTCTTTTCATGTCATTCAATGTCGTCACAACTACTAATTATAGATCCGAAATTTTTGTGCCCAAAACAGCTGTAAACAGGTTGACCAAATCAGCCTCATGCTTGGAAAACTAATCCATGAGTTAATAAACGCATGGAGAACAAATCTAACTTATTGGCTATGTTACATGTGCAGTACTAATAAAAAGCTCATAAGTTTATTAAGATGATGACGGAAGCCTGTAGTTGAAATCTACATGGACCGGAACGATGTTTTGGGTTTCTAAACTCTTTCTTTCATTAAAGAAGAGTTAAACTTTGACTTTTTTTCAGAAATCTATTAACTAGTATTTGAACTTTTCATTACATTTGTCAATGGTGGCAGAAAAAAAGCTATGCACAATAGAGGAAATTTTTCACGTGTTTCAAAGCGGCGATGATTCTTCGCTTTTTGGTTTGGTTTGCATTTTATGACACCAAAAATTCCTTCTTTGTTTTATACGTTATACTTTTAGTAAAGCTGAAGCTTTGCTATTCTTAGGCAAAAGCAAAGAGTGTTTATGGAAGATTCATCCAAAGTAACTATGGATACAATTCTCCCATTTTCAAGAGAATACAATTCTCGTATTTGCTAGGAACAGTATAATATAACCTGTTGCGACGACCGTTAGATAACTTGTTCAGAGAATTTAATTTGAATTCAACTACAAATTATAAAAATTATTGCGAAATAGAAAAATTCTTATGAGAAATCCTCTTGATTGCTGGAGATGACATCATTTTCATTCAATATATAGTACTCCACTCCACTATCTTTCAATTTTATTGAGAAGCCAACTTATTCTTGTCCTCACGAAATGTTAAGTCATCAGTAATAATTTCTGTGAAGGAGCTAATTACGTCACGGCAACGAGACAAGGATCTTGATAGGCCTTTTATTGAGGTTCAAGTGCAGATGAAGAGGACGGCTGATGAGCGCAATTTGGCGGGAATTGGACACGCGGTTCGCTTACAAACTGTCGTGTTTTGCACAAGGGTTTCATCAGATGGTTCAGTCTTGCATAAAATTAAGCCCGTGGGCGCGTGCAAAGATTTGCGATAGAGCATGATGGATGGACATGGACAGTCGAATTGGTGCAATTATTGAGCATCTCCAGAAAAAAACAAATAGCAAAAGTGCGTAGTGCCACGTGCAGTTATTACTATTATAGTGTGATTGCGGGTTGCTAAAACCTTTTCAGTTATGTGAATGTGGCATAAACTTGCCTAATTTCAAGTATGTTACGAGTAGGTAATGTAGCACACAATGGACATTGGACTAATATTACAGTACAATTTAGTTCAAATTTTCAAAAAAACTTTATTATTTTTAGGATGAAAAGCCATTTTAGAAAATAAACATTTTTTTCGCGTTGTAAAATTCATATTGGGAGGCAAACATTCTACATTTGTAGCACTGTACAACGTTAAAAAATGTTTGCAAAGGTAGGATAAACTAGTAAATGAAACAAAGTTAGCTTCAGCACGCCGAGCTTGTGTTGCTACCGCAGCTACCTAGTGCGGTTACTTGTGTAATTTGACTCAATAACTTGTAACTTTAATACTGTAAGTTTTACATGCATATTATAAATGTTCCTTTGTCAAATTTTGTACATTCATATGAAAAGTTGGTACCTTTAAACTAACATGCAGCACAGTAACATGTATCTTAAATTAGTTTACTGATTTAGTGCACAGAATTTGCACGCATTATAAAGTTCTAATCGCTAGAACTCATAAAACTCTAAACGCAACTGTTGAACTGTGCAGGCGTAAAAATCAAGGAATATGCAGCCACACTCTTGTATGTATCACAGTTTAATCCGCTTATATATATGTGATCATTATTATGCCAATTAATTAAACGTAGAGGCACATCAAAAATAAATGACAATGCCGCTCGCAGGTGTGAGATACACCCGCTTTGTATAACTCTTTACTCTTTGTTATACACTAAAATGGCGAAGAATACTAATTAGAAGCCGCCTATTAATGCTCGTTGGATCAGTAAAGCTCCGTTCAGTAAGAGAAGAGAAGCTATAAATCTGGAGGGAATTATTTCATAAACAGCTCATCTGCAACTGACATGGTCAAAAATCATGTTTTGTGACAGCGGGATAAATAAGTACGAAGTGCCTTTCGCTATTTGTTACATTTGAAGATTACTTCTGACCCATTGAGTATTGATTAACATTCTTTTTGTCGTTGAAACGCTGAGAGCCCTCTAAGGTTACGAATTGTGTGACCAGTGGAGACTACTGGGACTGGCCTTTACAAAATTCACGGGGAGTCACAGAAGTGTTTCTCGTGTATTTGATGATTTTTCTGAGCTTTAAAAAAGCCAAATGCACTATGAGCACAAACCAATGATCAAGCCATTTTTTGATATTTCGAGCCATAATTCGAGATCCCGCTTCTTTGAAAAAAAACGGGTCTGTGATTATAACCCCAACGGCCGTTATTCAATAACTTTGGTTCTTCACGTGGGGTAGTAATATTGCTAAAATACCGTTGTGAGAGGTTTGATATAGGGTTGTAACACCGCTGGGTGGAGTATGGTAAAATTGTATCTTGCCAGTGACTAAATCTATACAATAACTGACCAGTAAGCAGGTAACTTGCTTTGGCAGAGTTTAGCAGGCAACCTGAGAAACTAAGCTTAAAATATCGTCTCAGTTTTTGGTCGAAGGACTCGACTCAAACTGCCTCTCGCCTGGATGTTGTTCTCTGTTGTACATACATGCTATTGTTATTGGGGATGAACTTTTGAAAAAAGCTCAAGACTCTGTAATTCGCAATGGATCGTCACGAAACTTTACAGGAACATGCTAGAATCGATTGACAGCGTCGGGTTTTCGATTTGCTATCTTACTTTCTTAAATTAAAGACGTCATTTACGTGATTTCTGACCCCTGTTCTTCAGTTCAGCGAGTCCCTCGACCAATAGTTCGAGTCGAATATGTTTCCAATAATTCTTAACAGAAAACTGAAAATACAAATGTGAAGAACAACCATCCTTTCCAAGTATATGTAAGGTTATTTTCAAAGTATTAAGGGGAAGACCTGATTTTTTTGCAAGCTTCCCTGTTAAACATTAATGTTCCCTATCATATGAAAGAAGCCAGCTGTGCGACGCGTGCCGCCCAAGCGTAGCTACTACACAGACACCAGGTGACCGCACTACAGCGTCGTTCTTCGTTTGTTAAAAATGATAGGCAATTGCCAATGGTTAATTAACTGCGTGTGGCAGCAGTTATAGGGTTGTGTGGCACATGTTAACTGTTAGTATGGACCTGAAAACAGTGCCAGTATGGACAAGATATCATGCAATGCAGCCTAGAAATGTAATTCAGCAATTCACAATTTTGTAATATTTCGACTTTTAGATGCATGGTAATTGATTGTTCGTAACTTCTGGTGATGCGAAGTACAATGTAATCACACTACTTATAATAAACTTCAGTCTTCAATGACGATCTGCGGTTATGTGTTTAGAGGAATATCCTAGACAATAAGCCAAGCAGTGGTCAAGCCGCAAGCATCTCGTTGAGTGGGGCCTGCGTTTGAGTGCTATTCTGGCTTGCAGTGTGGCAAAGTCTATAGTAAATAAACAAATGATGTTTTTATCCGTAATACTCAACGTGGGCGGAGCTTTACAATAAGCTAAATCCAGGCAATAATTTTTTTGTATTTTTGTATTTATGATCAAAATAAAGTATTTAAAATCATGCTATAACATCTCGCTACCACGTGGCATCATCTTACCTTATCTTATTATGGGTAAGATGGTAAGGATATTAGATTTTAGAGGAATATCCTTGATAATGAGCCAGGCAGTGGTCATGTGGTAAGATTATGTGGTAAACTAAAACATTTTGATTAGCATGGGTTTAGGTAAAGTAAATAAATAAGGTTAAAGTTTTCTACAGTTATTATTATTATTGTAACTGTACGATTGCAATGTCAGTGTATGTCTTCAGAAATCTTAAGTTATGTAATTTCAAAAAAAATATTTCATTTACTTTATCTAAACTTTGCTGATTATAATAATTTACTTTACAGTCGTATATCGCTTCTGATGAATCAGATAAGAATATAAAAATTTGGCAGCAAAAGATCATATAAATGCATATGTATGATCTAACCTGTCAGCAACCAACTGACCAAAAAAAAACAAAATTAAAACTGACTAAGTTGTAAGACATCTCGAAGCGATATGTGAACATATCAAGTGAAGGAAAGCGGATGCGTCCACATTGTTAACGTATATTTTTTAATGGTAGCAGGCCGTTTCAAGAGCGGTCTTGGAATTCGGTTGGTTTGGAGTTGGGACTGAAAAATCTCTGTCAATTCGTCGCAAAACATGCTGTTGTAATAAAGGGGCTTTTGCTGGCGTCCATATTTGTTTGCACAGTAAATTCTTATGATACGCAGACGAAGCGTACTGGTTAATACTGTTGCCGAACACAATTAATAATTAGTAAGGGAAAACATTCAGCAAGTGTTGACGATGCACTCTGTATAATAAATTGATCCAGCTCTTGGTGGAAAGGCAAACTAAGTTTTTTCATTTAAAAAAATTTGCCAATTATTTTCTGCTCACTTAGTCAAGTTACTGATAGAACAGACTCACAGTTAATTAAATCTGATGCCAAACTATTTATTACTATTAATTTATTACCAGGATTATATTATTAAAAAGATTCGGTTTAAAATTGATGATGCTGGTTATTGGTATATAGGCCTAAGTGACCTGTATGGACAAACTAACTTGACTAAGTGAACAGGAAATAACTAGCAAATTTATTTAAATGACAAACTTAGTTTGCATTTCCACCAAGAGCTGGATTAATTTATTATACAGAGTGCATCTTCAACATTTGCTGAATTTTTTACTTTCCTAATTACTTGTGTTCGGTAACAGTATTAACCAGTAGGCTTCATCTGCGCATCATCATCATTAACACGTTTTCCAGCTAATCTAATTAGACTGTAATGGTAATTGGCTATTAGCCAACATTCTCTGGAGAGACTGAGGTGTAAATTAACGGAGTGCAAGAGGGTTTCTCCGGCAAACTTCGTTATCGGTTACAGTCGATTCAAGAATGTAATTCTTGTTTAACAGGGAATAGGAAAATCTCTGCACAGTACATTGTGCACCAGGATTTGGGCTTTTATGGTTTCTAAAGAGAGAGAGACAGAGAGTGAGAAAGGAGTGAGAGATAGAAAGAGAGAGAGAGACAGAGAGTGAGAAAGGAGTGAGAGATAGAAAGAGAGACAGAAATTGAGTGAGTGAGGGAGGCAGACAGACAGAGCTTGGAGGGGAGAGTGAGTGAGAGAGAGAGAGAGAGAGAGAGAGAGAGAGAGAGAGAGAGAGAGAGAGAGAGAGAGAGAGAAGGAAACGAATGTGTATGTGACTTCGTGTATGTGCCTGTGTGAAATGAAGATGAAAGGGAAGAGTAAAAGTGGTACATACGCGCTAGTAAATGTTCATTCTTCATAATAATTTGTGTTTTTAAAATTGTATTTTTTTGCAAAAATGTCTTCACACCAATTCTCTTGAGTAAGCCATTTTTCTCCGCTTTGTTTTAATCTTCTCATTAATTTTCCACCCACTTTGCTAGTTCCAACAGCGTTATTAGGCGAACATTTACGTTGCATTATAAAATACCCGTGTCAACCAGGTTGTAATTTGTGTCTGTATCATTATGGCGTATATGCCAATTACGAGAGATTGATAGTTTTGTCAGCTACCTAAGCGGTTATAAAAGTTAAAGACGCAAAAGCTCTTGCAGCTGCGGCCAGGGCACAGGTGTACATGGTTGATTGCTTCGTAAAATAGGAAACCATATTAGAGCATAAGCAGTGTGCATGTACAATCGCAGACATGTCTTTTATAAACAAATGACTTGCGGCATATCATTCTAGAAAAGACTGGAAATTAAAAATAGGAAATTATCTTCTAGGACAAGATATAGGCAATTTTGTAGGATTGCACTTTGCGCAGCTTAAATTAGAAGAAAATCCTGAAAAAGTGCTTCTACATAAAATTCTGAGGGCGTTTTTCCAAAAGCCCAAAAATGGGCAACATAGCCACTTTTTATCAATTTGATTATGCTAAATTCGGAAAAACTATTCTCAACTTGAAAAATTAGCGGAAATGGGTCCAAAATGGTACAAAACAAAATGGCCGCCAATTTTTTGCTCAAACAATATAAATCAAAAGAAATTCCCTGAAAACTAACATTAAGAGGCGATTGTGACACTAATTTCAAGGTATCTAGACCTATAAGAAAACCAATTCTGTTACTTTTATTTCAAAAATGGTTTTCTACAAAATGAAATCAGATGTTCCCTCTTCGAACAATTTTCCCTTATAAAGATCGGCGTATGAAGCAACCCTGTAATGCCAGTTACGTAATTAAATTATCTATTTCACCTAATGTTTATTATAAAAATAAAAAGCAAATTATTTTTATCAATTCGACCTTGCTGAATTTAAAATGCTGCTACTACACCTCAAAAAGAATGCAAATCAGTTTAAACGTCCAATGGCCAAATAAAGAAAATGGCTCCAACTGTTCCATTTGTTAACTTTTGTCTCAGCTCGTCTGTTACTGTGGTTGTTACTTTTATTACGCCATAGTCATATTCTTGGAAATAAGTTATGCTCCTTCTTGCATAATTCGAAGTAACACTAGTTGACACATTTTACGCGAAATAGAATAATTTAAATGGATAATTTGTTATAAGTTTCTGTTTTAATGAAGATTTTGTTTAATCTATCTGTCATTGGGCACTCCATTTTATTAAAACGCTTTCGTGTTAACGTAACGTAAATTCTGTTTCGAAACCTGGTCCATGCTTACAAATAACAAGTATATTACCTCGATAGTTTTACGTGGATATATATATTTATATACAATACAAATCTAAAACCATGTAATTTGAAGTAGTTAACACGTGCTCACATACATTGTATGCATTTATTTAACATTGATTAAAACAAATTCTACGAAATCAGACATGTCAGCAGACGTTCACGCGGCAAACATTTTAACAACCGTAAATGCGTTCACATGACAGAGTCAAAGTCAACGGTTGTTTTTTTTTAAAAAATTGCAGTACCCTCAATTACATGCTAGCAAGTAAATGTTAGTACTCTTTCGCGATGTTTACTATCATTTTCAACAAAATTATAAAATACACCTGTCATTTTATAACTTTTGCTGCAACAGCCTGTGAATTTAGCTAGTTTAATAAGTGTTAGTAACGTTACGTTAGTATTTTTCCCTAATTCATTTAGGCGTGAAAGCCATATTAACTCAATAATTATTAATCAGCCGATTAGAAAGCACTAAATTTTAACAAAATGCAAGAACGAAAATAAGGGACAATTATTAACAAACTAAAAATATGAAAGTGTTTTTATGGTGCTTCAAAGCAGGGAGTTATTATTTCATTTTTAATAATTGTATTTCGTGAAGCGTATTGAGGCTACAAAATTTCATTTGCTTTCTTTTCCGTTAGATGGTGCCACCATTCAGTGCTCATGTGCAGAATGTCTTTAGCAAAGCACAATGCTGTGAATCTTCAAATATAGTGCAAAATAAAAATAATGTTTTTAGTTTTGCATTGGTGACGGTACATTTGACCTTGAGTGGTATTTCAAATTCAAAGCATAGATTTTTTTGGCTAAAAATGCTGAATAACGGTAAAATGGTGTGATGTAGATATAGTACTTGTTTAATAGGCAGATGGGTTATCAATTATGATGTCACGTTTGATCCAGGTGATACTTGATCTTGGACAATGATCCTCTACTGAGTGCGCTTTAATTTCAGTGCGAAAACATAATACAGTTTGGTATTTTAAAAAGGCCTATAAATGCCACACTTTATTAGATTTGAAATCAATACAGCCATTTGCTCTAAACGTTTAACAGTTAACGACGTTTAAACAATGCTATTTACATTTTTTAGGCTCATCGCATAGGACTAATAGTAATTGTTGTATCCGTTTAGCTGGTTATAGCCGTATGCTCCATAACCAGTATCACCATTTAACTGGTTATAGTTGCCTAGTCCATAACCAGTTCCACCATTCAGCAGATTATAGCCGCTTGCGCTATAACCAGTACCATAGCCTCGGCTCTGTAGTGCTTCACCAGCCGCTCCATATAGGTTAGCATACAAATCACCATTTTCTTGTGCATCCCCCTCGTCACTACTGATGGATACAGCGTCACCGCTGTCTACAAGTATCCCAGTCACTCCGCTGACCACATTTGCCCCACCAGCAGTGCCTCTTCCGATGGAAGCTCTGTTGATAGCAGGTGGTCCTGCCGCAACTGCACGAACGGGTCCTAATCGAACTGCAGGCTCTGCAACTCCAACAGCTTGAATTCCAGTGAACTGAGGATTTGCCCTAAAGGCATATCCGGCTCCTGCGGCTCCTGCTCCGGCGCTAGTAGCCGCTTGTGTAAAGCTTGCCAGAGCTTCCTGGTTGGCATCGCGAGCAGCTTGTCGTGTGCTTGCAGCAACTCCTGAGCCGGATGCGGCACGGTCAGCTGAAGCGGCATTCCATTGCTGGGCATAGCCTGTGCCGTAATGGCGCCCAACAACTGCTTCTTCTGTTGCTGGCGAGGAATTGGGGAGTGTTTTTGATGCTGCTCTGCCCCTGGCGCTTTCAAAGTTGAATGGACCGGTTCCAATGAATTCCTCAGTTCCTTCAAAAGCTACAGCATTCCCGAGTCCAATTCTGCGACCGCCAGCAGCTTGCACTCCTCTTCCTCCACTTCCAGCATTACTTAGATGTCCATTTTCTGCTGCAAGCTCTAGAGCATCATCATCGCCGTCATCATCACCGTTTGTAATGAGATAACCCCTGTTGGCGCTAGACGAATCATAGATTCCGAGGTCTTGTTCTAGTCCATTGTAATCATCAGGACGAGTGTTGTAGTCATAATTAGAAACAGCTATACCATTGTAGTTGTTACTGCCACCATCGTAGCCGTTGTTGTAGTTGTAATCACCATAGTCATAATTGCCAAATGCGATCACAGCTATATCTCGAAGCGTTGGTAAATAGTACAAACCTCCATATCCTATATCGTAACCACTGTACCCGCCATAACGCCCGTTTTCATGTTGTCCCTTTGTGCCATATCCATTATTATCATATCCAGCTCCATATCCAGCTGTACCATATCCGCCACCATATCTGCCTGATCCATATCCACCTAATCCATATGTATCTGTTCCACCATAGCCACCTAATCCGTATGAACCGTAGCTGCCTAATCCATATCCACCGTATCCACCTAATCCATATGCCCCTCCATATCCACCGTATCCGCCTAATCCATATCCACCTCCATATCCTCCATATCCTGATCTTCGATAGTTGAACAAACCACCATTGTGTCCGCCATAACCGGCATATCCGTGTCCACCTAGGTGACCATAACCAGCTGTTCCATAGCCACCGTAACCACCAAAACCGTAGCCACCAAGACTAGCCAATGTTTGCCTTGCCTGTAATATAGTAAAATACGTCTGAAACGTACGAGACATGATGAATCTTGGATTAAGATACTAAAAATTAAATTGCTAAAATCTTTAGTTGCTGTTAAATATTTACGAATTTTGATTTTCTGAAATTTCTCTTAATAAAAACGGAATATTTCAAATTTCAATTTTTAGCCTATCATATATTTTCTATGAAGGGTTTGGTAAGTTATGTTAGAAAAAAACATTAGAAAAACAGAATGCTATATAAATGGGCTAGAAAATAATCTAGATTTCTTGGAATCACATTCAAATGAATTATTTAAGTGATTATAACTTTGTAAAAACAACATTTGTAAATTAACTAAAGCTGAATGAAGCTGCTATATGCATCTCACACGTTGAATGTTCTAAATAATGACAATACTTTTTACTCAATGATGCGTTCATTCTGGAATTTTATTGATTACTGTGTGGTAGAATGTAAATTGATATAATTATGATGAGTAACAATACCGGCGCCACGTGTAATTAATGTAATTAGTTATTATAATTAAGTTACTCACACTGAATAATGCAACCAGTAAAACAGCCAAGTACATTGTGCTTGAGATCTAAAAAAGAACAGCTTAGTTTCCACCATAACAACACACACCAACATAGATGATGTTGATGATAATGAAAGGGATGATAGCGATGATGATGATAATCATAGTGATAATGACGTTGGCCAGAAGCATGATGACGACAGCAGCAACGATTATATAACAATATTGTTAGAAGTTAATGATAACGAGATTTCCAATTACAGAAGTAAGAATAAGAGTAAGAGTAAGAGTAAGAGGTTAATATAAAAACCTCTTTCTTTACTTATAGATGGTAACTCTTTGCTGCTTTTTCTTGACACGTAAGACTATACCTTTTTTACACCTACTCTCCACTTCAAGTAAGTGAATGATTAGGATCATCACACTAAAACTTTAACGTATAACAAATATTAATCAAATTGTAAGTGTCGTCATGAACCATTTTGGAGAATTACAGAAAAAAACAAAATGATGAATTTTTCATTTTCACTAATAAAACAAGCTGTGGATACTTTCACCCAATGCTTTTTAAAACGTTGATTACTGAAACATCCAAATAAAAATAGTTATTATAATATTATTATAATAACAAAAAATTCATAAAAATTATAATTTTCAAAGATTATAGCATTGTTGTGATATGATATTGATCTAATGTAATTTCCACTTCTTTGCTTTATTTTTTGTACACCTGCCACAGGCAGCACTTTTACTTTTTGTCAAATAAATATAATCGCACTTTCACACCTTTCTGTAAAGCGGTCGCAACTGAAATCACGCTGGCTTAAATATGCAAAGCCTGCAGCATTTACCTGTGCTTATATACCTCACCTTTCATTTACCACGCCCTTGTTTTCAACGACAACCTTAATTGCTTTTGTTTTCTTTCAACTGTCATAGTTTCACTGAAGACGGTGCTTGAAACACTTATTTATTATTTATTGCGATGATAGTTCTTTAACAGCGCTTTGCTTGCCCAAACTGAATACTTTTGAAACAACGACAAACAAAAAGGCAGTGAAATAATTATAAGTTAACAATAATTACAATCCCAATTAGTCGAAAAACGAGACTCGCTAAAACCCACTGACAGTTTGATACGTGAATTTTTTAACAGTGATTGTTTTATCTAAAATTTATCATTATTTGGCGAATCAGTAATACAGAAACATCTGTTACTGTCTCCGTTTTGTATATGAGCATTTTTAATCTGCATAATTTGCATTTTTTATTGTAGTAATATTTCATGTAAGTTTAATGTGGCGGGTTTTTATTGTAAACATGTAGTGATTTTTATTGTACATTAGACTCTCGATATTATTTTCAAACTCTACTAACAGACCTAGTAACGACGACTTTGACTTTCGCGTTGCTGCTCGCTTCGCTTGCATGCTCGTTTCCTTTCCTTTTCTCTCTCCCCGTCCTCTCCTTTTTTCTGATCGCAATGCTGAATGCTGACCTGAATGCTGAAGACGGGTGAGATCTGCATTTAAATTTTTCGCAAATTAGATGGCAAATCCGTCTTACATTGCTATTTTATTAATAGTGTAGGTTATAAATGGATGGTTTGCCAATATGTATGAAGTGAATTTTAAAATAAAAATAAATATTCCTCGATAGCACCCTACATGCTAGCCTTTAGAATTTTAACTGGTATATCCAATGGGCCATATTATCTGCATTTAAATTGCATTTGTTTTTTAAACGTCTGCTTAAGTGATAATGCAAAATCAAAAAGAAGAAAAGTACTCTTCATTAGTCCTAGTTTAAAGAATTACCAACGTTAGTTAAAATCGAAATAGAATTTGTTTTAGCAGTTTCTTCAGGGTGGTTTAGAGTGGTAACAAGATGAAGTGCAGATAACCTGTACCATGAGTTCTGCGGTTTTATTTTTTATCGACGAGACAACTGACACATTCCTTAGTTGCATTCTACGCATTTTACAATCGGTTGCGACTCTGTCATTTGCCATTGTTAGTAAAAGTGGAAAATTGGGGCAAAGTCAAATGCACTTAAACTTCTTCAGCATGCAGCTGCTGCTACAACAGATAATTTGTTGACAGGTAAACTGTTGTTAAGTGACATCTTTTTACACAGAAGGAACTAATTTCAGTGTTCTCAAAGTGCTCATTACACACAATAACCATTATTTCCTCGGTTGTATAATAGATATATTTTTTCTGTCGCACATAGTGTGGTATGCATGTAAAATCAGGCATTTTTGTTAAACTCCGCGTTTATTGTTTGCGGCCGCATTTTGCGTGGACAGCACGTATAAAACACAAAAACAAAAGCAGTTTTTCCAGTGGTCAACCAGCCGTTCACTACAAGATTGAGGTTTATTAGCTTCAATCGTTAAACACATTATCATGACAATTCAGCTGTATTACCTGGCCTCAAAACATTTTGTAGTTGTACATTTTATTTTATGCGCCAGGGATGTATATAGTCGTCAAATTCTCGATTCAGAGGGAATTTGTATTGCACATATAAAAATCTACAAAAATCAATCGAAGTATTGGTTTCTGTTTTCTGTTTCCAGTTATTGTTGTGTCCTTTTTCCACCAGTAATAATTTTATTACATAGATCTAGGACAGAGGTGCGTTAGTCAAGTTTTACAGGCGTATCTTCGATTCATGGGGTTGTTCACCAGACAAAGATGAGGAGTTCGCCCAAAGTCCACAAGATCGCCCACAGGTCACCGTTTCATTTACTAACTGGCGCCTTTTCGGCTGGTCACTCATTCAACTACTACCTAGCCTAGCGTTGCTTGAGTTATATAGCTAAGAATACACCGCGATCACTCAGCCATACTCCTCAGTACTGTAATGTAGCCTGGCATGAAAGAATTATAGCTCAACGGGCATTCGCTTTGGCACATCATTTTTTTCTGCATGCTTATTATTAGCAACCTCATTAGTTAAAGAAGACGCTGGTGTCACTTGCCCAAAAATCAAGCTAACTCAGACGTAATTTTTCATTTAACGTTTGTCTCTTTTGCAGGTTTCTGTTTTCACTGTTCTGTTTTCGTAGCAGGCGTTTTAGTAACTAGGCAACAAACGAATTAAGGATAATAGCAAAGTGAAGTTACGTCAAGTTTTCCACAGGAACCGGAAACTGAAGCAATTATTAAACGGAAAATGATCACGCTTTTGCCTGCGTTTACAGAAATTTTAGATAAACGCTTTGGAGGATGTTAAGATTCATCTTCATTAATTCGTTCATTAATTAATTCATTCGTTCATTATTTATTTATTTATTTATTCATTCATTCATTCATTCGCTCATTCATTCATTCTTTCGCTCATTCATTCGTTCATTCACTCACTCATTCATTCATTCACTTAATCTTCGACCCTTTATTAATTTATTCATTCATTCGCAGTACGTTCTTTTGTTTTATCGCTCCCCTTTTCCCTCTTTAGTTATTTTCCTTTTTTCCTTTTTCTGCTTTTCTCTCTCTCTCTTTTTCATTTTATTCGTCTCTTCTTTTTTCTTTCGTTCCTTCTTTTCCTCTCCTTTTTCCCTATTCTTCCTTTCAGTCTATCTTTTTTCTTTTCTTTTTCTTCATTCTTTTATTTATTTTTTCTTTCTTTCCTTCTTTCTTTCCCGTTACTTCAATCTTTTTTTCGCCTTTTTTCAGTTTTACCATTCTATTCTTTCCATACTAATACCTCTGGCTTTCGTTCTAGCACTGAGGCTCACTCTTATAACCATACTCTTGTTCTTCTGCTTACTTCTCTACTTCCTTGATCATTTTTAGAGTGGGCGTAATACAAGTATACAAGTTTTTTTCTTCGCTTTTATGTTCCACACAATGTTTTACTAAATTAATGGAATCAGTAAGTTATGCACAATGAAGTGCACGAATTACTTTTGCACATGTACTTCTGGCATGTTGGTACATGTACTATGATGTCACAATAAGTGGTTGTTATATGGCTTCTTTGTCGTAAAATTCTTTAGCTTATTCTTCTCACTGCCACGGGTTTCCTTGCGTGATCGCTTACCGCCTATTGTATGCAATCTAATAACCGCTCAAATTTCAACTCATTATTGTGTTAAAATTCTCCATTCATCACAGAATAAATGGCTTTCCTGATCCGTAGCTTGTTTCTGAATTAGATCCTTTCTTTATTCTTGCATGCACGCGGTAATCCGTAAAAGCGGTTTGCCGCCATGTTAAAATCACCCGAATAGATTGGTTTTGCTGCCTGTTGGTGATTTTCAAAACGTTTTTGTCAAATATACAAACTCGGGGATTAATTCGATGCTTTTTCATTTCCCAAGAGTTCCATAGATCAACTGAGACAGTTCATGAATGTAAGAAATTATCCAGCGAGTCGGGCAAAAATGGCTTTTCTAGCAGCTGCTTTTGGTCTCCGAATACAAATTGTACACAAAATTAATGCTTAATCTTCAGGAAGTGAGCTCATTTAATCATGAATTTTGAAGTTGTATCCAGCACTATTCTCAAAACCGTTGTCTGGACTCTTGCAAAAAACAGTTTTGAAGGTCTTTGGCATGAATGTAGTTGTCTAGGAAATGCGCAGGGTTATGAAATTCTCCAGGGTTCTTTTTTAGAGTCTCTTTTTATACATTTTCCCCTTGACAAGGTTTGCTGTTCACTCCTGAGGAAGAACGTGAAAATGTGTGGCCTGAAAAATTAAGACACTGCTGTTCCTCTTGCAGCAGGTGATGTGGTAATCTGTACGAACACAATTTTCCGATAAAGAATTGCATAGATAAGAAAGTCGAAGGAAAAAACTAGGTATAGATACGGCTGTTCTACATTTAAGAATGCGAAGAATAAAGGATGAAAAGTGGAAGTAAAACAAGTAGTAAAGCAGAGGAACTATCTGAATTTAAAAACCAGTAAAGGGAAGTCAGGGGAGTACCCTTCGTAAAATTAGCAATAGAAATTGCCCCCTATTCATAAGTGAGAACTATTCTTCATAACTACGTACGGACTAGTTAGCACTTACCAAATGTGTCTAGTATATTATGCCGGTTGTTTTGACTTTATACTTGTTAGTACGTTGTTGTAGTGCCCACTTTTCTTTCTATTTTGCCGTGTTCGCTTTTCTATATGTCAGGCACGTGTCAGACGAACTATTTTTCACACAAAACGCAGGTCATTACTCATTAAACAAATTTAGTTTCATTTGAAGTTAATTATGCTGACTGATTGGAATTTAATTGCTATTTGATACCGTATCGCAAGGGGCATTGCAAGCCTCGCGGTATTTGAAAGATGCAAATGTTGTCTACAAAATACTGAGCTGAAAATATAAAAATTGTAACATATATTTGCTTTTATAGGAAAAGAATGTTGTTTCATTTGTTGCAAAATTTAAATCTGATGATTCCGGCAATTAAGCAACTTCAAAATATTTCTCGGATATGCTTGTCTATCAGTTTGTGGTCCTGTTTAAAACTGACATTCTAGATATACTGCCCTATTGCAGAGGGATAATTACATTGAGGACATTTTATCCTTTATTGCTCATGTTATTCTCGCACAATTTTGTATTTCCTGGTCGAGAAAATGCAATGAAAATTTGCTATAAACCCGGAATTGTTTCCGCTTGAAAACGCGTATCTGACACAAGTTTCAGAAAGCGAATAAAATAAATTAAAATGGTTGGTATCATGAGTAAAAATCTGGTATTTTCGCTAAAACTCGAGACAGTTTATATTGCAGCTAATCGTTCAACGTCGTGCCATGTTATACAATGACTGCTGTGGCTAATAATCCGGTTATTTATGTAATCGATGGAGACTTGGAATATTTAAGATTACGAGGGAACTGGCTCGAATCGAGATTTAGCTAAATTTTGCATATCTGACACAAGTTTCAGAAAGCGAATAAAATAAATTAAAATGGTTGGTATCATGAGCAAAAATCTGATATTTTCGCTAAAACTCGAGACAGTTTATATTGCAGCTAATCTTTCAACGTCGTGCCATGTTATACAATGACTGCTGTGGCTAATAATCCGGTCATTTACTGTCATGTGATCGCTGGAGACTTAGAATACTTAAGATTACGAGGGCACTGGTTCGAATCCAGATTTAGCTAAATTTTCCATACTATCATTCTTTCGGTTCCCTTTTTACAAAAACAATTGATTCTACAGAGATATATCCAGTCGTTATAATTTGGAATCCAAATTATTTTTTCACTTATCCAAGTTTTTTTTACTTAAAAAATGCTAACCAGGTGATACATAATATTGTTTGGCAGGCGTGCTGTAGAATATTTTGCAATTTGTCATTTCTTGTAAGGGACTAAAATATGACGCTAAGTGAATTCATTTAAAATCATTGCTTTGCTGGGTTTATTATCAGTTATCTGTATATATAAACACCCATTTTGCCTAAAATATTTGTAATTGAATGAATTGCTTACTTGTTTATTAGCGTAGTTTAAACCAATCCAATCCAATCCAACCCAACAAAAATTTATTTCAATTAAACACCTAATAACTCAATTCAATTTAGTCTAATCCACTCTAATTCCGGCCAGTCCAACTCAGTCTAGTTCAATTTTTACCAATCCAGTTCATTCTAATTCAGTGTAATTCAATTCAATACAATCAAAATAAATGACATCAAATCCGATATAACTTAGTTGAACAGTGGCTAGCTGGATCAAGTATTGGTTACCAAGAGACAAAGGGGCCCATCCACAACTACAATTATATAATTTAATTTTTATAGCGAATAATCAATATTTTAGTTAAGTCGAAGTCAATGTACCAAAACTAATTTACTGAGACACTATGCAGTTTAGTAACTAACTGAACAAAATGAACCGAAAAACTAGTAAGTTGGATCACAAACATAAATATGTAAAAGAGCTCAATATCTTTTCTTGACTATCTCAAAAATGCGTATTGATTTGAAGAGCCAATGTGCTTTGAAGAAACACTTTTAAGTAGTACATATTTTGTAGGAACACGGTCGAATAGAAGAACACTATTTTAGATATGTAATAACCTCAAGAAAAATAATATCCCCAAGAAAAGAAACAGACGATTTTTATAACTGTATTAAACAGAGTTTTTTACTCTGTTTTTAGCTTAATTGTAAATTGCAAACCTAAACACATTTATGCTAATGCTTTTTAGTTTTGACTGGCTGCGTATATACGCGAAGCAAAGTTCATGCGCGAATTTTTGTGTTGCGCAAAACTTGTTGTACACTAAGAAACTGATGCGCGAGCAACATCCTGAACATTTAACTCTTTGAGTTGAATCTACGCAAAGCGACACTTGCTTGGCTTGTTCATACACAATTTAGCGAAAGAAGATTTAAGCTGCTGCCAGTATCTGTGCTAACTTGCGAGACACTAAATTTTGCTACAGTCAAATACTCACAAAGACAACACTGATCATTGGCAAGCCATGGTAAGATATGCCTTTATTTAGTAGAAAATTAATATGTTTTGGTTTAAAATACTGCAAACTTGCGTAATCTATAGGTGGAATTAACACTTGAGTGTATATTGAATATGTTTGTGCATCTGTAATTTAGTACAAACAACAACACAAGCGATGCAACGAAAAACAAATATTGCGACGAACTGTCAAGATGGTTGGTTTGGTTTGGTACTTACAACTCATCAGTAAGAAGGTAAATTGAGCTAAAAACACAAAGAAAGCGATCGAACAAAATAGCAATGTTTTCCACTGCATGTCTTCTGTTGATTTTGTATTAAGATTGCGTTTCACAGCTAACAGATCGTTTATTTGAGGTTACGTACTGTAATTATTTAGTACACTAGAATGCCTTACAGTCTTGACATACATACATATAAAAACTACGAAAGATAACCAATTACTTTAAGGTAGAATATATACGTAGGCATGTAATGACACTATAACTTGGTAACTACCATATTATAGCTACACACACGCACGTACGCACGCACGCACGCACGCACACACACACACACACACACACACAATAATAATACTAATAATAATTGACTCAAATATTATAATTAAGCGTTTTTGCATCAGTAACATTTTGCCATAAGCAAGCTATTTACGTTTTAGCTTTATTGTAAATAGTAAATAGTGGTACCCATTCCAAGAGTATAAAATTATCGTGAATTAAATTTCTTAAGTAACTTCGTGAAATAACACTGCATCTCTGACTTGCAATATCAGCGCCAAAACTATAACAGAAAGTGTAACTTTATCTTCTTAGGAGTTTACGAGTTTTCTTGAGTTCAAGTTATGTTACAGTTAACCAGGAAAATCTGTTCGAGAGTGGCGACATCTGTCGTTCATTTTTTTAACATTCCTGCTCGAATCTGTGTCTTAATTAACAAGATAAGCTGTTAAAAACTTGACGTACGCATAATGATCTGATGTTAACAAACATAATTTTTGCTAGTTTTTTTTGAAGTCTGAAATATTTGTTGGGGTGACCGGCCTATCTTGCTGTCGGTTGCATTTGCCCGCTGGTTTTATTTGGTGTAACAATTGTTAATACACATATTTGTGTTATTGTTAAAAGTTAACACAAAAATATGCTAACACAAGAAAATAAGCAATTTTTACGACCCTGTATTTCACAGTCTACAACAAAACCAGGACAAACCAAATTTTTCCGAATGAACGTAGATAAGATAGTGCTTGGTCCCACTGCTAGTTAGCATATTTTGTTTACGTTCGTAAGATAGGTTCAGGGAGACATCGAAACCATGCGTCCATGACAAGCTGACAGCAGTCACTAGTTCATACCATGCAAATGGTCCAATAGTGAAAATTAATGAACATGTTTAATAGAAACGATAAAAAACCATGAAAGATGTAAGCGACATTGGCGCCTTTGTAAAAGAGACGCCAGGAGGATTAATACAACACGCATTAAAGATCGTTTTGATGATTTTAATTTGTGGCTAGTTACATAATAAAGCCGCGTACCACACATGCTGCAGACGTATGATAAAACTGAAACAGCATTGGTTCTTGGCATACGCCACAGAAATTAATTAAAATTGCTTTTACTACTTTCTGCTTCACAAAAACTATCGTAGCTGTTGCCAGCGCTTATGGTTGCTTATCGCTTTATGGTGTAATAGCATGCTGCCTCCTGTCGATGAGCCACGTTTTATGTAATTATTGTTAGTGATAAAATAGCGTGTGTAGAAAGATTTCCTAAGCGTGCGTGACGTTCATCTATGTAATACAAAAGACATGTAATCCCATCATGGTTGCAGTGATGAGTGTTCGGTGAAGAACCGATTTATCAGTAAGTGATCAAAATACTGTTGTTGTTTCGGTTATTTTCAGCTAGGTGTAAAAGCATGATAGATTTTACTAAGCAGAATTTTGCAGGAAATATTATTATTTGAAGAACAAGGTTTGGAGATGACAAGGGATAAAATCAATTTTTCTGAGTGTAACAAAAATTAGCCAAACCGAAGTTGTTACGTTCGATAAATATTATAAGGACCTCTTGGCTGTGCATCATAGGTACAAAATTATGATAAAATATAACATTGTGCATTACGATATGGTATAGTATTACATTCTCAGAAATCTTTTCTTCTAGTTTCATTAATGAATCCAAAGAAAATTCTAGAACAAAATCAAAATGAAAGTGTCAGTCGATAATGAGATTTGTATTAGCCATTATTTTGATTTATTATTATTGGATTTATTGATTTGTTGACATAAATTATTTATCTACATGCTTTACTTGTTCGTGTAGGACAGAATAAAGTAAATCCCGTTCGGAGAATGAAAGAAACAAACTAAAATGGTTTTTAATTAATTGCTAACAAAACAGTTATTATTGATATAACTATATAACTACTTGCAGCAAAACAGTTAAAATTAATTTCTGCGTAAACACAAAGCTCGTATGCACAAAAATAACAGAGCACATGGCAAGCACTAATGAATATAATTATCGCAATGCACAAATAGTAAGCACTGCATTAAAAGCAACAATAAAACGTATGCACATGAATATGAAAGGCACAAAATTCACACTATAAAAGCACTACATGTACCACTTAAGTCTGCATTACCCTCATTGCCATCCGCAACAATGTACACGTGGGCGGATGACGCACACATTGAATTCAAAAATAAAACGGGGGATCATAACAACACATATGCATTATCTGCATTAAGTGAATTATCAAATAATTACTCACCTGAGCGTTTTACTTACGTGGTGTAACACATACTTGATATTATAGTATTCATTACAAATTAGTTTTCAAAATAAGTTTAGCCAAAAATGCCATTATACTAATTTTGCTAGAGGGAAATTAGCTAAAGCCTTTGCTAGTTGATATTGTGGCTATCATTGCAAATTAGTTTTCAAAATAAGGTTAGCCAAAAATGCCATTATGCTAATTTTGCTAAAGCCAACTGAAATTGGAGCGAAAAGGCCTTCATGAAATTAATGTTAAAAACTGTATATATACATTACACAATCATACCGCGCGGTTTGTATTTTAGCATAACTGATGTCAATCTGGCCGTTAGGTGGTAGCAGCCTGACACAACTTATTTTGATCGAGCGATGGAAATTTTTATTTCATACATCGTGTAAGCTTGCGTCGTTCGCGTAGCAAGAAAAATTTAAACAACTTTTCTAAATTAAAAAAATGATTTTTTCTAGATATTTTTTAATTTATGAAAAGTTATTTAATTCGGATTTATGCTATCACAAGTGCTAGTATGATCTATTTCTAATCATGCACAATTGTACAACTTTTTTGTTTTAGTTTGTGTAAGTTTAAGCTTTCTGTAACATCAAGCAATCTAACACAAGTGAAAATAAGCAATATATCTCCCATTCCTGTAAGCTGATAGCAATATATCTCCCACTTCTGTAAGCTAACAGCAATATATATCCCACTCCAGTAAGCCAATAGTTGAATCAAGGATGATTTACTACTTTATGAGCGACTACTAAACCAGAAGTTTTTCTCGCAGGCGGCTTAATTTCCCGAATGTTTACTTTATGGCTATTTATATTGGGCAGAAAAGCGACCCAGGGTAGAAGAACTTCATGACCGTTGACACTGATGATGATGAGATGACAACGCCGATGATGATGATGACGATGATGACGACGACGACGACGACGACGACGACGACGACGATGATGATGATAATGATAATGATACCTGATACAGTCTGAAACAATGACGATAATATAAACGACAATAATGCTTTGGACCATGATACGTTTGCAGAATTCTATTTGAAATTTGAAATAGCAAAACATTTCAGGCAACTAATTGTTTATATACCTTCACTAAAAGTGTCTGGACTGATGGTCCTACAGCTCAGTTATACATAACTGTTGTTTTAGAATAATTTAAGAAGACCCAACGGCACATTGTAATTTAAGCAAATGGGTGACACTAGTTGGAGTCGCTTTTCAGTTTTAAGTGGGCAATGTTGTCTATGAACCTACGTATGGTTTAAGTTATCCATACACGTAGTGTAACAGGCGGTGGTTTAGGATGGTGACTTCTTCATGGTGTGCCATACAGCCTGAATGGGCTGAACAATAGCCGGTTTTTTATTCACTTACCTTATAGCTCAATAAGTCAGGTAACAGCAAGACTTTCACATCAAATTTGTAATGCTGTAGCTTGCACTAAAATATCTATGACACATACATTTTATACATCAAGTGTTGATGTCGCATTGTGAATTAGTCTATATAGTTTCTCTGTCGTTCTAAATTAGTCCATATTGGACTGTGAATTACACTAGATTATATAGTTATCAGACTTAGATATATTTGTGGTAAAAATTAGATTTTAAGTGCATTAATTCGTTTAGTGTAACTAAATAATACGTGAAATTAACATTTTGTGTATCATAATTATTTGTGATAAAGGCAAAGCTCAATATTAGTTTTCGTAATCATTTTTGCAGACCAGAGGAACATCGTTGCATGGATACAATTGTGTTTAACAGTTTGATGGACCAGTCCAAGTTCATGAAGATAGCAGTAGAGCGACAGAGAAGCTCGCCACTGTTAATGAATTGACTTTCAGTTTTATATATTTTAAAAATAAATATCTGACGTGGCTAAGTTCAAGCTGTGCAACCAAAACAATCTTCTGACTCCTGCCAAGATTGGTTCCTGCCAAGCGCCATTTAAAATCTTCGTTGTTTCCTAAAAAAAACGACCGCGAAACATGACAGAGACGTTCTTGTACTTTTTGCCACCAGGATGGTGGGAAGCAGTTGTCGCTTTGTACATACTCACTGTATGTCTCATCATTTTATTCAATCTGGCCATCATATTAACGTTCTTATGGAACAAGGATATGAAGACTCAGGTCAACATCTACATCATGTCTTTATCTTGTGCAGACTTAATGGTGGGCATAAGCATGTGCGCGTTCATTCGTGTCCTCTTCTTTACACAGGAGGACTTCCCTCAAAACTGTAAGTGGTTGAAGGTGTATTACGTTATCCAGTTTAACTACATCTGTAGTCTGTTCACGATGATCGCTATTGCTTGTGATAGATTTCGCGCAATTGCTCAACCGTCTAAGGCGAAGTTCGGCAAGCGGCGAACCATCATTTCTGTTGTCATCATCTGGGTTGTGGCGTCTTGTTACATCGTCTATAATGTGCTGATGAGTTATTTTGCCGCCATGGCCTATCACAAGGCCAAAATGGCGGCATTCTTCAACTCCACAGAACTCGAGGCTGGATCTCAGACTGTAAATTCTTCCAATGGCGTAGCAAAAAAACGAGTTAATTCAACCATAGTTTATTATTGTGCTAGGCCACAAAACAATGCTAATGCAGTAATCATCACAGTAGTTCTTTGTTTGATTCTATACATTATACCATTATTGGTAATTGGTGGCATGTATGGGAGGGTTTGTTTTATTTTATGGGGGAAACAAAACACTGAAAGAAAATTCCTGCCAAAGGAATCCATAACTCAGCGTCAGAAGGCAATCAAAATGTTGATCTCAATTGTGATGTTGTTTGCACTTTGTTTCTTGCCTGTGTTTGTCATTCAGTTTACTCGGGTACTTGGTTACGGTAGCGCCACTACAGAGCAAGAAAAAACGATGGCATTCCTAATTCACTTTGAGCAGATATTGTGTGTCACCAATACTTGGCTGAATACCATCATTTATTCGTTCTACAATGATGCCTTCAGGAAGAGCTTCAAGGGCATGATTACAGACTGGGCAAAGATCTGTGGGGGGCGAAAAGTAGTGCGACGGCGGAAGAATACATCTCAATCATCAAGCTCACCTAAGTATTTAAAAACCCTTTCTACGGTGTTAACACTATTTGGTAGTAAGAAAACGGACAGTTACGCGACATCTTCTGAGGGCAAGCAGTCACGCGATTCCTTAGACGTAGAGCTAAAACAAATAAAACTCAAAGAAGTTGAAGGATTGAATAAGTCAGCAAGTAAAGAAGCTGTAGCGTCTCAAATCGAGAAGAAAGCTGAGAATGCTGCTGAACCAGTGGCTGCAGTTAAGGATTCTGACCACTCAAACTCTCTAGTAGTGGAAGTCAGTGCTGAACAGCAAGAAGTACAGCAACAGCTGCAAACTGGACAGCAGCAACAAGAAGAACAACAACAGCACCAGCAATAGCAACAGAGGAAGCAGCAGCAGCAAGCAATGCAGAAACAGCAAAAAGTTTTCGAACAGCATAACCGCATTTCATGAAATGATTTGTAATAGTGGCAAGAGAGGTGTTAGTGACACTGCACTTGCCTAACATCAGCACTAATCCACTGAGGACTAACAACTGGTGAGGAGCGATTTTTGATGAATGTAGTTTTGCACATGTAGCTGATTGGAGGATATGTTTTACTCATATGTCAGATTATGCAATTACACGCTGCAATCAGCTTCCCGGATAGAAATATTACAGGAGGGCAGCGATTTAAGAAAAAACATTCAAAAAGCGTAAAGTCATTCAAATAAATGTACCGTTTATGAACGCTTCTGTATTACCATATTCTGGTAAACGGTGAATATTTTGAAGAGCAAATTTTAATATCAGCAAATTGTCCAGAGAGGCAGCAAGAACGCGCCCTTCTATACTTCTGTTTACATGGACGTTTTTGAATTTATGGTCTTAATATGCACACAGCAAGAGTAATTACACACAAGTAATAATAAATGAATTTGAAGAAAAAAGAAATTGTACCACGCTATGTACTTTCGCTAATTTCACATTCCACAAGTGCTTTTCTAACTTTCGTATATGGTAGTTGGGTTATTTGCAGTCAAAAAAGCAAAAACATCAGTAATTAAGAATGTACGATAGCGTTTTAGAGCCATAATATCCGACTATCGGATGGCAAAAAATTGGTTATAACCAGATGTTTTTATAATCGGATATCATGGCCCTAATACGCTTTCGTAAGAATTATCTGTAAGCTTCATAAATTTTTTCATTAGTAATTATTTTTGGTAGTATTGTGACTTCAAACTGAACTAATTTTCCCAGAGATCTTTCTTGAAGTTATTCATATATTTGTCTATGTACAGTTCTCAGGGTATAATTATGTTCTGGTTAGAAGGAATCAGGGGACGCACGTGAATTTAATAAAAATCATGAAAGCAATTAGCTATAAACCGCTATCTTCTTTGGAAATCTAGTTCACACACTACACAGTTAGATACATGTATGAAAATGCCATTTTGGCAGAAGTACAAAGCCCATAATTACTATGTTGATTTATTAGCAGGTATTCCTGTTTTTCAGGCTGTTTGATTCCGTGTAAGCTGTGATCCAGCATTCATTGCCAGAGAGTGCTTACCAATGCTCATCTATTTATTGGCCAAACTTTGCTTACCTTCAGTGACAAAGCACACACTATAGCCACTTAGCTACTTTTCTCATCTTTTGTGGTAAAATAAATTGTGTCGAAATAAGTGGTTTGGTATTCGACAAAAGAGTTAATATATCTTGTAATTAACGCATGGTTTAGACTGTCATGTTAATATCACTTTAACGGCTTAATTTTGTCTCACTAAGCACACAAGTGTTGAACGCTATGGCCACACATTGCCTTCACTATCCTACCGCTATAAGTCTTCACCCTGTATTTAATCATCTCACGCCTAAAAATAAACCCTGTTGACCGATTAAACGTGTAAAAAAATGTGAGTTGGATTCAATAGTGGTCCAAACAACAATTTTAGCAGTGTAAAGTGGTTTTCTAAAAGAAACTCGTTTTTTTCTTTTCATTGTCTTCAATGCTCGGATTAATTATGCCTAGTGTTCCATTTGGAGCTATATCGGTTGATATGGTTGTCATGCTGTTTGCCATGGCCAGCTCTTGACTGATAGTCCTAATAATTGGCTTCGATTCGCTGGCACGTTTAAAACGAGCTACAGTTTCTGCTGGTCCCCAGTCCCAATCTGGTTCTTTAGCTTTTTTGAGTGCCTAGAAGAGGGAAACACATTTCACCCAAAAACTCTAAGGTAATTCTAACTCTACAATTGTTGATAAAAAATTTAAAGGATAAACTACAATTTCTTGTGTACGTCACTCAAACTAATTAACAAAGCAATAACTAGAACAGTCACAAACAGTATAG